>CAJQUW010016741.1:0-600000 GCA_907163375.1 Prostheceraeus crozeri | reverse complement strand
CCCACTTTAGCTTTGAGCAGTTGTTCAGCCTTGATAAGACCCAAGTTCGTCTTGTGATTGAGTTCTCCTCACACCCTTGCTGATGTGCTCCTTAGAGGAGCTTAGTTACGGAGCTGATTACAATTTAAAAGGAACACTTGAAATATGCCGAAAATTCAATCGATTCTCCTGCTTTTCAATCACATCGTACATTAACACGTCTTACACTGTTCGAAATCTTGTATTCTCAGCTATTGCATGAAGTACATGTATTGCACACTAGTGTCCGTAGCCGTTTTGGCTGGACAAAGGAGTTTTATTCATCGTTTGATTAACACAAAATTAGATATTGGGTGTAGCAATTCTTTTATTCCTCTGTCATCATTGCTTTTGATTTTTTGATATTGAGAATATGATGTATAAAGTGCTATTTACATGTGGTTTGCTGCAGTTTGACAACCCGATGGGTGTTTTACAAGAACAAGTAATTCTTATACCATAAGTACATACCACAAGTACATCGTCATGCAACAAAATCTACATCATGCACATTACAAGCTCTATAAAGTAATCAAACCAGAATGCAGTTGCCAAAGAACCAAAAACAAGAAATTTATGCAAATTGTAGCCATTTGCTTGCTCAATAATGTTAAAAGCTATGGTCCACTATTTTCCACAGCGAAAATGGAATTTCAGAGACATCACTGATTCCGCGGTCCAGGCTCTTATTCTTTGTATCTACTTAGAACATTGATATCAACAATAAATCGTATAACCGATCGAATGGCCGGTTCCATCTTTGATGCAGATTTACTGTATGTAATGATGTTACCATCAATTTCTGATTGATCAGCTATAAATTGACTCTTGCGGTGGGAGCAAATGGAGAGCTGTACCGAAAATTGAATAATAGCTAAAACCGTGCGATGTCAGTGTTCCAAAACACTTACCTGTAGCATTTCCGTCTATAATACGACGCTGAGCAAATGAATGGTGAAAGGACAAGTCCATGCTTTGAAGGAGATAGTTCCATAACGGGAGAGCAATAACATCAGAAATTAGAAGCGACTGCGATGAGAATTTACCAAAATAGCTCAAAAATAGCATTTAAAAATCCTCGGTAAAATACAAGAGTCAAGGATTCAGCGGGTCACGCATCTATGATACAATCTAAATCATTCACGATGTTGCCCTTGGAATTTTAAATAACATCACTATAAGAAAAGTGCAAAATAAATGATAGCATGAGTCTCACTAAACTATTGCATAACTATGATGCAGCATAGAACATTGATTCAATCAGAAAATCGAGATAGAAAAATTCTTAGCATCAGCTCATTAGTCTGTTCGGCTCACATCTTTGATGAATGATGCTGTCAATTAGATTTCATTAAGAAGAGACGTTGTTATGAAAATGTAATAATCAGTATGTGCATACTCAACTTTTTTTAGCTTTGCATTCAACATTTAGTAGTTACTTATGCCGAATAGTGAAAGTATTAATGCAGCTGCAAATTCATCCGTAATTTTACTTGAAAGCTGCAGGCGCAATAACAATTTATCCAACGAAAGTTTGGAAATCTGGAAATTTCTATTATATTCTGATTGACGCCTCTTATTATGTCTGCATACACCGATACATCCGAGCATGTCCTCCCAACCGAGACTCGTGTCACCGATAATTGTCGTTGGTTTATGAATACTTTGTATAGTAATCAAGAATATGTGTACTGAATAATTCCTATATTGACAAGAAACGTTTCCGGAATTCAGTTATTAAATCACTATTACAGAGTGAGAGATCAAATATTGATGACGACTTGTTGATGATGTGTCCCTACTTATATTTGTGAAGAGTTGGAAAAGTAAATATTTGATATAATTTCCTACGATTTCACTTGCCAGGAATGCTGTCGAAAAATCAATATTTCAAACCAGTTATGATAGCGTCCTTATGAATAAATTCAACTACTGCCAAAATATGTCACAACTTCTTTGCGACAAATAAATCAAATTTGCATGAAAGTCCAAAATTTTTGTAATTAGATTTGCTTAATTTTAAATCTCGCCCAGCTAACAGTTGCTACTAAACCGAAACCAGCGTGCGCATCTGCTTGAATCGACGAGAGGAATGATAGTTCCTATCTCTCTCAGATACTTTCATCCTAAAGCTATGAAATGTTATCAAAGCCACTTTCACAGACAAAGATTAGAAAAGAATATAAGGATTATTGAAGGAATTCTTGAACAAGATTTTAAGTATACCCGAAATGCAGATTGGAGACACTCTCAAGAAAAGGCAACCATGATGAAATTCACACATCTATAGGACTGTATTGAAGCTACTCAGACTACAATTGCATTATTGCATTCAATAATAGGGACAACTATATCCATTTTAGGACATAGACATGAACTCGTGTTCATCGGAGTTTAAAGTCACTACTGAACATCCATTTGAGATATAATTCGCTTCCTTAAATTTCGATCTGTATAACATTCCAAAGTGTCTCTCATGAATAGCTCGCTAGATTTTGAAACCTCTTCTTGATATGAATCGCCAGAACAAGTTGACCAAAACCTAAGACGTCAGTGGGTATACAGAAGTAGGAGTTGCTAGTGGATCCTAGCTAGACAAGGTTTGGAACGCATTTGCTCTGCAATTCAAAATGAATCATCGAGCAGTTTAGGTTGGGCTATCAAGATGCTGAAATTGATGAATATTGTTCTGATGTTTTGATGTATTTGATGTAGACATCTATCCTTGAAAAAGGCTAACGCTTCGGTTCTTGAAGAAATAAGAACCGCGATTTTGATTCCCTCATTACATTAGAACTGTTATGTGCAGGCCTACTTCAACAATCAGCGAAAGTCACTTCATAAAAATCAATATTTTACATTTTCTATATTATAGTACCAACAAAATTCATTGGTATGGATACATTCACAGTGATAGGACGATTTTTATTCCATTATTTACCTCTTAAATCATAGAAGCGGTGCTGTGTTTTCGCCACTAAGTATGGTCGAATGAAGAGAGAAATATATTGTAGATAGAAATAAATATATGAGCTTCCCCTTCTTAGTATCGACATTGTCAATGGTGACATGGGTCGATCAAAAAGTCGACTTCAAACTCTTTCACTGCCGAAGTCGGGGACTTCCAATTTCGGAAATTCTCTTTTCCGAGGAAAGTAGTCCTATAGCTTATATAAGTAACATCTTTTCATATAATTTGTAATGATAGTGCCTGTCTGTGTAAGATAGCTTATTTGTGAAGATGTTGAATACTGGTTGGGTCAGAATGGCAAAGTCCAGACGAACTAGATTGCGTGCATTTTCATTTGATGAATTGGCTGAAATATTCGCAAATTCTAGGAATGAAGATTACATGTTAGAAAGCGGTGATGATTCTGACGATGAAAATAGCTCAACTGGCAATTTGTGTGCCTCCTCTGATGATCAAGACATGGTTCAGCGCAGTCATCCGGAAGGAGATACCTCGTCTAATCCACATGGTCACATGGTGCAAATTGAGGTCGCCGGTAGTTTAGAGGCATAAAATTATCACATAAACAGCTTGAAGCACTACATATACTATACTTTTATGCGCTCGTCTTTGTAGCAAAACAAATGGATCAATATCTTTTTGATGCACAGAAATCAATTATGTATATTTTGACAATCTTGAACTTCCTCTATCTCGACACGCACGAAAAGGACGGTGAAACGCAACAATTGATGAAATGGAAATTTTCTTTGGGCTGGATAGCGTTGTTGACAGGCTTAATACAAAAGCCTGAACTATCTCTACATTAGTTGAATTAGTGACATAAATGCTTTGAATTGCATCATGCTGTAAAAAAGTGTGCCTCAATTGTTTGTCACAGGCGCAGATCAATAATGGATGGATACGTGGGACTTGTTGTACCAAAGTGATGAATTTGTCAAAGAATCAATTAAATTAGCCTTGACACTTTTGTCAAAAATAGTCATGTATTTATGATGAATGATTAACATTTCTAATAAGGGAACTTGAAAAAATGAAACTTGAACTTATAAAATAGTGCAAAAACGTGGGCTATCGAAAAACCGTGGACAGTGAAAGACCTAGAAGACCTCCTCGCCCTTGACGACAAGGTCGCTACGACTATTTAAAGGTCCATTCATCCCTGACACGGCGCGGCGTGTCCTCACGCGTCCAGAATTTTCCTTCAGAACCTTAATAAACCTATGGGCTGTTCACACAGAGATGCGCGGGACCGCGCCGCGTCCGGTGCGAATGGACCTTAAATGTGAGTGACCATGACAAGGGACCAAGGCCGAACGACTCCCTATCGAATAGGCTATCTCACTTACCCGACACTTCAATAATTTGACCTTGTATTCGTCCTAAATTGATGGGCGATTTTCTATATCCAATATAAGCCCTACATCAGTGGCATTATTCACTTATTCGCCAGCTTCTCTCCTGTTCCACACGAATCTCGTGTAAACTGCAATTGATGAATTTGTGAATGAGAAAAGGGATTGTGTAGTCGCCGCGGCCAAGAACGGCAAGTGCGTTCTCTGTAATTTACTGCACTGTTTTTTTATGGTGGCTGCGCTTTCTTACTCGCATTGCATCGCCGACACTTTTACTGGTCGCCGTGATCATGTGGCAAGGCGACTACTTGCGTGGACATTACATGAAATCCCTATATCCACTGTGGTGATAAAGCATTCTATAGAGCTGATCATAAAAAACGGACCACCTAAATTTCGATGAAATTCAATCGAGATTTCGATGAAATTCAATCGATTCTCATGTCTTCCAATCGCATCGCACAACAGCGTGCGATACGTCATTCGAAGGCTTGATAACATTTTCAACCAAAAAGGTCATGATTTTGTGATAACTTCACGATATCACAAATGTTTTATTAGTTCACCGATTTTGATGACCAGTATATCAAAAGAGAGTTCAGAAAATGCTCGTTCTCTCCGTGCCTGATTCATTATCATAGTCATATGTTTTCATTTTGAAAAATTGCGATTTGTAAATTGAGCGATTTTCATATTTTGAGCACTACTCATCAGATACAATTACAGATACAAATCTATCATAGTTCATTTTAAAGCTTAGAATGCAAGCCTTCGAATGACGTATGGTACGCTGTTGTGCGATGCGATTGGAAGGCATGAGAATCGATTGAATTTCATCGAAATTTAGGTGGTCCGTTTTTTATTATCAGCTCTGGTTGTAAAGGAGACCTGGTCAGTGCGCGGAGGCCCTAACTCAAGCAATCCTAATCATGAAGTTTGCGCTAGCGAGTCGGCCACTTTCAGTGTCACATCAATACATTTATCAAAAAGCATCGCTTTATCTTCATACATCATTTCTTAGTGGACTGCAGCAATGAGAGATGATATATTCCAATTTAATAATTTGCAAATCATTTAATTCAATATGAAGATTGAAAAAGGCTGCTCCATGAAGAAATTGACCATTGCTTTATGTTAATACAAGGTGTCGACATAAATTCCGACATCAATTTGATCTTGAGCTAACGCAAAAGTCAGGCATTTCAAAAGTTGTAGAGTCCAAAAATACAACTCGAAATTGTCTTTCTCTACCCGAACCCGAAAATATTTCGTACACCCGACCAGAGCCTGATTCGTGTTGGAGCATCTCTGCCTCGAACTTGAATTTAATGCATCTGCTTGTATGTAGCTACAGGTATGCGAGTATACATGGAGCATGAAATACACTTGGATAATGTTTGCATAAGAAAGTTCTTTCCACTTAATGAACTTCATTTTAAAAGATGAACTTCTTGTTTAGTGCAGACTCGGAACCGATCCGTCAACCGAGCTGAAGTCGAAAAGGAGGAAGCGCAAACCGTGCATGCCTATTATAGCATAATTTTGTTGAGTAATTTCTTGACGTTATTTAAGAATAGCAGAATAGAATTTATATGGCTTCAAAGTCACAAGATGCATTATTCAACGACTATGTAAGGTCACATCCTTCAGCAAGGGTATGCTGGGTGTTACATGTACTTTCAGTCATAAGTTGATGATATCTCGGAATCAATTTATCTTGAAAGAATGCAAGGGTTACTGATACTACATTTTTTGTACCGCTAGCATGGCAGAAAGGATATGACGATGACAATCTACAGCTGATGTTCGAAGTGTCACATGTGCAATGACTGTTGTTGATTGTTGAATTGCCAAATGACCTGCGTCCTATTGCTTTGATAAATCATACAGAAGGAAAGTACGCTGAAGAGAGGGAAGTTTTAGGTCAACGAATATTTTTGATGGCATTTGAAAAGTTGTTTATCAAAAGTCGATGAAAGATGCTGTCTGTAGCTCTGACATGTGATTAGCTGTCACAAATATTATAAGGACAGCATGATCTTTACTTATGTTTCTCTTCCTCGTAACGTCCATCACAGCTGTATATTTTGAAAAGTAAATAACTTTTGCATGGAAGGAATACTAGAATTCGGAAATGCTATGATTTCAAATGCTTATTTCCGCAATTTTCTCCCAAATTTTATTTTGATAATTGGCAAATGAAGGTAGACGTGCCGAATGAAGGAATCATTTGAGCGAGCTAATTTCCGGGTAGTATTGGTTTTCCGCATAGATGAATGCTGATAGAATAACACATGCAATTTAATATAAAAAGCTGACATGAACAATCAATGATTAATTTCAAGCCCATTTTCTACTATATGATATGCCTGCGATGTGAAAAATTGATGGGAGGAATTGCAGCTGCATTATTCAGCTGCTGTTTTGTGAATCAGTTTGAGCTGCGTAATGTACAGCACTTCTACAGAGTAGAATAGAAATCGTTTATTATCAAGTTACTGAAAATCAAAAATTTTGTCAAATGTGGAATTCAAAGCAAGCTAGGAATGTCATATATTTCGAGAAATTCAAAATCATTTATTATTTGATACTTACAGAAATCTCGGTGTACGTGACAATCTCCAAAGCAGTTGAAAAATTCTAGTTACCTGTAATCTTGCAAAATATAGGCTTTTCAGGTGCAATACATTCCGAAAAAGCGGGTACATAACGTCTGACGCCTTTCTGTCGCTTAGCCGAGCCAAATCTTGGCTCCGATTATAACTTCCGATTACTTCTGGCTATATCCCAACGGTTAATACTACAGAAATCCGACTTCTCGCTACTTTTAAGCTGGTGAGACCAGAATGTACAGTCGAGGTTTGTGGATGGTCATTTGAGCATCTCATTTAGGCACCGATCTAGATCAAAGTTGCCAAGTCAAATCAACAAAGAATCAAATGACTGAAATATGCAGCGATTTCAGATTCTTGCTCTAGGGTGATCTGTTGCAAGTCATTTTATCAAAATGTTTATGTATGATAATGGGAAAATGAAATGATAATAACCGTGAATATTTGCGAATCACACTGACAAGCCTCTGGTAACATCCCATTGTCAACCACTAGAAGCCTACAACGTTTTGGTACCGTTTTAATGACAACACATGTCAGCGACAATCTATTGTTTTCAATGTTCATTTCCGTACTAGTCCTCTTATTATAGACTGTTAGATTTCTATGGTAAATACATTCTATAATGCTGTATACAAAACAGATCAGAAGTGCACAGCTGAATCCCGAAATCTAACCCGAATCTCCAAAGTTTGAAAAAAAGTATCCTGATATTTTGAGCTGGTTGTTGCTAAATTGCAAATCAGGAAAAATAGAAGAAAATGGTTTGGGTCACATGAACCAACGGCATCTCTCAGTAACTTCAATATGAGAGAGAGAGAGATTAATTTATTTCAAAATCAAAATCAAAATCACAAAGTAATAAAGGTTGCATCAAATCACGTAAATTATTGACAATCAATGTTGACAACACAACAAAACAGTTCTGTCTGCGTTTTGTGCAACTTGCCTCAACAAGAATGCGACCGTTTCTTAAATGTGTCGTTACATCGTGTAGAGGATGATCCAGGCTTGCCATGGGAATTGATTTTGAATTCCCATCCCATTCCCACGGGATTTTTGATGGGAATCCCATGGGAATTCCCATTCCCACGGAATTTTTTAGTATTTCCCATCAGAATTCCCATGCCTCATTACTCTTCCTATGTACGGTTTATGGTTCTCTTCTTTCGGGCTACAAGTCGATTAACGGATTTTCGTAATTGAACTGATGAGATTAAGCGCTTTTAGTTGACCTATCTTTCGAATGAAAAAGTATTGGCATATCAATCTATCTTATTTTGTAATTTCCAAAAATTGCAAGTTTTTACTAATTATCAAAAATAGCTATCATTTTGTTTCAGGGATTAGTCAATCAATAAAGACGACTTCATCGAAATAGTCTTCGATTACATATAGGCCTATACATACACATATTCGCATGTCTGTTCACTCTGATTCACTTCATGCGGTGCCGTACTTGTGATGAACATGGCAAACTTCTAGCTCATCGCAATATCATATTTAAGTTTACAATACAAGTACAGTGCCTGTATACAAGCAATGAAGTCAATACTTCGCCTACGCATATTTCTATGACTTATCAACAGAAAACAACTACTGATTTATGAATATGTGATAATACGCTCGCTCGCATCCCATGTATTTAGGTACGGTGTAATTCCAATTCTATCTAACTTTGATGATAAAGCCACAAATGCAAAAAGACAAATTTATATTCGAGAAACAAACGTTCATTGAATATTTGTCCAAGGATTGACAAACGTTGCTGCTAAAAAGGCATCAAACATTAAAAAATATCAATGGATTGATGAAAGCTACATATTATAAAAACTCTCCAATGTAGGCCCTATTATGTATAAAGGCCTACGAATGACAGTACTACAATCTAAGAATAGCAGATCTTCAATAAATTATCAATGGACTAACAACCGTTACTTTGAGACCCGCGTGATGCCGAATGAAGACCATTGATGGATTAACAAGCGTCACTTTGAAAACCATCAAGGCAAAAGCAAATACTCAAGAAAATATCAATGGATTAACAAACAAAATGCGGGTATAAAAACAATCATGAGAATAGCAGATACTGAAGTAAAATATCAATGGATTAGCAAACGCAAAACGCTACCATGCGGCAATGAAGGCTATCAAGAGAATAGCTGATGCTCTAGAAAAATATCAATGGATTAACAAACGTTTCTACGGGTATGAAAATCTAGAGAATAGCCGATGCACTAGAAAAATGTCAATGGATTAACAAACGTTGTTATGAAATATATCAAATGAATAACAAATGTTCATGCAAACCTAGGAACTGAATTATGATACAGTCTCTAACTTACAAGCATATTTTGTGTAAATCATAGCGCTGAGCTTGTCAGGCTTGAGCCTTTTTCGAAGCTTTGATAAGAGAATCCCCGCCTCGCTGAATAGTCTTTCTACAGAAGCCGATGACACTGGGGTGGAAAAAAGAATTTTTGCACACTTTGACAAAAGTCTCATTTGTGGCCCTTTCTCTTTCCAAAAATCCTTGGTCGGATGTCTGGAGGCCACACGAATGGTCTCAAAAAGCAACATTTCTGTTTCAAGCTGTTCATGAAGCGAAGTCTTCATGCGCTTTGGGCATGGAGCAAACAGTCTCAAACGGATCGCTGGATGTCGAGGGCTCACGTTCCTGGTTATTACTGACTTTGTCCGTGGGGATGTCAGATATATGCATTGAATCAAGCAGCTGATTCAGATAGTTCACAACACTCGATTTGAATCCTTGCATCTCCTGCTCCCATTCATTCATGAACACCTGCAATTCTCGGGTCTTTTTGCTGGAATATCTAAGAATTTTCACCATATCCAAAGCCGTGTTTCAGACATCAATGCCTGACAAATAACAAGCCGCTTTTGCAAATGATGAACCACAATATGGCCACAGCTTCTTTCTCATCTGGTTTCGTAGAAGGCAGCAAGTCTCCCGAGCGATGGCAGGCACTTCTTCACTAATCTGCATTTGGAACAAGTGAATATCCAAAGTAAGATAGTTCAGGTAAGATAGATGAGAAGTTGGCTCATCAACCTCAACTCTATCAAAGAAGCACTTGACGGCTTCCATAATATCCAACAGAGATTTCAGTGAAGGTATAGGTGGCAAATTGTCAGATACATGACAGTCTTCATCTGACAGAAATACAGTGTAGTTGTCCACCACAGATCGAAGTCGAGAATGTTGAAAGCGCCATGGGCGAGTTGTGCTTTTATCAGGAATAGCACGCTTCAGTCGCTTCGCATTTTGGTCGCGTACATTATCGAAAGATTCCACAGAAGTCAGATTAGACAGCATGCCACTTAGTAATTCTGGTGGAGACTTCTCGAAAACGTCTTTGACACAAGTCGACAAGGCATGTTCGGTACAACCAATTCTACCACCCAAGTTCAGCGTCGTTGGATAACGGCCGTCGAACGCTGCGACCATTTTCGGTTCGGGATCTTTTCCGTTATACCCACTCCAAATATTAAGCCCCCTCCGCTGTCATTCCTCTCAAACTTCATCAACAATTCAGTCCAATAGAAAATATAAATGCGTAAATACTGCCTATCCTTCTTCCGAATGTCACTGCAATGACTCATGACTCATATAATACAATATTTTGGGAGACATCATCTCCTTCTGTCCTCCTTCATGGAGGTAAGGTAGCCTATATAAAAGATAATTTGGATTAAAGTTTCGTGTTTTTTGAGTGGAAGGGGCTTAATATTTTGATTTCAAGGAAATGCATTAGTGGAGGGGGTATAACGGAAAAGATCCTCGGTTCGTTGTCACTAACTATAAAGATGGGTTGAGAGAGCTCACCCTGTTTTTCATCATCCGGTGACTTAATGCATTCTTCGAGAATTTTGAAAGTGAACGAAGCGTCGTGTGGTACATCATCCAAATCACAAATCTTAGGTGGATAACTGAACCAACGCCAATCTTTATCGAGTCCTCAAGCAACAATAGCAAAATAAGAAAGTCTATGTTCATGTCTTCCAGACCAAAAATCAATCATGCATGATACACCAGCATCCGGATCGTTGAGACTGTTTCTAAAATGATGTTGCAACTTCGCATGGGATTGCTCTCCCTCAGTCATTAACCCCGATGAAATGTAAGTTCGTCCGATGGAATAGTCATTGATCTTGTTGTTTCTGTGCGTTACCGAAGAAGCGAAGTTTGCGCAAGAGGATGCAATTTGAGCCATGGCGTTGATGGACACAGTCGGATGGGCACAAACAAGCTTCACTACATGCTGCTGCCATTGTTCTTTTGCTTCTTTCGGAAGAGGAGGCTTGCTTGTTGATGGAGCACACTGAAAACTTCGGTGAATGGTGAGTTGATTGGACGTCGACGTCGACGTCGCCGGTGCGCAGTTTTTCTCGAGATGGCGCTTTATTGCACTGACCCCACTCTGGTTGACCCACTGTCCTCTTGTCTTCTTAAACCAAAGAAACAATGTCTTACAGGCATCACAATAAAGGAAAGGGGCCAACAATGGTTTCTTGTCGTCTCCTGAGCTTTCGGCAACCGGTGATATGTCCACTTGCACGGCCTTTATCCTCGAATCAAGATTGGCACTACCACTGGTTAATGACTTCGGTGGCGGAACAAAAGATACACGAGCAGCAGAAATGTGCTGCTGCCGAGTTTTTTTGTCTACTTCGAAGAACTTGTTCGAAGACATCGCAGCGACGACCTGCCTCAGAGTGGGAACTGAAATTGCAGACGATTATAATTACATCATATAGCTCGGTTCCTCTTCGGTCTGCCGCCTAATGAATCATTGCCAAGCGTCAATCAGGGGAAAAGAATGTTTTGCGAGCTCACATTCCCTCACTTGAATTGTCAAAAGTTGCGTAAGTGAAATTGATCATGCAGCGCACGGGGCGAGAGAATCGGTCGGTCACTGACGTGGATACTGATTCTCCTCCCGTCGGTTGACGATGCGAATTGACAGACAGCCTCAACAGATAATTACATGATACAGGTTCTCTCTCTCTCTCTCTCTCTCTCTCTCAGAACTCAGAACTGAGAATGTTTATTGACCAAAGTTTGGTACAAACAAAGAAACATGTGATGATGATAACTAATGATAATAAGATGAAGATTACATCAATGAATGAAGTCGATGAATGTACGAATGCAGCAACCACGAATAGGAATGATTCACGAGAGGTCTATCTGAAGCAAGTCGACGGATGTAACGTTTGAACAAGTCTGAAAAATGTCCGGTGCACAATGACAAAATCAACGTTGAAATGATAGTATTTACAAGAGCATGAAGGCATGAGTATGAAATGATGATAACGAGATTACATAGATGAGAGTGAATATGGTACACTTGAAAAGACATGCATCGGTTTCAGTTTCGTGGCATAGAGAGCATTATCATTGTCAGGCATGCATGAATAGAGCAAGAAGGAATGTCATAAACGAGTGAAGAGAGGAGGCAAATATATCTCAAAACGACATTTATATGCATGACAATAGCAATGATAAGTATGTATTTAATTAAGAATTAGTAAATGTTATTAATGTCTTATTTGCCAATCACACTTCATCACAGCGAACTAGTAACCCTATCATTTAATCGGAGGTTCGGTTTATTAAAATCAAAAACTTTTGTTGATATATATAGTTGAACGTGATGTGTTCCAAGAGTCAGAAGTCCATTATACCAAGCATGGCGAGAAGGGAGAAACTCTACAAAACACATCACGTTCAAGAACAGAAATTGAAATGAATAATTTTACATACCTGAAATGATGTGAGAAAAGTATGATTAGACAAGTTTGAACACGAGCGTGAATATTTTCCGACCTCCGATATGTGGAAATGCTTGCAGAGTGGAATAATTGTTGCACAGTCTATCAGTTACAGTGAATATTAATCATTCGGCACTGTTTGTTATGTCCGAAGCTACGTAAATCGATCATTGATTGTTCATTTTATGGCCTCATAGATATTGCAGTCAGTACTTCACCGAAGTTGTAGCAGAATGGGCGTGATAATGTATTTATCAAACAGACAGGTTGGCACATCAAAGTAAATGTCAACTGTTTCATATACATGTATAGTGCTTTGTACATGTATATACGTGTATAGTGCTTTATCGATGAATTCATTAACGACATGGATCTGTCCAACCTTTTTTGCATGCATAGTTGCATAGAAATCAGAAGCAGTTGATCAATATGGTAGGTTGCGTGTACTGATGAATTTTTAAAACATCCAAATGAGATGAAAATCCAAATGTAAACGTCATCCATTGTTTCTCAGGCACATGAATTGAAACATTTAGGAAATAATTATCATCATCACGCGTCTGTCATTCTTTTCAAGGTTTCATAGAAATCGCATCAGAAGCAATTGATCAACTTAATAGAATGCGCATGGTAATGAAATTGCAAAGTGGACTTATTAATGTAAGAAGAGCTAACATTATCTTTTCTTCCTGATATGCATTGCTTTGTCAATGAATTCATCGATGGCACACGTTTGCCCTGCCTTTGGCATGTTCATAATTTCATAGAAATCCGACCGATCACAATCACTTAGGAATGGAATCAATGCAAGTCGCTCAGTTCTATATCGTGGACAAATTGACATGAAATGAAAAATGTCTTCTAATTCATTCCTGTCACAAAATTTGCAAATGAAATCATTATGAGTACTTTGATTTTGATATGTGCCAGTTTCTGCTGCAAGAATGTGATTACCAGTTCGAAGTTTCAGGATATTTTCAATTTTGATTTTATTGCTGACTAAATGCAAATATTGCTTCGTCTCATATTGAAATCTACATAGTTCTAAATATCTTATTCCTTTGTTACTATTTTTTGCACTTTTAATCCACTCTTTTCTGAAATATTCAAATAAAACGGTGTTGATAACAGTTTTGGCTTTTTATCATTATAATCAAAGTTTTGTAGCTGTTGCAATTGAGTCTTTTCCATCAGTTTAACTATCCTGTCACACCATGTATTGCGGAATGATTTCAGGTTTAAGTTGGCATCTATAGCTCTAAAAATTCGTGTAATAAGTCTGAGATCAGTTTTATCCTCCTTTAACTTCATGTAATAATTTAAAGCTGATTTATAGTAATGGAATTCCAAGGGTTTTATGCCGAATTCACCAATGATGCAGTAGTTTGGGGTCGTGATTCTTAGATAGTGAAATTTTTTATAGAACTGCATAATTCAAAACTGGATCATTCAAATTTCTATCAAAAAATAATTCACCACCATATTTCATTTTTGATAGAGTCAACATTTCAAATGTTTCATTTAATATCTTAGCGTCAACAGTTGCAAATTCTTTCAGAGTTTTAGCTGTTATGTATGATGATGCTTTTCCTTTCTTAGTGATTTCTTCAATTTGCTTTCTGTCGCTTTTGGCAATCCAAACACCTAAATATTTATATTCTTTCACCACCTCAATTGATGTTGTAACATTATTATCCGTAAGCAATTACTCGTTATATGTGTCTGTTTCATTATGTATCATAATTTTAGTTTTTTCATAGTTTATTGTAAGACCGTTTTCATTACAAAAATTTTTCATGTATTTCAGCTGGCTGATCAATCCATCTTGTGATTTGCTTAGCAATACCAAATCATCAGCATATACTAGTGACGCTACTTTAATATCAATTATTTCGGCAGGATCAATATTCATCATATTTGCGTCAAACTTATGGAGAAAATCATTTATATAGAGGCAAAATAATATTGGTGATAAACTGTCTCCCTGTGGAATTCCATTATTCAATCTAAATTCTCCACTTTCTTTTCCATCAAATAATATTTTGTATTTTTTGTTGCTAATTATATTTTCCATTAAGGACAAATAGTCACATTTTGGTATAATGGCTCTTAATTTGTTAATTAAATGAAATTTAAGAATTGAATCAAAAGCCTTTGAAAGATCAATGAAGCATATGTAAAGGGGTTGTCTATTATTTTTGTGAATTTGAATAATTTCTCGGATCATCCAGACATTATCTATGGTTGAGTGTTCTTTTCGGAACCCAGTTTGAGATTCATGAAGTAATCCGTATTTATCAATCCAAGCATGTAGTCTATCGTTCAATATCTTTGTTAGAACTTTCTCAACACATGATGATAAATTTAAACACCGATATGAATTCACATTGTTTTTATCTCCTTTCTTAAAGATAGGAGTTGTCCAGCTTAATTCCCATGGAGTGGTTCTATCATGCAAGATGTTGTTGAAAAGTACTTCCAGCACCCTAATTTGACTTGGATTGTTCTTAAACATTTCATATACAATTTTGTCTGGGCCACTGGATTTAGAATTTTTTGTTGACTTAACTGCTTTTTCAATTTCCATTAAAGTGATTTTTTTATTTAAATGATTATCTTCGCTCTTTGTACATGCATGAGTATCTATTTTACTTTGATGGATATTTGACTGTATAAAATTTTGATTTCTATTTTCAAGATTGTCTCTAAAATTTTCTGCGGTTAATTTACTTTGACTTTTTTAGCTTTCTTAGGTTTGCTTCCATTTTACAGCTGCCAATATCTCTTCGAATCATTGTTAATTTTTGCATTTTGAAGTTCAGATAATTTTTACTTTGTAAATTTCGTTTTTCTAATTTCAAGCTTCTATTGTATTGCTTCTTTTTTTGTAGCAGACCATGCAGATTTTCCTCGGTTGAATCTTGTTTATAAGTTTCGATAGCAGCATTATAAGTTTTACGAAGATTTCTAGTATCTCTAGAATAAGTTATTTCTGTATTCGGTTCTATTTTGTTGTATATTTCTTTACATGCGTTAATCAAGTCATTATATATTTCTATCGAATTTGGCTTATCTTCATTTATTTTCTTTATTGGTATTGCACTTTTTGTTGATAGAGTTTCTTGAAACTAACATAAATAATAATTTATGGACATTTTGAATGGTTAAATAGCTTTATCCGTATTATCTCTATATTTGTCAGCATAAGCCTTAATCGATGATTTTATTTCTATATTAAATCATCGTCGATCAAGAAAAGAAATCAATGTAGGCACTCCCTTTAATTACGGCTGTTTCAAAGTAAAATAAAAGAAATTAAAATAGTTTTCAAAACGTTTCGTGACCCAGTCACATCGTCAGTGCTAGAAGAAGACCAGCAGTACTGTGTGATTTCCTTAAATAGCAGCCTTTGAGAAATCCCGACACCGCATAGCGGAGTATCGCTCAGGCGACCAGCTCGTGTTTGCGATTGAGCTCCGGTCTGTTCTCGCGGATGAAGCGGGCCTCAGCTAATCTGTTTTCTAAAGGTGATTTATGTTTCGCTAAAAAGTGCACACTAAAGTCAGAAATGGTCAACCTATCGCTGTGTTCATTTTTAGAGTGCTCCGCAAGAGGATTGGTTTTATTCCTAAGGGCTAGGCTACGCCTGTGTTCTTCGTAATGAATTCTAAACGGCCTATTGGTCTGACCAATGTATGATTTGCTGCAATAATTACACTTAAATTCATACACTACAAACCGGACATCGCACGGATAATTACAGTCGATCGTATCACACAGTTCACAGTTACTATGTTTATAATTAGTTTTTCGAGAAAAGTATTGACTAGTAGTTTTATTGGGTTTACTTATCAACGTTACGGGCAACTTATATTTATTAATCAAACGATTCAATTTTCTATTACAGCTATCATTAATAAAATTAATAGAGAATTTTACATTATTTTCGTTATATCTATTGTTTTTAGGCTTGCATTTAATTCTTGGCTTAAGGTCACGATTACTGTAATTATTTTTCCTTAATCTATTTTTAAATTTGTAAATGGATTTTTGTTTTAGGGGCGATGAGGAATATCTACTAGAAATACGACTCGTAGAAATATAAACGTAGTTGTTTTAACGTGTTGCGGCAACCAACTGTCCTTATGTAAAGTGATTTCGGAATGGGTTGGTTTCGAATACCAAGCGTAACAAATTTTGTTGTCGGTAATGAATATAGAGATGTCAAGGAAGTTTAAAGCGTTGTTCTCAGGAACTTCTATGGTAAACTGTATATTATCATTAATTGAGTTGAAACAGTTGAGGATTTTATTGTAAATAGACATATCATGTTCAAAAGGTCCCATGATTATGTCATCTATGTAACGGTAGTAGATAGGTGGTTTTATCCCAAGAATTCTAAGCCTCTTTAACGCTTCGGTTTCAATAAAATGAACAGTTATAATAGCAAAGGGAGGCCCATAATGCGATCCCATAGCGCAACCTTTAGTTTGTAAGTAAGTAACATTATCGAATTCAATTTCATAATTGTAAGCTATAAACGAAATACCTTTCTTGAGATTATAGATGGATAGGCCAAAACTATTGATTTTATCCCAGTTATCTTCAGCAAACTTAACAACACACTCGATACCGTAACTTATGGGAATACTAGGATATAAGTTTTTGACGTCTAACGAGATAAATTGTTTATCGTTCAAGTTGACGGAGTTGAAGTTTTTGAAAACATCGATGAGCGATTCTGTACTGGACAGACTAGAGGGGACAAGTTTTGCAAGTTGATTCAAAATCTGCGTAATTGACCAGTCAACTTTTTGAGTTGGACTGTTGACAGTAGAGGCTATAGGCCTTAAAGGAAAACCGTTTTCATCCGGTTCCTTATGATCTTTAATAAAGGTCTTAAACGAGGCAGGCCGCGTGCCGCAAGATTTCAGACGTTCAATTTGGTTTTTACTGTAACTATTTTTACAAAAGCTATCTATCAGTTTATTAGCTTGCGCTTCAATCTGTTTGCTTTTGCTCTGATTGATCATACGGTAATTACTAGTATCGAGCAACAGATTGCGGGTTTTGTCTATGTGCTTGTCTTCAGAAGTGACGACAAAGCGGTTAGTTTTATCTGAGGAAACTGCAATAAGATTATTTTCGTTTAAGTAGCATTTAGTACAGTTCAAATTTTTATTAATGGTCTTATAGTTACTACTTTTCTTAGTAAATTCAATTTCTTGTTTTATAATTTCTAAGGCTTCATACTTAAAAAGGTTAAGATTAAGCTCATCATCATGACTCATATTTGGTGGAAGCGGGACTCTATTCCTGCAAAACGGCACCCTAACGTTATTTGAGTCCTCACGGGAATCTATCTGAAGCGTATTCCAACGTAACTTATTGGTAAGAACGTCCATATCTAGTTTAATCTGATCTACAAACTGCTCGTTCAAACGTGGTGGAATTCTGAATTTAGGGCCTTTCTCAAGTATATTACGGGCGCTATCAGGTACAGGAATATCACAATCGATTGTGATACGGGGAACGTTCGAGGACTGGCCACTATCGACAGTGGTATCAAGGACTACAGGAGGTTGATCACAGTCGACTGTGAAAACATCGGGATCAAATGGAACTTTGAAAACGTTGATAAGTAAACCCAATAAAACTACTAGTCAATACTTTTCTCGAAAAACTAATTATAAACATAGTAACTGTGAACTGTGTGATACGATCGACTGTAATTATCCGTGCGATGTCCGGTTTGTAGTGTATGAATTTAAGTGTAATTATTGCAGCAAATCATACATTGGTCAGACCAATAGGCCGTTTAGAATTCGTTACGAAGAACACAGGCGTAGCCTAGCCCTTAGGAATAAAACCAGTCCTCTTGCGGAGCACTCTAAAAATGAACATAGCGATAGGTTGACCATTTCTGACTTTAGTGTGCACTTTTTAGCGAAACATAAATCACCTTTAGAAAACAGATTAGCTGAGGCCCGCTTCATCCGCGAGAACAGACCGGAGCTCAATCGCAAACACGAGCTGGTCGCCTGAGCGATACTCCGCTATGCGGTGTCGGGATTTCTCAAAGGCTGCTATTTAAGGAAATCACACAGTACTGCTGGTCTTCTTCTAGCACTGACGCTGTGACTGGGTCACGAAACGTTTGCTGTTTTGAAAACTATTTTAATTTCTTTTATTTTACTTTGAAACAGCCGTAATTAAAGGGAGTGCCTACATTGATTTCTTTTCTTGATCGACGATGAAGAACTACCTCCCGTATCAGGCTATCAACAACTTCTATATTAAATTCTATTTTTAAAGGTCTATGGTCCGTAAATGACTTGGGCTCTAAAATTTCAAAGGCTTTTAATTTTTCTATCATGGATTCCGACATGATCAAATAATCGATGACTGATTTATGGATTTTTTCGTTTTGAATTCTGCAATATGTATGCTTTCCGGCATCATATCTACCATTAGCTATTACAAGAAAGTTTTCATTACAGAAATCAATCATTTCTCTGCCTTGTTTATTTATGATTACATCTTCTGATTTTCTGATGGAGAGATTCATATGTTCGTTGTCACTTAGGTTACCGATTCGACTATTAATATCTCCCAACATTATGATGTTCTTCATCTTGAATGTTTTTATATATTCTTTTATCCTATTTAAGAATTTTTTGTCAGTGTATTTTGATTCTCTGCTTTCTCCGTAGCACAAGATAAGAAATATTTCTTTCAAGTCTTTCCATTGAGCATTTAGCATTTTTATAATTACTAAGTCTCCATTTTCCGCTATCAATTTTTCTACATAAAGTCCGTTTTCTTCATTTCTATAATACAAGCTGATTCCTTTAATCTGTCTTCCGAAATTATTCTTATTTTTACTCGACGTCTCCAAGACGTTGAACCTGTTAATAGATAGATCTGTAGATGCATTTTCATTTAAGTGGGTTTCAGTAAAACACACAATATCAGTATCTTGTATATCTTTGATCATATCAGAGTCATGAAGCTTATTAATATTTAATCCGTTTATGTTAGTGTAGTATATTTCTAAGGTCTTGTGATTCCTACCATAATTTTCTCCTGTTGCAGGTGCCTCCTCTCCTCGTTCGTCTATGTTAAACAAAAGGTTGCATTGATGCATGCATATTATGGTTGGGATACAAGTTACCTGGTTGAGGTGCAGGTTGATTGTTCATTGAGAAATTGTGTTGTTGATCTCTCTCTCTCTCTCATTCAAGACCGATATTAGTCTTCTTATAAGATTGATAAGCCAAGAAAAGAATTGTTATGATGATGGTTACCCAGTGTGGTTACCGACCCGTGTTTCGTCACCCTGACAGAATCATGCTTTTTTCAGACAAGGACAACCTGCTTACTGTAGACACGCCTGTACAATGTACATGTATAAATGTTGTATTTTCACTTCAATCTGTGCGTCATTCATGAGCGGCTTCGCCTAGTCATCCAGTAAGATGAGTGCAACTACAGCCTGCATTCTCGCTTTCTCACAACCTTTGCAAACCAAAGAAGAGTTGATACTTTCAAATAAGATTTAAATTTATCGTATTTTGTTGATCAAAATTTTCATTTAATTCCCATGGGAATTCCCATTCCCACGGCAAGCCTGGGATGATCCGAGTCATGACATTCAACATAAAAATCTTCAAAATATTTCAAGCGTCTTCTTAAAAAGTTTTCAAAAGTGTTGGAACATTTACACATGTTAGGACAGATAATCTTCTTCGTACGTTTAAAAATCTTGCGGATGATGCGCTTACAAAAATAGGACAACTCTCCGAAAAGCTGAGTAGCATACAGAAGCAAACTTTGTACATTTGACATAAAGACAATCCATAGCTCGTCGTGATTCTAAACAGATCGCAAGACTCTCAGCATGTATAAACGTGTAGAGCAACGTGTTTCAATATCAACAAAATGTGTATTCCAGTTTAAATTCGAATTCCACCAAACTCCCAAAATTTTCAATTTAACCACAATTTCGATGTCACAAGGAAAATCTTGTACAATGCCCTTCTTACAAAATATAGCTTTGGTCTTATCACAATTAAATTTAAAATGATTGACATCAGCCCAGCTTTTCAGATGACAATATTCAGATTTAACAACTTGTATCGATTCTTGAAACGAACACATCTTGATTGGAAAAATCTCACAAATATCATCAGCATATTGTGTCACATGTGTGGTATCATACAAAGTTCTCAAATCATGACAATAGACAGCAAATAAGAAAGGCCCCAAAAGTGAACCTTGAGGAGCCCCACTAGACATCGGCAGAAATTAGCTGAATGATTTGCCAAGCTTCACATTTTGGAATCTGTTGCTTAAATATGAATCAGTCAAACGAATAAAACCAATGGGAAAACGTAGTTGCACTAGCTTACTTAACAAAGTTTCGTGACTCAATGTATCAAATGCCTTTGAAAAATCGTAATTAATCATGATGCAAACCGATACTTCATCACATTCTAAAAATTCTCTAATGTTCTATTCTTATCCACTTAAGATATTTTCTATATTCATGCAATTCCTCAAACACGACTGTACCATTTCAATACGGCTACGGAAATTTAAACACAAACATCGACTCTGTCAGGGTTTCTTCATCAAGCTGACCAAGCAAGTATAATTTGCTTAGACTTAATTATGAACAGGAACTGAATACTGGAGATTTTCAGTTATTACGTGTGAGTATATGGGTTGACCTACAGAATACAGAAAAGTGCATATTTTTATAAGTAGGACTTGAGTGAACGAGTAGGCTCTATCGACAAATTTGGTCCTCGGAGAATCAACGATGCAGCCGGTCTGCGCCCACTTCAGCTTGTCTACTCGAGAAGGAACTCTTACAAAAGCAAGAAGGGAAAAGTGTAGAGGTTGTCATGACACGCCTTGGGTTGCGGGCTGAGGGTCACCCAGTTTTAACAGTGTCTCTGCGAATAATTCTCGGCAACTTTTGACAATTAAAAAAGCACTACTGAGAATGTTCTTGCACAATAAGTTAGGTGGTGGTAAGAGTTTTGGCACGACAAGAGCTGGGCAGGCGGTAAACAGAAATAGCAGTTATAGCAGTTGCATCATGTGACGGATGGCAATCTCATGAATTCACAGACATTGTTGTAAAGCTGCAAAAGAAAGTCTGTAACTTGGAGAGCTTCAACACTCAGAAATTCGAGTGGAGACATGCTGAGTTATTTTTTTAACTCATAGGGAGGATATTTATTAGAAATATGACATAAATAAGCTGCGAGCTAGAATTTTCAATTAGTCACTTTCCTAGAAATCAATATTTGCATTCATTCACACATGAATTCTTAGGTAGTACTTGTCATGATCTCATATCTACGTACAAAAGTAAATCCTATCTGTAATATTTAATATGCCTTGCCAATAAGTCTCGTATGGCCAGATCAACTATTATCTTAAATACCTCCCTTATAGACAGTTAGATATTAATGTCCGAAGTCAAAAACTAGACTAACTTGGGATAGGAAAATATTTTGTACGGATTATGAAATGTAGATGTGATTATGTATAGAAAGGAACATATTATTCCGCTTGAATAATCCCTATTAAGGCGGCCACACATGTCACTGACGTTTAAAACACCACTTGAATTCTGATCGTCGACGCTTATCGTTTTGTCTGTCAATTTGCTGATCATGACAGTACATGTGTAATCATGTGAATGAACATGACTGTCGTTAAAGAAATACTTTAAGGACATGCTTCTATAGATTTGATGCAGCTTCAGTTCGGTTTATGATATTGAATCATTGTATTCGATCCAAAGCTTTTGGGATTCTATTTGAATTCATCTAGCGAACTCTTGTCCACAAAAGATATCAAATGTCATCGAAATTATATGAACGTGTTCAAAATAGTTGTCACATTCCGTAATAAAATACAAAAGCACTTCTGCACTTTATCATCATGAAATGTATGGCGCATAAACATTTTTACTTTTAATGTATTTTAGCATTTTGTTTAGCTTTTGTATTTAAGCAGCATTAGATTTCATCGAATCAGTTATGTAATCTTTTTACTTTACACTAACCCATCCAGAGTCCGAGGCCGCAGTAGTAAGCTAGAAGTCGAAATTCTTTCAAGTGCTTCAAAATTCATCAGGATAGGGTTAGTAATTCTTAGTGAAAGTGGTGGCATCTCCCAAGGCGGACAGACTCGCGTCCTAGACTATCTGCGCCATTTTCCGAAGAAGCACCACCTTTAACCGATTGAGCTATCCTATCAAAATTCATTTAGTAAGTGTAGTAAATGACGCCAGTTTTACATAAGTAATGATGTTATATCTGTCACAGAAAATGGCAGGTAATTATGTACAGTATATTTATAAGCTCCGATTGGATCCATGATAAGGGGTAGCCAGGTAAAGTGCACTTTCAACCTCGATGCTGAATGGTCTTTTTGGCTCGCACTCATCGATTCGTTAGTTGCAAGATTGATCAAAGCACAGCATCAGTGCAAAGCAGATAATATGCAGAAGCTTTGTTAACCGGAATAACTTATGGTTCTTCAGGAAAATTCAGCAAGTTGGAGGCCAGTGATTCACTGGAAGTGTGACACAGGAATTCCATCGAATATTATTCGGAGACATAGAAGTTGATACATGGAGGTATAAATTTATGTCGGGTTCCTACTCGTGCATTGATGGTTGATATCGATGTTCAAATTCTGCTACCATCCGACTTTTCTCATCAATTTATGAGATTTAGATGATAAACTACCTATGTAGTCTGATGGATGGAATCATATGACATTGCATTCAAGTTTGTTTAAATTAACATGATCGGTTGGAAATGCTCATAGCAAATGACAGTAACGTGAGTGTAATGGACAAGAAATTTCATTGACATTGGAATTGAACAACCAGATTCATACCGAAATGAAAATCAGAAAACTGCATGATAGTCTGGTGGGCTGATTAGGGTTAACATGCATTATCTTATATCATATCCAGGTGGATAAGAGGATAATCTGCATCATCACGGTAGCGGATGCAAATGCAAACACTGATGATTAATTTTCTATGCAAATGTGCATGCACACCCAATCCATAATGCCTAGATATATAAGCGAGGTTCATAAATAAAGCTTCATATATCTGAAATAGCACGATAGCAAAAATCAATCTTACTTTCTTATTGAAAAACTGATTGAGCTTGCTTCTTCAACATCTTAAATAAAAATGCATCAGTTTTTGCACTGAGGATTGTCTCATCTGCTAATGAAATTAGCGCAGATCGACACAGAGTTGGCAACAAGGATCTTTTCCTCTGTTGCACTCGCAGTACATGAAGGTGCCATCATTCAACTCTTTAGGATGTGACCTGCCACGATATCAATGAGTGCTCCTCAACAGCATTCAAACTGAACTTTCCCTCTTATGATTGGAACTATAAACAATGATCCGTGTTGCTGCGAAGAGTCACATGCGTCAGATCATGCTATCATATTATTGGATTGGTAGGGGATCTGGAAGCGGTTGATTCTGCCCCCCGTATAACTGGCCATCACAGAGTATGCATTTGTAGAGAATGGCTACCAGTGTTATATATTTCCAAAAGTGTGGACAAGGTGTTGCTGCAAGTGCTACTGTTCATTCTAGTACCATTGATGTGAACAAAACCAAACAACAGATATCTCTGGGAAGAATACTTTTGACAATTAAGGACTTTATCATAAATGCGAGGAACCCTAAAGTTTTTTAAGTACCTTAATCACACGCAAATGACCTTCTCAGCAAATAGTTCTGTTAAAAGATTTATGCGCCATATAGAATACAGATGCCATGGACAATTAGGCAACTTAAGATCTCATAAACTATCACTTAAAGTTCCATGTCACAGCAGTGTATAAATAACTCGCGCATTCATCGATTTAGCCATGTTTTGTATTTTACTTGACCTTAGCACCAAACTAAAATCATTTTAAAATGTAAACCCGCACTACTTATTGGATTTCTGTTTGAAACAACTTACCATGAAAAAAATTGCCTAAGCCCAAAACCTGATTTTTAGCAGTTATACCATACTTATATGCAATTATTAAAGACGAAAATAATCATTTACGCATTACTTGAGAAAGCCGCTAAATTTGAAAATTTAACTTGTTATTTAAATTCAAAATTTTTAAATTTGCCCAAATGAATTGCCCAAAGGCAGAAACGTAGCTTTCGAGCGCTAAGAGGTTGAAAGAAAAATTTGTTGACGTGGATTTCGAGGCATCCTTTGGAAATTGAAGATTCAATTTATATAATTTAAACTTTGAATTTCCAAAATTGTCCATAATACTTTAATGCTCAAAAAGTGTGGTTATTTAGAATCACAGGCTTTTTCTTGCTTGAAAGAATAATCATCTGGTTGGATAAAAATCTCTGCATAAGCAACATATTTGGGCATAGAAATTGACAACAATAAAACCTCTAGAATGGAAATTAAGCTTCATGCAATGCACAATAACGGCACATAAATCGCACGCATTTTCACTTAGATGCACCTGCCAACGTCTGCATCATTGGGTTAGAATCAGTCACATGAGTAAATCGAAGCTTTTAATTGGTTCTTCATGCCCCAACTTAGTTCCCTCGGATGTGCCGCGACCTTGAGTCAATTTTCATTCTAGCGAACTTCAGATAAACAGTTTATTTCTATGTATTTGGGAGAAAAGTCCTTAAAATTGGCATTGTCATGAGACCATATCAATCTGAAGGGCCTGCGCCCCAATGGGTGCGCTTACACGTGCAACTTGATTGTTTACACTTTTCATTTGATTATGAGCCAGACAAGAATGAACAAACAGTGAAAGCAAAGGCATGCCTTCAATAATCGTGCTACGATGCACTGATCGTGCTTCAGTTGAACAAGGTGAAAAATAGCTGACACCTTTAATGACAGAAGAGAATAAGCTGATGAGATCAATGAATTTCTCTTTATCACCATTCAATAAATTGCTATTGTCTGGTGACGCACGAAGCACGATTATTCAAGGCTTTGCTTTCATTATCTGTCCATTTTTTTCTGACTCATCATGAATCGAAAACTGTGAGCAATCAAGTTGCACGTGTGAACGCACCCTAATTATACCAAGTCCTTTGTTCAGTGTGCCTTGCGTTTGGGTTTGCTGCCCGATACAAGTTCATTATGGGTAAATCCAATTTATTCCACAACATTTCTGTCTTTTCAACTTTGGGTCTCAGATTTCCGTGAGAATTTGCATATATACTTATTTTTTTACGCTGAACACGAAAATCGTAGCGGCGACCACACCAAATAAAAACTTTCCATAGAAATCTAGCACTTTTAAAATGCCATTTTTTCTATATCTCGGTCAGAGGACAATGATCTCGATCAGATAGATGTCGAAAAGGAAACTCTTCGGCTTCTGCATTTGGGTTGCTGATGAGACTGGGAACTTAGGATGAATGCTTGCATGCGTAAAGCGAAGTGACTAAAATGTAATGTATTGCATATAATGTCCTTTTACCGTGAGCCGTCTTGTCCTCTGACCGAGATCTTCAATTTCAACGTTGTCCTCTGACCGAGATTTTTAAGGTCTCGGTCAGATAACAAATTGATGTCGAACAGGAAACTCTTCGGCTTCAGCATTTGGGTTCATGAGACTGGGGACTAGGGCGAATACTTGAATGCGTAAGACGAAATGATCTAAATGTAATGGCATACATTATAATGTCCTTTGACCGAGACCCTTGTATTCTGACCGAGATCTTCAATTTTAACGCTGTCCTCTGACCGAGATTTTTTAGGGTCTCGGTCAAAGGACATTCTCGTGGTTTTTGGAGATTTTGAGAGGGATAATTAATATAAATGAAAAATTTCTTTTGCAGAGATGTTAAGAGCATGGATCCTTCCTATGCTGTGACATTTCATCTATTCCTGACAAAATTTCTGGTTTCAACATCCATATGAAATTTTTGGGAATATTCAAATACTCTGGTCGAAAAAACGGATAAAAATATTTTTAAATCAATATTGCTCACTTGTAACGTCACCAAACTGAATTTTATTTACGGATTTATAAACTAGCACACTAGAGGATTCGTTTGGTGCAAAACGTTTGATGGAAAAATCAATATTCTTCGAGAAAAGGTACCTCGGTCAGAGGACATTTTTTCATTGGACAATGGAAACCCAGTAAAAATTCAATGATTATTATTAATTACAATATTTAAAATGAGACTGTCTTAAAGAACTGATCTTCTTCTTTCAGATGATATAAATATTAGTGGATGTATTTGAATGTAGCTGACCGAAAATGCGTGTTGAAGTGAGAATACTGTAACTTTGGACATGCTTTTTTGGTCTCTTTTCAGCAAAAAACGGCAACTTGTGAAGAAGGTCTTGGCATTGTGACTTTTTAAAAACCATGCCATAATAGATGAGATCCTGACGGTTCGATTAAAAAAAAACTATTGAAATCGGTTCAGAAATATGGATTTTACAAATCAAAGACGCATTTTCGTCAAATGTTGTGGATTAAATTGGATTTACCCTTATATTCGCTGACCATTTCTATTTGTTTTCAGAGGTTTGATCGTCTTATAGGAATTATGTGATTTTCAATGTCGTACTGACGATGACGGTGACCGAGAAATTCCTATTACATGTAGTGCTTGCAACCTCAGCAAAAAAATACAGATATGTAATGCCCAATATTCGTCAGTTATTTCTCTTGTGTCCTTAGATTTTTTTGATCACGGAAGAAATGCTCGACTTCAACAGTCTTGAAGAGATGGCATGGTCTGCAAGAATGTTTCAGCAAAAGTATCAGTAAGCATGCAATAATGAGAAGACGTTGTGAATAGAAATCATTGCTGATTATCGCATTCATGAAGCATTTATGTGATTACACGTCAAAGCTTGGTAATTGAGACCATAACTGCCAGGATTTCAATGTCTTAATTATCGAAAGTCTTAACTAAACAGCAACTTACCAAATATACAAAAATTGCCACGGTCGTATGATCTTAATTAACCGAAGTCTTACTTATCCGTGTCCGAATTAACGAGTTTCGACTGTATTTCTTGCTCAAGTACCTATTGATTCATCCAGAACAGTCTGCGTCACAATATTACGTCAATTAAATGAAGAACTGTTTCGTGTGTCTTATGCCTGTAATTGCAAGTGAAATGTTACAGTTCAAGCCTAACACGGCTGTGAGAGAAATTTCGATTACAATCAAGACAAAATCTACGAGAATTGTCAGCTGAAGATGTGCATTTACAACATGTTAGAATATGCTACTCGCGAGCAAAGACTGGATTCATAATAAAGCGACATTGTCAGAAAACCCGTTGGCACCACTTTATGTTCATGCATTTTTTCTCAGAATTTTGAAACTGCAGCTTCACGAGAGCACCATTCAAAATTTACACCGAAAAGAATTATCCAGCTAAAACTCAAGCTCATAATTCTAGATAATCACTTATTCAGAGCACGCAATTTAATGGAAAATTCTAGAAATTTAAGATTCAAATTATAATATGAATTTTCAAATTTAGAGGATGTATCAAAATATACACCAGCAATATTTTCCTTTTCGACCTATGTATTTTATCAAAATGCAAGTGAAAAGCGCACGAAAACCACACTCTCGCTTTGGGAAAATTTAATTTTGAATTTAGATCAGAGTTTAAATTTTTAGGATGTCTTGAAATGTATCCCAGATTTTTTTTCTTTTCGAACTATTTCATCCAAATCCGAGTTAATCGTGCCAGAAAGTCATATTCTAACATTGGGCAATTCATTTGTGCAAACTTAAAAAAAATGAATTTTGATCATTAATTTAAACTTTTGATCATCACCTTTGCGGCCAGGGGCGACGGCAGGGGCGGGCCAGGCAGGGCCGCGGCCCTGCCAAATTTCATCTGGCCCTGCCTGTGGCCCTGCCAACTTTTTGAGAGAATTTTGAACATTTCGTAAATTAACAGTGTAGCAATATTTTATTCATTTTTTTGTATTATTCTTATTTGGTATGGTTGTTTTGCAGAGAATACAGATGAAATATTTGACACGTATTTGTTGTAACGACGGCTGTTCTCACTCCATTGACAAACCAATTATTTTTATCGGTTTGTTTAAAAACGGACAATCTAAATTGGATGTCCATGACCTTGACGATCAGCTGTGATATTTTTCTTCAAATGGTTTAATGAATAATTGCCTCAATGAAAAAAATAATCCTCTAAATATGGAACATATACATAATACGAGGTTGGCTTATCTCCGTATTTATCATATGTAAATGATGGTGAGGATTGCGGGATATGAATTATAGGACGCCGCTTATAGAAGTAGAAATCTGCCTCATGTCATCAGAATATAAGCACGAATTGGCATAATTGGCTAAGCATCAGTAAATTTTGCTACTACCGTTTCGCATAGTGATAGGGCCACATAATACAGGCCTCTTGGTGACTTACTGTTCTCATTATATCTGTAGGGACCCCAAAAATGTACTTTTCAACATTGTTTGGAATGACCTTGGCATACATTTATGCGGCCCTGCCACGAATCTATTTGGCCCTGCCGAAAACAGACGGCTGGCGTCGCCACTGTTTGCGGCTATCGTGAATACTCGACTATTTCCATTTTTACTTATTTTATATCAATATGGTATACCAACTCAAAACAATCAGGTTTCGGGCTTGCGGAAATTTTTGATAAAAGGGTAATTCAAACAGGGCGTGATTCCATGAGAATTGAATTTACAAGTCTCATGAAATCATATACATGTATGCATGTAGTAATTTATGTTTCATGCGCCCATGAAGTAGAAAACTTTAAAAAATGTGAAAGCGGTCCTGAATAATCATATTCAGCTTTGCTGGTGAAAGGAGTCGGGAGCTTTCGAACTTTTACTATTACTTTGTATGCAAAGAATTATTGTGCTGATGTCACTAGGAGTTTAAGAATAGTTTATGGTTGATTTTAAAATCACATTTGTATTGAGGACATTATGATATGACACAATGTAGATTGTATTACATTTCTTATTCGTATTATATTGTAATACTATGGTAACTATTTTTCATTATTCCATTGCTCATCACATTCTATCATAACTAATCTGTACATTGTCATGTCACGTCTATTATTGCTCTGATAAAGAAAAGCAACCCAACACAACCCGTTCATATCTATATTCATCACATCTCATTAAAATGCAATTTTCAAACTGATGTCATAACTTTTAGTCTTCAGCTAGCATAACAAAAAGATGTTCTACAGAACTCTTGGCCCACATCCATTGTAGAATTTACAAAATATGGCGTCAGACATTCTTTACATATTCTACAAATTTAGAATTTAAATTACTGAATGAATGTGCATAAAGCGGAAATCTTTTTTTAGCGGACAAAGTGCAACAGTCTTACAGGAAGTGCGATAATGGTGAACAAATTGCTAAATGATATTTTATGCAAGTATGGGTATTAAATGCTACTTATGCAAGCACTTTTATGCAATTTTCAAAGAAGCAGCTTGCGTAATGCGACAGTTCTTGACTTTTCCTAAATTTGTATAACGTGTGCAAGGAATTTCTATCTTTTTTTAATGCGATGCTGAAACGCGTGTCTGCCTATCTGAAGAACGAAGGTGACCGACTGTCCACCTTTTCATTATGTAAATCTTATCCTTTTTTGAAATGCAACTACAGTCATTGAAGTCAATTTCGTGATTAGAAGGATATCGCTCAATTATTCAGAATCTTCTCTGACCGATCCCTCTAGAGAGGTGAGAAGTTGACGAATACACGCAGATTACATTCGTCACTAAAAATTATCAATTTGACGTCATATCGTCAAATTTGTATTTTGTGTGACGCATTCAAGATAAATGAAAATATTATAAAGTTTTATCGTTTCGAATGGAATATCCAGATGCTTCAGGGCATTAGTCATTAAACTAACTTGAAGAAAATGATAAGATATTGTATCAATCCACTTGATCGTGTAACTCACGGAGCTACTTGACTTTTGATAAGCAATAATTTACTGATATTAGTCTCCGAGAAGTAAAGTCACGCGCACTTGCATGGTACTTGCAATGAAAGGACTTTTATACCCTCTTCAAGTGCAAAACTTCAATGATGGATTCGTGAATAATATATGAATACATTGCAGTAAAATCTCGCTCAAAAATGCGAACTAAATGAACTAAGTGTCTTTCAATAGGTGAGAGATTCCCTTTGAAATACTGCTCACACAGAATCTAATTTGTAGCCTAATTAATTCTGAAATTAAACAGCTGTGATGAACGGCCTTCTATCATCCATACACGTTATGTCCCCCCATCAAATTCCATAAAATTAATCAAAGGATATTTAAAACCCCCCTTACTGGATTGATGAAATCCTTGTTCCTTGAATCACAATGACAGCGACCAGGACCTGAACGTAGGGCAAAAATTCCATTTAGGATTTGATTTTTGCCAACATATTTTGGAAATGCATACTTGGCTACAAATAGCACTTTGTACTATAAATCATGAGCAATATTCTTTAAGAAATTTATAAATTCAAGCTGTAGGCCATATGCTTCAATTTATACGTGTATACTAAAAAATGAAATCCTGCTTCATTTGAAGACCCAAACTGCATAAATGCAACATTTGAACGTCAAAATGATGCTATCAACATTGGAACGAGCAAATGCCAACTGAGTTGTACTGCAATTAAAAATATATGCAGGGTGCAAGCGATCCTATGGCAGATTTTCATAAGTTGCTATTTAGTCAAATTTTCTAAAAAGGCATTTTAGTTTTAGGGAACATAAGTCGAAATCCTCTAATTGATTGAGTTTTAAAATTTACGGAAGATGAAGGCCGTCAAGGCGCATGCAGAGCTCACAGCGCATGGTAAATGAGTGATGCTGTATGCATGGGCAACAGGGTTGGAATCGCCCGCCTTTGTGCGCCCGGGCCGGCGTCATCAAACCCGGCTGTTCGACGGCAGGCTTATTAAAAGCCGACCGGTCGGGGATGGGACGGTGGCTTTGATCGTCAGACATTATTTGGTCAACTGATGCCATTAGACATTATTCAATTTCCACATAGCATATGTGAAATGCATGAATGGCAGGCCTATCAGTACTCCGTATAAGCGAGAGTTACCTATTACAATGAAATATTATTCAATGCAATTATTCGCATTTTGACATCATGTTTTGTGCAATAAACAATAATACGCGTAATGGCTTATTTACAAATCTAATGAGTTGTATGCCTACTTTATAATTTACGATAATGCTAACTGCATTTTCAAAGTCAATCAAATGCAGGTAAATTTAAAACAGATAATCAAAATAATGACCTCAACGTGCATTGATATAATAATAACATTGATACAATAAAAATAGATGCGTATATCTATATCTCGCCTTCACAAGATAGCTTTAAGCGGTCAACAAATTCTAAGTCTTCATATAATAAAAGTTTTTCTAGCCGTAAAAGCTCTGAGATGAACAATTTGATCACTGACTGAGTGCTGATGCTCCGAAATATTTTGTCTGCGACGTGCAAACTTGTTTTAAATTGATTCACTGAAGTGAGATTTATTTCTTCACTTGAAATTCCAGTGATTTTGCGACGTGAATTGAGAGTCGTCTCCACTACTGTTTAACTTCAGATCTTTTGAGTTTACAATGATGACCGCGAGCTGATGTATAAGAATCTGGAACAATGAGCTCGACATTCTTGTCATCAATTTTTCATTTCATTGTGTATCCCAAGACCGAGTGGGGGTGGTACTGTACCTGTAGTTGTTGTTGTTCACGAATTTTATTAAAACGACATTATGCTAAGTAGCTTCAAGGTCAGTTCACAAGATATAGATAAAAGAAATACATAAAATGATCGAACACATAATTCATACCGAGAAATCATAAAAAGTCTCGAGCAGATGATTTAAAATTATGTACGGACATCTTTGATTTGCAACTGTTTGGCAAACTGTTCCAGCGTTTTGCAGCACACGAAGAAAACAGTTTCTTTTGTATGCACTTCAGTCTGCATTTCGGCATGATCAGATTGTTGGTCGAGGCGGAACGAAGGTGATATCGATTTGGAATATCACTAACAAATGTAAATCTTTCACTCAAATAAGCCGGTGCTGATCCATATAAACATTTGTGAAGGAGAGTGAGTGCATGTAGATCGATTCTCAGTGATGCCGAAAGCCACTTAAGTTCATGCATAGCATTTGAGACATGCCCAGTGTAAGGGATGTTGCATACCAAGCGAACTGAGGCATTAATTACACTCTGAAGACGCCGCACAGTAACATCCGGTAAGCCAGTAAGAGCTGTGAGACAGTACTCAAGTACAGGGAAAACCAGTGTCATCACTAGGTAGGCAGCATTTGATTTAGTGATAGAACGGCGGATGGTACGGATTTGCCGGAGAATCCCAAAGCAAAGCGACACAGTACGAGAGACATGACAGGAATATGAGAGCGTGCGGTCCATCGTAAAGCCAAGATAACGGAAAGAGGTCACTGGCTGAATGCAATGGTCACCAATCAAGATGGGCTCATCATGACGCAAAGACAGTCTTTGCCGTATTGCACACCACATAACATTAGCTTTTTCCATATTTAAGGCAAGATTATTAGAGTTAAGCTAGCTCTGGATGGATTCCAAACATTCGGATACTTTTAGGCAGAGAATGGACTCATCACCAGCTTTACATGAACCATAAACCAAAATGTCATCGGTGAAGATATGGATGCTCAGATCAAAACTCGTAGCAATTGTGGAGATATATGATGTATACAAAGCAAAGAGGATTGGACCTAAGACTGTGCCTTGAGGGACGCCACAGATTACTTGTGAAACGCTGGAACAGGAATTCATGTATTGGTAATATTGATACCGGTTGGTCAAGAAAGGTTGTAACCATTGTAAGATAGTACCAGTGAATCCATAAGATATTGATAAACTTTTGGACAAAATATCAAAATTCACCGTATCGAATGCCGATGAAATGTCAAGCGCCGCTAGTAGATTCAATTCACCTCTATCAATAGCACTTAAAAGATCACTTGTTACATTTATAATCACAGTCTCACATGAGTGATGCTTCCTGTAAGCAGATTGATATTTTGGGAACAGGTAATTACTTTGGAGATATTGAACCAGCTGATGTAGAACAAGTCGTTCAAAAAGTTTTGATATTACAGGCAGATTATTGATAGGTCTATAGGAAGATAAAATGTAAATCTCTGATTTGCCCTTCTTAATGACTGGAGTAACCCGAGACACAGCAAGACTTGATGGAAACACTCCATGAGTAAACGATTCATTTACCAAATATGCTAGAAAGGGAGCCAAAAAATGTATGCATTCTTTTAGTATCCGAGTTGGTAAAGGATCTGCAGCGCATTGTTTGTCTGGTAAAGATAGGACAATTGACATTATGTCAGATGGCAGGACACGTGCAAAACTTGATAAAGCACAGTCTTTGTTCAATGATGTGAATGATGGTGGATCACTATTGCGGGTAAGTGATAAAATGTTATTGACTTTATCACCAAAATATTCTTGAAATTGCGTGGCATTCAATAAGCTTGACGAGGAGTGGCTGATAGACCCAACAAAGTGTTTATAGATCTCCATAATTTGCGAGAATCATGTCTGTTGAGTTGTATCTCGCTTCGCCAAAATATCTCGCGTTTACATTTCAGAATATTTCTATAATATCTCTGGCATATTCTCAAAAAATTAGGAAATCCAGACCTCTCAATCTTACGAAGTAAACGCTTCGGAAATTTGCACTCCTGATCAAACCATGGATCCGACTGGCGTCTTCGTATTCTCACAGTTCTCTCAGGCAGTAATTGATTGATGGATGACACTATAACATCGTTGTAAGTCTCGACAAGTTCATCGCATGATAGACCGTGCCAGAAATCTTCATCACACAAGATAGAATCGGCGATGAGTCCTTGGAGGTCGCAGATATTCAGGAACTTCCACTGTCGAACAGTTATAGATTCATAAATGGGAGCAGTACGTGAAAGACTAGATCTCCAATAAAGAAGCTTGTGGTCTGAAATACCAGTCTCGATAGATGTAATAGTAGAAATTGAGAAATTATCATTAGGTCTTGTAAAAATGAGGTCTATCGTACCACCAAGAATATGTGTTGATTCGTTGACTTGACATTCAAACCCAAACGAATGGAATAAGTCGATCAAAGTTCGAGCACTGGGGTCATCTGATCTTTCAATATGAATGTCAAAGTCTCCCGCTACGACGATTTGCTCAGAACCAGTGATGTATGTTTCAAGGACTGTTGTTAGTTCCATGAAGAAGTTGGAGGAGAGTGGGCCTGTACGATAGAGAAGAATAACAATACATGTCGACGATTTAGAGGTTACTCTGACAACCATCATTTCACAACAATTAGTTTCACAACAAGGTAGTTTTGTGAGACCGATGGCTGCAGAGGAGGTAATGGCGACACCACCATGGTTAACTCCCATTGTATCACTTCTTATACGTTTCCTAGGTTTGTCAATAACATGAAGGCCAATAGATTGTAATCGACGTAATGAAACCGAGTCTTCGTCGTGCCATGTTTCTACCAATAACATTACATCCACACGCTGTTCAGTGAGGATCTCAAGTAAATCGTCGACTTTGCTATTCAACGAACGTATATTGAATAGACCAAAAGAGAGCGCTTTATTTACGTTCAAAATATGTCGATCACACCGAGAAAAGGTGCTCAAAGTTCGAGGTCGTAGAGTTCATAGGTCATTCGATGGTTCTTTTGTTTGTCTTGTACGTGAGATTCGAGTCTTGATGGGGCAAATCCTGAACTTATCACAAACATGAGACTTATTGTGGATTTTCAAAATGAATATCTTTCTTTTGACAAGGCGTTGAAGACCAGTACACGGTTTGCGTCGGATGTCACATATGGCAGGAATATCATACACAATTACCATTTCATTGATCGATCAGAAATACTGCATGCCGCGAACGTCTCGCCTGTACAATGTAGCAGGAGAGTGCTGCGCTATCCGACCAGCCAGCACGAGAGTGACTGATCGAATGAGCTCGACATCTTGTCATCAATTTTTCATTTCATTGTGTATCCCAAGACCGAGTGGGGGTGGTACTGTACTTGTAAAACGTCAATCAAAATCTATCGCGAGCAGCTAGCTTGTGAAACAATTATCCACGATCCAATTGCAAATGTTCGGGTAGTAGGCCATAGGTTGCATTGAAATACATTGCTCATTACAACACTAAGCTCCACGTGTTATATAAGCTACCCCATGCGGTGAAATTATTCAATAATTTGTATAATAATAATAAAAAAAACAATATTGCTATATACGCTCGTGGGTTAAGGAATACACAATGCTTGCAAAATTCATGCAGGCTAGAATACTTAATTCTTGAAACTTTATTTGAGATAAGGTAGAGTTTGTACTGCATGTACTGCATAAGTTATCGGTAATCATTTTTTAACTGTTTAAAGAACAGTTCTCAATATTTCCATCACAAAACATGAGGGTAGATACTCTCAAATTATGTAGCATTTACATGCTCTTGATGTTGCAATGATTGACTAGGCAATTTATTCTAGACTGAATGTCGGCAGCGGTCGACATGGGTCCAATTGAATTAACCGTCGGGTCGGCGTAATGAGAAGCCGCCTTGCCGGCCGGCCAGTCTGCAAAGTTTGCGGCCGTGACCGGGCCGGCCGGTTCCAACCCTGACGAGCTATTTGTGGTTATGTTGTCCATTAGTGTTGACGTCAGTATTTGTTTTAATGCGTTCAAAGTTATTTGAACACGGTGTTTTCAGTGTTGCAGCATATTGCGGTTCAGATATCTGAACTGTTAGTAGCTACATTGCAGTCATACTATTGGTTGTCATTGCACATGTTGAAACAATTTTTCCTACTGCTATTAAGCAAATCTACCATAGCGATGAAGCGGCATGACAAATGTCAGACGGGGCCGAGGGGCAGGCCACAGGGCGGATTAACATTGTCAGATTTGAGATTTACGTTGAAAATTTACCCAGCAGCTTGATGAAGCACTGATGCACAAGCGAGTTCCATTTTATTCGGTTTGCGATCATCTATATCATAACGAACACAAATATCATTAGACATTTATGGTAAGGTTGTGAGCGCTCTGCCATACACAGAATCTTCTCCCTAAGAGAGATTCTATCTGTGGATCTAAAGACCAGCGCGTTCCGCACAGAATAAGTCATGAAAAACGACTTCCTTGACATAATTGTTACTTTATTTTATTGGCGGCATAAGTTCTTGATAATATGGAAATTTCCTAGTCATGATTACGGCTTGAAAAGCAAGCACGTGTTTGCATATTTCGAATTATGAATGCGTATATCGATTTGCGAATGTGAATGCTCATGCCTATGTGCACTATATTTATCTGAACATTACAGAAAAGCTAGTTGTTAGCTGTGTATATTGTGTAGTATGTGAATGTTCATAAGCCGAAATTCTGAACATGAAAACTTCTTGAGTGAATCTTGACTTATGAAAATTTATTATTAAATCATGATTTGAATTTTCGAATAGTTGTTACTCGTAACTCTAAATAAGGCTGGTCATGGGTCAGGCCAGGCCCACTGAATTGAAAATCATTGTCCGGACGGAAGAATGAAAACTGCACAGGGTTGAAACCGGACCAGTGCCGAAAACCTCGGTCAGGTTCCCACTCTGGCGACGACAATGTCAGCATGTTCTTAACTTAAATTAAAACTTCAGCGCTGCGGCTAAGTCTATGAAAAACATGTCATACAAAGTTCTATAACCAACTTTTCCTTCGACATATCACATGACCAAAGAACACTCTACCCAGGAATATCAACTCCGAAATAGGGACTCCAAAACAAAGGCAATTAGTATTATTATGTTACACTGATATCTGAGAGTCGTTGTCTGTGGCTTCATTCTTGTAAGTGAATATCTCATTATAGCAATGCTCGTTGCATTTGACACATTTTAATTTTACAAAAATTTTAGATTTTTTTAACAGAACCCTCTCACACGAAGTTTTTATAATACCCTAGTTAGACTTAGTCGGCAAAATCTATCATGTCCTTGACATCTTTTGCCGTAAAACAGTATAGTCTTATCCAGAAGAATCTGCTAAGTGTGAAATCCTTCTCCACACATCAATGTCGATTTGATTAATTATAAAACATTTGTCTATTATTTCATGCTGCTTCTACCAATAGCAGCTTAACAGCAGCATACATAACCGTGAAAAGCGTTATATTTTAAGTGTCCAGAGAATCATTATTTGTGAAAATTATTGCTCGAAAAACAAGGAGTCATTTCATTGCCGAAAAGCCTTAGGACATGTAGAACTAGCTCTAAGTGACTTGCTACATGATTAGGCAATTCTAAATTATCCCACTTCGAATCGAAGATTCGATGATAAAATGAATTTAAATGACATTGACAAAGATGCTCGTAGATTGGTGAATCGATCAATAAAATGAATGCATTTGATTATGAACTGCTTCATTACAGTTTGCACCCCATAATTCCTGATTTCCTTAATATCTCAAGGAGTTTTGTGCTCAGAGAACATAATACATCTTTGAAATTTAAGGCATTGTAAATTTTGATATCAATGAAAATGTCAATTTGCAAATTAGTTCAGTATACTGAAAATTATTTCAACACTAAAATTCATGTTTTCGAAACAAAATTATTATTGCTATATTGAATTTCTGGTTAAGTATTTAAAAACGACATATTACTGAATTGTCTATCCTTAGAAATTATGTCATATTATATTTGTTATATTGACCCCGGAGTAAAATCTTGATTAGCTTACTGACGTTTAAATGAACCTGCATATTTGTGCATTGCGATGAGTATGAATAGTTTATTGACATTTTTGTGGTGGCTGAAGTGCTAGTCAATTTTGAGCATGCTATTAGGGGTTTTTTTTAATACTACCACAAGTCAGACTGGACATTCTCTTCTGCAGAAAATTCCTTCTTTATTTATCTTCCCTCAATATTGTCAACTACAGTCGATGGCCATTTATGCCTACTAGACATGACACAATGTAACTTGAAGAAAATTGCACGTGATTATAGCATTGTTCCATTTTATAGAGTTGCATTATGGAAATTCAATCTCAATTAAGTCCTCCTTTTCCTAAAAACGTTTCTCATACTAGTATTTGCTGGTATTTGCCTGCTTATTAATTGAGATTGACTGACGCGGACAGCTCTCTACATGGATACATTTGCTCATTCTTACCTTAGATTAAGCAAGGGCTACGGTAAACCTTGATTTGTGTGAACTTCTGCGAACATACATGCATGTAGTATAATTAAGGATCTGCGAAGCTTCGAGGTTTGATTCGAAACTTTGATTCGAGAAAGATTCGAATCTGTTCGCTTCGACTGGCCAAAAATTGCTTCGACTGCTTTCTTTTGATTTATGGCCTCTTTTCATTCTACAAGGCTGTTGCATGAAATTTTACCAGTCTTGTGATGTTGGATTCTCATTGAAATAAGTTGAAGACGTTGGTTGCTGAACAATAGTTAGTCGGCTACATGCTACACAGTACGTGCTAGATGTTGCTCAGATGACTTGTGGTTGCAAGCTCGGGTTCCTGAAGAAATTTAAAATTAGGCAGCAATCATTAACCTGAGCTTCCATGATTTCAATTTCCTGGCCTGGGATAGTCCAAGCTTATAGAAGAATATTTCTACATGTTCATTACAGTGGCACGCTATAATCCTTTATAATTGTACAAGCATGACCTTGACTAACGATTTTGGAAGTCGACATATATTAGCCTACTATTTATGTATTGTTGTGCGTTCAACCTGAATGAAACAGTTAAGGATAGTAATCATTAATGGACAGTGATGGCATGGGAAGTAGCAAGCATTACTGAAACGATGATTTTACGATGCAATATTTTAAGGACTTGCAATAAAAATTCTATTATTGCTTTCTGAAAATTAATATAGGAAAATAGACAAATGAATCTTATAATCTTAATGATCTCAATGTAACTATAGTAATATATGATTCTAACACTTGTGCCACCATGCTATTTTACGGACGCTTTTTTGCCACCTATATGACATGTAGGATTAAGTAGGATATGATATGATATAAAAATAATAGCTATATGATGATAAAATATGATAGTAATGCTATACTAATATTTTGAACTAATACACACTTATAAGTCATTGGAATACACATAATTTTATGAATAGGATAGTTATGAAAACATGATTCGGAATTTTAAAATTAATTTTCAAAAAATGTCTTCATCTCATATATTTAGAATTTCACGTATAGGCTAATTATTTCAGAAAATCGAGGTTTAACTTTCAAGCGGTTTTCTTCCAGCGACTCATCTTTGTAAATGCACATACACGTATATGTACCGGATTCTCCCTAATAAACAACATCCACTCTTTACAAAAACACCCCTCTCCGACTAAAAACCCCCATGAAGACAGTAAAATTATCTTATTACATGCTCATTATTGGTCCTACAATTATATTCAACGTTTCTACTTTCTCAGTACTTTCTCTCTATGATCCTTTAGGATGCTGAACTGAACTACATCGACGTTTCCCGTTCATGAAATGAAGAATTGTAGCCAGCATTTGGGAATACCATTGCATGATTTGAAAACACTCATGCCTGTCATCATCTTACTCATTGTCCTTCTTTTAACATCTGCAGCTCCGAGAAGTTAATTAAATATCAACGATTGTGTTAGCCTACTTCGCAGATTGCTTCGCTTAAGATAAAAAGAAAGATTGGCTTACACTTAGCGCAAATGTTTCATTGTGTGGCCCAAAGGCACCGCCAGATGGCACAGACACAAGAGTTATTTTTCTACATGTGCGTCCCAGATAATTGTCATGATGATAATTGCGACAATCAAACTCATAACAGAATTGTGCATTTGAAGATAACCCAATATTCAGAATATTGACCACTGCAATTCATACATAAAAATGCACTAAAATATTTGAGGTATTCAAAACATTACAGAGGCCATCGGATGTTTTTCTTCGCACAAGAACAGCAGAAAACTGCTTTCCCCCCATAGGAGAAAGAAGTCGGAGTAAGAAAGCAAAAATCAAAATTCTAAGGCGAGAATTATCTAGTCGATTGCAGTCTGTGTACCATGCATGACTTAAGAGAAAGTTATCTTTTCCGGAATGACAAAGTATTAAAATGCAGGGAGACAGTAGAGGTAAAAGTGGTATATTTATTTTCTTGAATCGATTCAAAATATCTACGGAAATGTTGAAACAATGAGATCCGATACCGACATGGAAAATTAAGTTCAGTATTCACATCGTTTGAAAAAAGTATGCATATCACATTACAGTTCAAAGCTTCTATTTCTCATCAGACTTTGAAGTGAACCTTCACTAGAGGTCACTGGGAGTACAATCATGACTATTCTATATTTTTGTGGCTATTTTGATACCTTTTGGGTATTATTGACAAAAATTGAATAATATGCACCGTATATATAAGCATCATAAGAGTGAAATAAATAGTGAGTTGAATTTTCATTGAAACTCTAATATTTGAAGCAGGTCACGGTCTATGAATAGATTTTTATAGAATATTAAAAAACATGAATCCATGCGATTAAAAGCCAGATGTTTGGTGAATGAAGAAAAGTCTTGATAACAGTGACGTTTGTTATCACAAACTGTCAAGAATGATAAAAGCAATTTCACAGATTCTTAATGCTCTCGAATTAGACTTGTTCTTCCATATTGTCTTTTCTCATCCAATAGAGCAGCTACCCAAAAATGTTTAATTAATATCTACCATGAACAAATTGTATTCAAAAATTAATATTAACCATAAAACAAATTTCGTCCTATAAGATTTGATCATCTATCTGTTGAACTCTGTCATTTTTGTCATTGATTAATCTTATTGATTACCGGAATTCATGAAAAATGCCGCTTACGAATGATAGATCCTTCTAAAGGTTTTCTCTTACATGACAAAGAATTTGACAAAGTCAGGTAAAATTATGATTGGAAATTAGATACATATATGGAAGTGGCATATGAAACAAGCACTCATTGTTGAGATTGAGGCTGAGACATTCAGTGTCAAGAAGAAGGAGGTGGTGGGTCACTACCCGAATATTCGGCACGTGGGATGCCCAACTGCATTGTCAACCGCACGAATGTGGGAATGAGTCCATACGAAAAACAATGATTTAAACACAGATCTCTACAGATGATTTGAATTTTCAATGCATGCATTGATATAAGTAAAATTGGTTTTGCGTAACTATATTATCATGCATCGCCACTGAATAAGGAGTGAAGGGAGACCATGCCTTTCTGGGCTTCTCTAACAGCGCCCCATGATCCTTGGCGGGATCTCGTCTGATCATGCGGATCCCAAAATCCTTGGATTTGATTCATGGAACCACAGGATTTATTTGGCAGTTACTCTGGGTGCAATTTGTTGATCTTTCAATGATTATTCAATCGCTTTTTAACAGCTTTGAAAGTGGAAGCTAAATAGATTTTTGAGTGTTTCAATGTTCATTTTTGAATTACTAATTCAATGATTGCGAACTTCAGGAGACTTGAATATTTATTGTTTACGAACGTCATTCTAGTCATGCTGTAATGCAGGATCCAAAGAATTTTCAGAAATTAGCAAGAATTGCTTAGCTACAAGTATTTGTTTTAATAAACCACAAAACATTTTTTACCTTGATCACTTCCTGCAGCAGATTGCAATTGTCAATTGCAATTTCCGAAACTTGTGGTGTTATTTAATTATGTGCTACTTGATTCTGAAACCGCATGTCTGACAACACTAAGCTCTGTAGCCAAAAATTGGGAGGGTTCGGCTCTTCTGCGTTCATATTTCTCGTGAGGGATCATATGAGTAGTATGTCTCCATCTGTTCAACTACTTCGTTGATTTGTACTTTACTACATCATGTCTTGCTATCCTTTCTACACTTTTCCTATTATAAATAATGAATGAACTTAATATTAGGCAAATGTCTCCAGATTCTCGCACCGTTAAACACTGATGCCAATTCTTATAGACTTCATATGAAGTGTTTTACTGTATTTAACGATAATGTTTTACTTAGTAAGTTTGTCTAGCATGGGTCTATACTGCTTGAAAGAGCTAGTTTATTTTTTTCGATTATCAGTGGAGATGCAATTCAACAATCTGCGATAACCAGAAATGGTGCAAAATAGCAGCAAATGTACTATGAAATGCAAGCAATATCTGTAATGGTAATGGCCCGTAATACGAGCAAGCGTCTCACAATACTCATTTCACACGATAATTCAGCAGATTATGCGAAGTAGTTATTTCTATACATGGAGAAAGGGCCATCAGAAAGCAATCATCATCAGAAAGCAGGACGATTATATTCGGAATCATGAAATTATAATTTTTTGGTGGGTTCCGAAAGTCCGTGATTCGGAATAGCAACCGGATTTACAATCCCTACTCTATATTGAGCCAATGCTGTCATTTTTACCTGTGCATCAATGTAGCATGATAATTTCTATGTCCAGCGGATTATTTTGCTAACAAGTTATTAGGTCAGCAAAATTACCGAACAAATTTGTGAAAGACTCTACGGCCCAATTTTCTGGTGGACTATAAAATCGACTGGTATCTATCTTCACACGGAAACGTGCTGTACATACCGATTCGGTAGACAAGGAATGCAGTGATTCAAGCATTCACTCTATCATTCATTGGATAAGCATTGCAATAAAATTTTCAAATTTTGTCATCAGTCATTAACCAATTTAATTGCATCTTCTGTAGTAATGTGTGAGAATTATGCTTTTGGCTGGCGAAGCGCGAATTGAAAAGAAAATATTCTTGATAATAGCTATGTTCACGGGTACGCCTTGAAACAATATATTGCAGCATTATGATAGCAAACTCTCGTCAAGGCGTTTTGTTATTCTAATATTCCCAAATCTCTTTCATAAAGCGGACAATCTGAAGGGATGACTCGGGAAAAGTTTATGACAATTCTTCGAAGAATTACTTAGGTGAAGCCTCCTTGCAGAAATACTCATTCCCGTGTATTGTCAAGGAAATTCTGTCAAGGGAAGGTGAGGATTCAAAGCGTGAGTGACAAAAACATACTCTGATCTTCACTTACGAGAATCAATTGAAAGAGAAGAACGAGACTCAAATGCCAACTGAAAGTGATCGTGCAACAAAGGTAGAATTGTCCTTAAAAACTACTACTCGAGTTGAGCTTCGTCTTAAATACAACAATAAATGAGAGATTTATCAGAGCATGAATAATTATTTTGGATATCCTTGTTCTCAACCTCGCCTCGAATTGTAATATGAGATCTCAAAATGTGCGAATCTTGCATAATTGACTCAATTTCGTGGTAATGAAAAATCGGAAAAAATGGTGTGATTATCACTTAGTAAATATCAATAAAAGATATCTTTCAATTATGAAGTTTGGCGGTCACTGTGATGAAATCACAAATCAACGAGTAATTAAGCATTAAGCACATTTAAAAATCCGAAGATCACGGAAGCAGAAGGTTACAATTTTAAACAGACAAATTATTTTGTTCGCTCGCATAATTTATGAAGCGTAATTTTCTCGTTTTCTGCGCTTCTTCCGTTTCCACGAGGACTGGACGTTGCTGCGACACTTTCTTCCACTCCCTTCGATCCAGGGCCCTTCTTCAACTCCAAGTATTCTAGGTCTTCTTCGACACGAGAAGGTCCCGCACGTGTCTGTGTAAACACCCCATAGGTTTATTAAGGTTGTGAACGAAAATTCTGGACGCGTAAGGACGCACCGCGTCTGGTGTGAATGGAGCATTACGACCTCTTTTTCTGATCCGTCCTATCACGCCATGTACTTGCATATCTTATGCGCCACCTCCCCCCTTCTTCATTGCAATTTATATTTCATTTTTCATCATCAATGCTGCATTACGTTTTCCAAGTTAAAAATAAACGGTTTGACTTTTGTACGAGCGCAATGTACATGCTAATTAGAATATAAAATTTCACTTTTTGAAATCTAATTTTGAACAATAAGAGACATAATTGAACACCAACTAAGCCAGCCGAAAATGTCAGTGGATCGGCTGATGATCCGGGTCAATCTGAAAAAACGCTTTTCGACTTCAACACTGCCTAAAGAAGTGGTGTCTCCTTTAAACTAGCTTACTCATCCATCTTTTTTCTTTGAAAAAGAGTTGTAGGCCTACGTAAACCTGTTAGGAAGCTACGTGAGTAGAGTACAACGTCCATATAACCAAGGAACCAAAGTTGTTCTCTTGATTAATTAATAACTATAAGCCTTCGAGCAGTTTCTAATGTTGATTGGTCAGTTTCATTCTATTTTGTTATCATTTCTTGCAATATTCCATTATAAGTCACACTTTCTGCAATATTCACTGTCGCTACTCACACAAACTCATGATTTTCATGATGATAATCTGAAATGCCACAAATGAGAACAAATTGAAGACTTGAATTTCCACATCGTGATGGGGACGATTCGGTTAAGGTAGGCCACGTAACCAACACTTTTGTGCCTTAACACTTTAACAAATTTTGAAGTTTTCGCTAAAAATCGTCGCATTTGGCCAACTGGAAGTGAAGTTATGACCTGCATGTATGTTGAAAGTGATATTTTCAAAGATTTCTATGTACTACTTTGCAACTTTTTGCCGAAATTAAGCTTGATGACCTTTAAGGAAACACATCGATTTTTATTGTGATTGCGGTATTTCGTAAGCATGAATCAATGAATCACATCATGATCATTTATTTTATCAAAAATATCAAATAGATTATTGGGGATTGTTTCATGAAACTTTTATTTCATGTTCAATTTCATAAATCTCCTCTAGCACTAATGAGCAACTGCTCAGCATGTTCCAGTGCTTGGCATCTCGAATAGCAATCAATAAGGAAATTTTTAGCCGAATTCGGCAAAATTTCAAATACGAGTACATGAATTCCAAATTTCTGCTAAAATTGGTTATGTTATTTATCAAATTGCTTTTTATATAGTATAGGAAGACGAGCGGATAGTGAATAAATGAGTACTACTTTAACCCACTGAAAATAAGCAATAATCAATTGCTTTGCCGACTCTGAGATTACTAAACAAGTTTCCTATTTTCACACATCTCCATGCTTTGTTTATTTTAGTCGTGACATTAGTGATAGCAATGGTGAATGATAACTCAATACTGTTCAGATTTGTGGTCATTAACCCTCTGATGCACAAGCTAATTTATAGCGTTCTTCCATAATTTGGCCATGCGACAAGGATTGATAGGACAACTTTCTTATAGGTCTTCATTTATCAGTATTAAGAGGCACACAACAGAATGATTACGAAGAAACTTTATGACAGCGCAATTGCAGTTGAAATCATGGTTGTTGGGATCGTCGGACAAGACAGGTTCTAGCATAAATTACGAGTTTTTGATGTTCTCCATCGTCTTTGCATTGTATTTTCGTTATTTTATTTTTGTATGTAGTTTCAGTTGATAGTGTGCTAAGATTGCTGTGATCATCTCCCACATATCTCAGATGGCGCAATGTGAGCAATTGTCATGATAGGATTAGATTTTGTCCGTTACGTATTTTCAAAGTTAGTGCAAATGTGTCCTCATTTCTCTGAAGAAGAGTCTTCTATGACTTTATGAGACTTTCCGATTTCATAGTTGGGTTGCTTGCATTGAAATTTAAGAATGCCATCAAAGAAAATCCAGTTCGAAAGAGTTACATAATTCCAACCATCGGCCTCAGTCTTTCTCCAAAACAAGTGTAACTTATACTTCATTGCATACACACATTTCGTCTAAAAGCGTATGTTCGCATGGGATATCCAAGAAGTACACAAATCCCTATTCAGTGGATTTTAGTTCAGAATCTTCACTTTCTTCCGCAAATACATGTAGAATAAATTGCCATATATTCGTTCAGTAGTAGATGAATTGAAGGAATTGAATGAATAGGAAGGGTGGATCACCCGAAAGCTTGCCAATAATGATAATAATATATTTACCACAAAATCTACACAATGTGTAATCAGAGTGGGGGTACAGATAAGAGGTTACAGGAGTTATAAAAGAGTGAAAAAGAAGGTTTTCAATGCTTTCTTGAAGCTGCGAGGGTTTGTTTCATTCCTCAAATGTAGAGGGAGCGAATTCCATAATGAGGATCCAACGAATTGAAAGGCGCCACTGGCACCAGCTGTTCTTGATAATGGTTGATGGAGTAAGGGGCGTCCTTCGATCTCAGTGACATGAACCATGCAGAGGATGCAGCAGGAGTCAACAGATCTTTAAGGTAAGTAGGTGAATTGCCGTAAATACAATTGTGCACTAGGCAACACACTTTGAATTGTACGCGGAGTCGCACAGGTAACCAATGAAGGCTTCGGAGAGTTTCAGAAATGTGAGCACGTTTCGAAAATCGACGCACAAATCTGGCACAGGCATTTTGAACTTTTTGGAGTCGAAGTATGTTTGAAGTCTTACAACCTGCATAGATAACATTGCAGTCAGAGTTGGAAAAGTCGGAACTGGAATTAAGTCCGATCCGGAATTAATTCCATTTTTCGTCGGAATTGGAATTGGAATTGGAATTGACCCTGATAAACCTCAATTCCACTTCTTCTATAGACTTGTGATAAATCTATTTGTACATAAATTGAAATCACAACGTTCAATCACAACAATTAACAATATTAATTTTTAAGACTACAATTATATAGATGAGATAGGCAACGATAAGAGAAAAACTTTAAACTTACAGTTCACTCCTCAATGTTGAATTCACTTCAATTCGATCGGACTCATTTATACCAAAATAATATCATAAATATCAGTGTCACTTATACCGTCAATCTTCAATTGCGCTCGCTGATGTGTTGTAGTATACGCTGCTGTGTTGCTGTTCGCTGGCGGGCAGTTGTTGTTGTTATTTCTGTAGTTAAGTTACACCGCGAGAGCCCGGAGTTCTTCTAACAGCTGTTGAAGATGTCGTATGTGATGTTGTTGGTAGTTGTTGTTGTGTCAATTTCTCATCGTTTCTAATTTATACCAATTTTTGAAACTTGACGATAAATCCACTTTCTTTTGAAAATTGAAAGAGCTTCCTTTAATCTCTGCCCGCTAGCTTTCGACCCGACTTCATTTCGTTCTTATCACGAAATTTTTAATCTCCTTTTTTAACATGGACCAGTAACCACTTTTCATGATATTAATTTTATCGTCGTTTTTTCTGTCATCAACAATCACGTCATTCGCACATTGAATTTCTTTCTTCTATCAGTTTATTAATCGATTTATTCGCATCTCATATCTCTCTCTCAGCGTTTGATTCTTTGCTGACCGTTAATTTTCTTTTCTTTCTTTTTTCACGAGATATTGAATATCTCGTTTACGAAACGAAAATGGCGTAGGCAGACCGGCTACACATATAGGCTTACATGTACACAAGAATGAAACACAAGAATATGAACTATGAACATGAGAACGCACATAGGAACGACGCAGGGAACGGCACACAGGAACAAGGAAGATAGGATTGAAGCGAACAAACGCTAGATACATTAGCATAATACACTATACGCGACATGAAATTATCGGAATTGAATCCTATAATGGAATTGGAATTGGAATTGGAATTGAACTGTTTCGACTGGAATTGGAATTGGAGTTGGAATTGAAATTTCTGCTCTCGAATTGGAATTGGAATTAAAAAATTTCAGTGGAATTTTTCCAGCTCTGATTGCAGTAGTCCAATAACGTGAATACAAAGGAACAAATTAAAGTGTTGGCGTGATGCTCACTTATGTATCTTCGGATTCTATAAAGATTTCTCAGAATAAGAAAAGATTTTTTCCGAATCTGATTGACTTGGGCATCAAACGACAAAAATTTATCAAATTTAACACCCAGCGATTTCGCATAATCGGCTTGATTAAGTTCATGTCCTGAGAGGTTGATAGTACATGGTGTAATGTCACTAACTCTTTTCCTAGTACCACATACAAACATCTGAGACTTCTCAAGGTTGATACAAAGTTTGTTAGTTTGAAACCAATCAACAAGATGACACAAGCAGTTTTCAAGAACAGATAAACTGTTACGTGAATCACCCATAGAAAAAGAGATATACACATTCGTGTCATCAGCATATGAGTGATGCTTGAGACCATATGATGCAATAATATCCGAGATTGGTTTGGTGCAAAGGGAGAACAAAATTGGCCCTAACACAGATCCTTGAGGCACGCCACACGACAAAGAGGCGAACTTTGAAACATATTCACAAACTTTTACAGACTGTTGCCTTTCGGACAAGTACGACTTAAACCAGTTTAAAACAGTTCCAGTAAAACCAAAGTTTTTAGCCAGTCTGTCCAAAAGTATATCGTGATCTACTGTATCGAATGCGGAACTGAGATCCAAAAGCACAGAGCAGGTTACATGACCATTACTTGACGCAACAGATATGTCATTGTAAAATCTGCATAAGGCTGTTTCAGTGGAGTGACCAGCCTTATATGCAGATTGAGATGTCGAAAGTAAAGACTTCGATGACAAATAGCTACTAACACGATGTGATACAAGGCGCTCAATAACTTTTGATACAAAAGGAAACTGAGATACAGGCCTGTAATTCGAGTACACATTCTCATCAGAGCAACCTCTCTTATAAATGGGTGTGACAATCGCTTTCTTTAATGATTGAGGAAAAATGCAAGTACTGAGAGATTGATTAGCAATTTTACGCAAGAGTGGTACAAAAACATCTTTGAGTTCAATCAGTTTTGCAGTTGGGATGGGATCAAGTAAACATGACTTAGGTTTCAGCTTTTTGAAAAGATAGCACAATTCATCAGATGTAGCAGGATCAAAAGAGTCAAAAATATTACTATGATTCTGAACTTTGGACTCTCGCATACAAGATGAAGGCAATTTCTCACGAATCAGTTCAACTTTCGTCTCAAAAAATGACAAGAACTTTTCTGCGCATTCTGATGGACAATCAGTAGATGGATACACTGGGTCAGGATTTCGCAACAAAAGAGTGTTCATAGCATGCCATATATCTCGTGACGAGCTGGAGGCTACAACGTTAGAATAATGCTGTTGTTTTGCACAGAATATGATGTTGTGCACTTTGTTCCTCTGTGCCACGAAATTGTCACGATCTTGGGGTAACTTAGATTTACGCCATGTCCTTTCCAGGCAACGACGGGTCCTTATTTCATCCTTGATAATAGAATCGAACCAGAGGTATGATTGTCGCCAGACAACTCTTTTCGCAATGTACGGATAAAGAAATTACGAAGAGAACTATACCACTGAAGAATTTTTTACTTTATGCTAACTTCGTTCTCGAGAAGAAGGAACAATGTATAGATGAATTTACAGCATTTTTGTTGTTTTCCCATGGATTGTTGAAAATCGTCGGAATCCCATCAAAATCAAACGTCAAGGCATTGAATTGATGACTTTATTGTGATAATGCGAGAAGAACTTCCGGTCAATATTGGCCAAGAAGCACTTTATTTTCCAGCACATATTTTTGCTAATTCGAACTAAGTTGGGTCATACCCACAGAATTAGATTCATCTGCGCGCGCGAAGCAGATAAACAAAATATTTAATTCTGTGGTCATACCGCATGTCACGTTTCTGTGTGTTGCGTATGATTGCAAATTTCTGATACAATATGCCTACATGCATATTTAGTGAGGCCAGTTAACAATATCCACTTTTTGTTCATATGTCTAGTATGAGAAATGCTACTTGAAATTATGCTTATAGTTATTTTCAGACATCCCATCATTTTTGCACCTCCAATGATTGACTTATCATTTGTTTAAACCTACATGTATTTGCTAAAAGTTCATAACCAGGGTTCAATTGACCGTGCTATTTTTTTTAGCGAAACATGTTGCTTTTTTATCTTCAAGAAGCGGGAATCAATTGAATGATGATTGTTAGTTATTCTACATTGGATGATGTTCCACTATCTGAGGCAAAAGAATAAAACTCTATCGTGTCGCTAAACTATAGCATAAAAAGTCGGCTACAGGGTCACATGAACCCTGCTCATGCATCAGAGGGTTAAACGAGAACAAACAATAGTCCAAGACCACAGGCACTGCTGTGTTGTAAATACACAGAAAAAGACAACAGCTATTGTAGATTGTATCGCAGAAATAGACAATAACGGTTGCAAACGCCAAAATTAGAAGTTAATTCACTAAATATGATATTCTGTTGAATTTCATGAACTACTTGAAGTTAAAAAGGTGACCAAATCGTCTCCTCTAAGGATCTGGTTGCGCTTCAGAGGCCAATATGGATTGCAGCAACAGTTTGCATTCATAACAAGTGTAATGACAATTTGAAACATTCATCAGATACTCGTGTATCTGGGATCAATCCATCTCATTCTGTTTCAGCGTTTTTATATAAGCAAACTACTGTAGTATGGACGGACGTGTTCAAAATTCACCAGCTTTGAATGGGAGAAAAAGATCAATGATAAGCCGATAATGTGACAAGTATTTAAAAGTTCATATGTCGTATGCCAACTTCTCTATGTCCTAGGCACAAACAAAAATCATCCGTTGTGAAAGCTATTAGAATTAATGACCTTAATGAAGATTGAGAGAGATCGCATTAACACAATCTGGATCAAAGTTTATCTGTTAATTTAACACGTTCCATAATGCTGGATAAAATTAGAGCAAAAATGCCACTGCTGCTTCTGAACAACGAGCGATGTTACAGATGCATAAAATGCTGGTGTAGTAAAACTGAATTCCAAAAGTTACAGATTACAATTAGGTCACTGCGCGCCGATCAGTAGGAAATCCATGCAACATATGTAGATTTACCAAATGTAATAAATTACTGAAACTTAATAAATGTACATTTACATCATTTGCATCATTACTCAATTGTTCTGTGGTGAAATGAGTTGCTTAATCACTATAGACATGCATGAATCATTTTCATGATTAATTTTTCAGCATGATTTAGAAAACAAAATAATATTACATGTAGTATTTTCTTTAACTTCATTTTACTAGATTTTCAAAATTTGCATTGTCCTTTACACATTCAGAGTTCTACCTCTAGCATTGCGTTTAACTGTTTATAATCATATTTATAAAAGCGTGTCACATGCACGACAGGTGGAGTGAGTGGATGATGAATGAATAGGTATTTTTTCCTATATGGTCATGATATCTTTTACTTTATGACATTGAGATACACCAACTTTATTAGAAGATGGAATGTATCTTTAGAAACACATGCATCACACAACCAATACACACATTTTCAGATTTCTTTCTCTAATAATTTTTGTATAAATAGAAATATCATAGCTTTGACATTAATTAGTTGTGAATAAAGATTCTAGCGCTGTAAAGCTAGTGATATTAATGACATTTTCTCTCATGTACAATTTGTGACATAAAAAATGAACTTTCTAGGTATGAAATTCTAGAAGTATATTGTAAGCATATTCTAAAGTATATTCTAAGATTTAATTCGATTTCTCCATTCTAGCCATGCTTGTCCTAATAGCATTTATAATGCATATCATAAGCCTACTCGTGAACCTGCACATGGAATTTAGAAAACATAGAATACCTAGACCAATTATAAACCGACAAATGACAAAATGGATGTTGACAGAGTCTGCGAACGTCCGAGTAATAAGGCTGTCATGTTCGTACTTTTACATTATCTATATTTAGTTACAGAGATGTTTTGCAGCAAAGATTTCTCATCAAGAAGTCAACTAAATTCACAATAGATGATAGAACGCTTGAAATTTCTACGCATTCTGAAAATAATCTATATGTATTGCTCAATTCATTTGGCATAGGTAGGAGATATGAAGTACTCTATAAGTTTCTTTGTATTCATAAAGCAAGTTCACGAAAATGTAAATTATAATTTAGAGTGTACAGTAGGACTGCAGGCGAATACTGACTTATAAAGCAAATATAAGTAGGAGTGCACCGAGCCTCAATTTTCTGGACATTCACTGGTTCAGCTGAACCTGCCTGAAGGTTCGGTCGATCTACCGAACTTCTCTGCATCAAGACAAACTTAGAAAATGATCTTTTAACAAATTGTTATTGTCATTGAATAAGTTCTAGACATTATTCCCAATTGTAGATTTCTAAACTTTTGCAATTCCCTACTTGTGAGTCTATAATGTAGAATAATTCAAACTTAAAATACATACTGAACAAATTAATGCACAATGGTATAAAATATCATTAGTCATCGCTATAGGTGGTCCATGTTCGCATACGTAGTAGTGAGGATTGAAACACTAAAACTAATGCTTAAAGTGCTAAATTGAAATATGCATATATATTTCTTTCAGATCTTATCAGATGATAAATTGTAGTGGAATTTCTTAACTATATATCTGGACTTAAAATTCCATTTTCTATGAAACATGATTATTCTCGATGCAGTGATAGCTGCGAGGTATACTACAAAAATTATGATATTATGAATTGTGAAAGCAACAAAGACTGATCAACTTATCTCATTTCAAGTCAACAACGAATAGCTCCTTCCTTATTGCTCGTACCATACACCAACTTAGTAGTGAAAATGCGAAATCTGTTTTCTGACAATCTCGTCCTTAGACATGCTCTGTCATTGATGGAGGACAAACATTTGTTGACCAGGAATAAAGTCGGCCTCATTTTCAATTTGTCATTATACTAATTGCGTACTAAATGAATGTAGAAACAAATTTCATCAATCGTATAGCAAATTTCGGCCACTAACTATCGGGCCGAGAACTACCCTTGGAGACAAGCATTGCAAAGCATCACAATCTGCGATCTATTTAGAAACATGAGAATGCACTTGCCTTGAAAAAGCACTATAAATTAATCAAATTAGTTGTCTGTCAAATATTCAACTAATGATGTGAGGTATGTCTATTTTCACTTCAGAAGCTTGTTTTGATGTTATAACAAAAATCAGAAAACATTTGTTTTCACAAAAACACAGAAGATTTGTGAGGATAATGATTGAATGATATGACGCGAAATGTTTCCTGGTGGCATTAATAAAATCGTACTTGTAAATCGATCTACTCGACTGAAGACTGTCTGCACGGCTGATTGAAATGCAAGTACATCGAAAAAAAATTTCTCAGCGTTTGTGTCGGAAAAAGAACACCTCCAGAAAGCGGTTAACCTATGCACGGAATTTTATTTTCAAATGGATAAAATCGATGTCCCGAGACTGGAAGCATAGGACAGTCCTTGACTGGTGAATAATTTGTGATTAAGTTGCTCGAGTCAGAGGACATGTTCTATACGGTGAACTGCAAGTCACATAACTCAACTGTTGCTCACTTCTGTAACTGAAGCTTCTGCTGTTATTGTAAGTTCACGACTGTAACTTCTTTCACTATAATGTCAACTGTATAGGGCCAACCACAAGTCATGTACCGCTTTCCTGTAACGGTTCGTGGATGCATGTGACCATCCAAGTTATTCGTGTGTGCTTGCAGTTAATAATATCATATCCTTTCATAATATCACCTAATGACTTGCGGCAGCAGAATCTAAGTGACACTTATTAGGAGCATCAATTATTTTATTGCTGCACGTGTATGTTGGCACGATATGCATGAGCCAAACGACTAGCATGTGCATTAACTTACCTCTGCTCGTATGTTGGTCTTCGTACATAGGGACAACTTAGGCATGTGCCAAATTATGTACTCGCACCATGCACTATGTGATGACTATGTGAACAGAACATAGATCTTGAACAAATCATATAGCTGTCATGTATCGGTAATCAACGATATTTACTAGGCCAGCAACGGTAAGTGCGAGCTTACATGTGTAGCAGAAAATTTCAATTCAACAACGTCAATCCATTCTATCAGCAGTATTTCTAGGCCAGCATTGGTAGACACTGTTCGATTCAACAATTGCAATTTCAGTTCGTTTGTAGATTCGGTAAAAGCTAAACAGAGAAAAAATATCGGTTAGCTTAGCACCCACCAGTTTTAATTGTGCTATTCTTTTTTTCTTTATTTCTAGACAAATTCAGATACATTCTTTTACAAGGAGCGAAAAACTTTTCGACATAACATCTCACCTACAAATCTTCAGAAAGAGATCTTAACATCAAGACTTCTACCATCATTCTAATGACTTTGCCGCTATTGAACTGCGTTTGGCGTTATTACTTCGGTAAGAGCCATATTTGACAGATGAAACCTGTATTACAATAAAACGAATAGAGGGATTGAAATTAAGCTTGGGCGGATATTCATCGCTCTGTTTTAGGCGAAAAATCAAAATGAGCAAATGAAAGATGTCGCTCCCATACCACCCCGCTTAACACAATATTTCACCTATTCACAATTTAGATTAGGATGTCGGTTGAAAAAAAACTAAATAGACTATTTTCAAACATGGCAAAATAAATATCCATGTGTACGTCAGGTCTGATATATTTATCCATGCGCAATACAGCCCGATCCTAAACAGTCTCACGTTTCCGGAAAATACCGAATAAGGAATTCATCGTACGAAAATGAATATACCATGAAAAGTGGCTTCTGCAGGTTTGGCGTTATTTGGGCTAATGATATCTGATGAAGCAATCAACTTCCTTAGCAATCATTACTAAAACTACTTGTCTGATCTGGAAAGATTATAAATGTCGTTTGTTAGTGTCATTTTTTGATAAAAGAAGTGAGCTTCTTTAAGGGGGAAAAATCTTGGTTCAGCTAGTAAATGACAAGGACAACAATTTAGTGATCATTTTCATTGCGGTTTCATCTTATCTTTTTGAATCTTATCCATTGAATTTGCTAAATTATCTCCTTTCAAGGTGACACATTCAGATTTGATGTTTTTGAACGTAACGAGGTCTCGTGGTTAGAAATGTACTTGAAGAATGACAGTCCAAGAAATATGGCATTCCGTGCCTATAGAATGCTTTGATTTATTCAGCGCTCTTAGTCAACCTGCACATGTGTTTCCGCATTGATGATATTTACATGTACTGTTTTCGAGATGAAGAATCATCGCTAAAATTTGTGCATTGCATTCTCTTAAATGTATATGTTTAGCACTGTGGACCTTGTGCATGATGTGGAATTTACAATATGTGTTGAGATTTTTGAATATTTTACGATATCGATGTAAATCTATTGATTGAAAAAGCAATGTTGAATAAGTAGAATACTTTGTGTCACATCTATTTGTGAACTTGAGATAAGGACAAAACAAATTCAAAGTGACACATTCGGTGACTTCCAGATTTCCTCGGGTGCGTTTCTAAGTGCGGTATTATTCAGCTGATGCACAGTCCACATTTATGATTGAACAAGTTCTACAACATTTACTTGATTTTTCCAAGAATGAGAATGAAGTATACTATGACTGTGATCATAAGTTAAATAGTTAGTTCATAGTTAAATAACTATGAGTGAAATGTTATGAATATGATAATAACTTGAAATAACTATGAGAATGATTATTATGATCTGAACTTCCAGTTTCCATATAGCCTGTGAATGATAGGTGAGAAAAATTAAAGGAATATTCTTCCCATTGATGTAATCAGGGATCATGAAAAAGTAATTGAATTTCAAGTCAATTAATTGATTGCTTAGTTATTCCAATTTCATTTTATTGATTGCATGTAAATTCAGTTATCGATTAATTCATTGCATCAATTTCTTAAATTCCTTGAATTAAATTTTAATTACAATAAATTGATTGCTCATAAATAATTTTAAGTTTGGCATGATTGTCCATAATTTATCTCAAATTAGGTGTAGATTAACATTATTCTGAAGATACTAGTGCATTTTTTAAGTCTCTCTATCGACAGAGGGATATATCCGACATACCACTGAAGTAGTAGCTCACACTGAGAATTTTAGTACCTGGATATTATTTTGATTTACGTTCTCAATAGTACTCTACTATAACGGATGTCTGTGCCTTCGGTAAGGCAACATGTCGACTTTCACCCATCTATTATCAAGGAGTCCAAACACTCTTTCTCATTCGGGGGAAATTGCAGCAAATATCAAGGTCTCCAGTTGCAAAGTGTACAATGTCTGCTCTGTTGGTGTGTATGATTCTTCAGCTTATTGAAGCAGCGATCATCAAAAATATACGAGTAACTGAATATTAACAAATCAACTGATTTGTAATTCCAATTTCAATGATTTGATTGCTCATAGATACCAATTACGATTAACTGATTGCAAAAAAAAGATCAAATTTCGACTAATTTTTGATAATCCTATAACTGGAAACTTACTCGGGACTTAAGTTGTGTTCTCAACAAACTCTTGATTGGTAGTTCACTTGCCACTTCCTTAACTAAATGCTGATAAATGAAATTTCAAATATAAACATGATATAATATTCTAACTAAAGGAGAGCAAGGGGAGAGAACAGCTTACAATGTACGAATGCACGAACAGGAAGAATATAACCAATGGATGTATATAACTTCTTTTCTTTTTGCTTGGCTTGGTGTAAGATTGTTGTTATTTTTGGATTGAAAAAGACTTTGGTCGAAAGCTTTCCAATATATGTTTTTATTGGCCTTTTTTATGTATATACATGTATCTATCCAAAGATGATTTTGATTTGACTTCTTACATGTATATCCTGTGACTTTCTGCTATTTGTGATTCTCAGTATCATGAAATATATGGATTTCTATTCTATTCTTGTCTTCTTTTTCCTCTCTAAATAATTCAGTTCAATGGTGTCAATATACACATATCTACAATTGCTGCCACGCAGCCAAGGGCAAACATGCTGCTTTGATGTAATGCTCACGGTAATGGTAGTAGCACCATCTCTCCACATGTCCATTCCGACGTTTTCACGCGTTCATACTATCCTATGTCATGATGGCCTTTACACGCCTCCCAACTGGATATAATCAACTTCTTGCGCAAATGTACTCACAGCTTCCAATAACATACACAAAATGAAATTTAATTCCAAAAATGATAAGTCAAATAGTCAAAAGTTCTTTCTATCATAATTCAATTAATGCAATGCATCTGAATGGTCGAGATATTCTATCTCTCATCTATGCATTTTTGGTGACACAGAGTATCCACTAGGAATTACAACAATCCCGGGATTATAAAATCGCCAATGCTGGGATTCTGGTAGCAATATGTACTAAAAACGTAGTTAGCATTTAGGTTCATATCACTGCCATAAATAAGAAATATGTCATGGGTCAGTATCATTTTCGCAACTCTAACAATGAAATTTAATAACAGTAGCCCATGACATGCAGAGAATAGAATTTAAAATTTGCAATAAAGACTTTTGATGTGAAATTGTAGTCTTTCCAAAGTATTGTTTGCTTACAAAAAATTAACTTTGTCATTCTATGAGGTTGCATTACTGATTTCGGCCTACTTCGAGATAATAAAAGAAGAAAAACATGTAAGACAATGTAATAAGTATCTTTAATTCTTCATTTAACAAAACTTCTCACAGTATAGTTGCAAGTCTCCTAGGGCCCATACAGCAACTATAATTTAAGAAAATGATGTTTTAAAACCACAATTCCAATAACGAATCATGACTGAGCTGTGATCTCACACGCGTGCAGCACAACCTGCGGCTGAGAGGATACGTTCCATCTCGACAGAACTCGGTGGGATTGATTTGATGTGCCTTAGCAAGTTTATTCAGAAGTGATCCGCGTTCTCTAGATCAGCAACGAACTATCGAATAGGACAGTGGTGGGCAACCAAGTTGGGATAACGGGCCACAAGGAGTGACCCGCGAGAAGGTTCGAGCCACCAATTTTAACAGTCAGTAGAATAGCCTAAAATATTTTTGATCAGTTCTATATTCCAGCTGCTGCACCGTGTACGTGTGTCTATAGTGGTCATATTGCATAGCAAAATTCTACATGTAAATACATACAGCACTATTGTTCACAACTAATTTGTGGCACTACTGCAGTTTAGTGCACCCTCTATGAAAGAGACGGAAACGCGCCTACTGCAGTTTAGTGCACCCTAAAACAACGGCGCATTCTCCCGCAAACGATGACTACGCACATTACACCGAAGCGCGCGCTCGGTGTAATGTGCGAAGACGAAGACGAAGACACACGAAGACACAAAGACACTCATTTATAACTATAGGGAAGAACGAACGGCATTCATTCTTTTGATTAAATCATGTTGTTCTCACATGCATTTTAGGGTGCACTAAACTGCAGTAGGGGTAAAAGAGGGTGCACTAAACTGCAGTAGTGTCCTCATTTGTTTAGTATTGAGGAATGATAATTTACAATCTACAATTCATGCATTGAAGAGCGAATAGGCCTGTAAGAAAACATGGAATCTTTTCTTTGTGAAATTAAACGGTAATTTGACCTTTTTAGTGATATGACTGACATTGCCTTATTTCATCGGAAAACAGCAGTCTGTAAGTGCAGTGCAACTATCCACCTGAAAGCCGTGCAAGAATAAATTGATCATGCTACACGTACCTACGTATACATATGTCACCTAAATATATGCGGTTTCAAAAACCATGCATGGCCTGCACAAACGATAGTCGCCGGCTAATGCCAATCGAGTACAAAATATATTAGTGTAGTAGTTCAGCCAGAATATTTGAAAAATAATGTTGGCCTGTCAATATCATGCGATTGGATTCCTTCATACGTAGCCTAGATCTACTGAAGGATGCTCAAACAGACATAGAGTATCAAGTGACTTAGCATAAACTCGCAAATGCGATGGCCATTTTGCGATTATACGAGAAGATATTCATTACGAAGGAGCATGCTTGGATCATTCGAATGTGAATTTTTGTGCCATCATGTTGCTCATTTAGTTAGTAATTAATGGTTTTGCAAGTCTAAAGAGGATCCCCCACGCTTAGAAGCATCTCTCAAAGGTCTAAGTCGGAGTGAGTCATTTTCACATGAACGATTCAAATAATGTCAACGGGCGACTTTAGATATGAGAAGCGGTGGCGGGCCAACCAATATATCCTGGCGGGCTACCAAGTGGCCCGCGGGCCATGTGTTGCCCACCACTGAAATAGGAGATGACATTGATTCTCCTGTATTATCGCTACCACTTCGGTTATTCGATCCAGTAATCGTTAGCCTCATCAATCCCGGGATTGCAATCCCGATAAATTTCATCCAATCCCGGGATCCTGGGATTACAATCACTAGTCTCTCACATCTTTTACATCAAAGAGAGAGCAGAGCTCAGTCGATCAGACAAAGCCGCTCAATCACAGTATGTGCAATTTGCAAATAAAAATCAGGATTCAACTTCTCTATGATAGTTAACATTGAAATTATTCATTTCGTTCATTAAGAAGTCACGGACAGCTGTATTGAAGCTCCTCTTCAGATGAAAATCATATTCCAGACAAGGGAGAAAATTGCATATTCAGCAATCATGAACAGATCTTTCATCATGCTGTAGTGCAAATCATTTATTAAAATGCAGGATCACGACCTGCCGACTTCAGCTTAGCAATATCATCTCAAGACGGCTAAACTTCCTTTTTTCTTCCTTACTTTATCATGATATTAATGAAGAAAATCAGGTATCGCTCCGGGGGATCATTTTACTGTAATTGAATAAAATTAATGTCGTCAATTTGATCAAGCCTGTCACCACACCACTGATTTCCCCGAAGGCAAACTTATAGAGCGTTCGACACTGTCATTTGAGTCTGTTTGCAACCGTGGTGCACTGAACGAATGCAAAGATTGCTAAGTGTGACAACAACAGTGGTCTGTTTATTCAATTGATTGATTACCCAATTCAAACTGCATATCAAGTTAAGCGAAAAAGAAAGCCGCGATATGAGATTCGAAAAAGGATTTCTTTATGTTTTGTACTTCAAAGTTCGCGGCAGTGCTGAAGAAAATCTAATGAATGTCATTAACAATTTACGATCATGACCTGATATCGGCGTTAGAAGGAAATTACTTCCCGTAACCTTGGTGATTGAAATAGTAAATGAACAATCCAATCTTTTCAGCATTGTTAGAAAAATGTTCGAAGCGTAAATGTTGAAAGTAGAACCGCCAATAACGCAAAAAATGCAAAACTTTCAAATCGGTTACTGAATAGAAATGAATCATTTACTCATACTATAATATTTATATAAAATGCCTTCCTGTTTCTAAAGTTTTCACACAACATTTTTGTAATTTATCTATAACCCAATAGTAAAAAGTGCGTTGGGCTGATTTGTAGACAGACAATATTCAACAGACTATATTCACTGTTGGAACAGTAATAAACTGTTTGATTTCCATGCATTGGGACGCAAGAATACTTAGACACTGTCAGAATGAGGTTAACGAAATTTCAATTCATAAGTTTCCTGCAGTTTAAATTGTCATACACAGGAAACTCAGCTTGCTAAAATGCACCAAATTTATCAAGGGATATGCCATGCGCGCTGCATGAACTGCATTTAGTGCCTCAAAATACATTTAAAGATGTTTTATCACAAAAAATGCCTTTCTTGCTTTCTTATCAGAAAATCCTTTATTCTTATCCTTCATTTTCTTCGGCTGACCAACCCAGTCAATGAATCGGCAACTCTTAAACTAATTTGATTGATATGTGAAATGGACCAATTTTCATAATACGTTATGAACAATTCCAGTGGGTCCTATGTCATATCTATATCATTTTGCATCATATTTGTCGGCATCGACTGCATTTTTGTCAATTTTTATGCATTCGCAGCCGCATTGATGAATAATTCAAAATTCTTTTTAAAGTAGGATAATGCACAATTCTGATCTTGATGAATCTTGGACTGATTTGACCTCGATAGGAATTGCTCTGCTTGTGATTAACGCATGAATCTCTTCACAAGGTGCATGTGTGTGTGTCTGTGTGTGTTCAAACATGCTTTACAGCGACTCGTATTAACATAATTCCATACTTTATAAGTCACATAGAACACAGTGCTGAAGATTACATTTCAATTAAGTCTCATTAAAAGATTGTCATCGGCATTGCTGAAGATTGCGTCGCTTTCTTAATTCACGTCACATCCTCTCGTCAAGTTTTAATTTTGGGAAACTAAATTTGAGTGGAAGTTTGACTAATTTGACATTTTGAGGTTGCCATGTGTACCGTAGTGCTACAATTGTGCATTTTATTTTTGTTCATTGTTAATTAATTCATTCATCATTAAGGTGAACGAACGATCAATATGTTAACAATATTGCTGTCTTCCCATCATTATACTGGCATTTTGTTGTTGAGAAGGGAGAACTGCGTATCTTTAATCGTGTATCCGATATCTAATTGACGATGTTCTCGTCGTCCATCAAATAATATGCATTACTCACTTTAGATAAAGTCTACTTCTCAATGAACATTTTTTGGACTAATACAGCAGCTCTATACCTTCAAACGCATGATCGAAAGTCGGTGATATTAGGAAATAAAGAATCGTTCATTAGTTTTGCGTACTTTACGATCTATTGAGCATGTAATTTTCCACTTCACAAAACAGCGATCAGTGCATATGTCGATCCTGCGATTAGACAATGTCCTTAATTCCAATTTTTTAGAGCTATCATATGCGACAGGATGTTTGACGACTGCGATTTTGCTGTTTGAAAACTGACTCTCTTCTGTATTCGAAGTAGGAGTTATGAAGCTGTAGGACTTTGTAAATAACGTCAGCTTATCATTTACACTCTTGTTTGGAAAAATAAACATTTTATATAATAACAGAAACTGAGAAACAGATATTGATGGACTTTTCAAATAATAAACATTTCTCGATCATTATGCATTCATTCATTCATCAATTTCATGACTCCGATTGAGCCCTTTTCATGCATGGGAAACTAAATAAAGTAGTAGAGGGAGATTAGTTATTCAAGCAGGTTGTAATCAAGAACGTCCGCTTCGAAGACCAGAAGCTTATCGATTGACAAGGAAGCATTAACCAAACAGCAATCACTGCATGTCAGCAGATGTGGCACTGTCCACTGACATGTTATAGCTATTTGCAATGAAATCAATCCTTCTTGCTGGAATTTTAGAGCATTATGTTGCCAACGTCGCGTTTGCCACTAATTCAGCTTTCGAAATATCGTCTGTTGACGATTCTCCTTCGAAATAGATATCACAGCCTGTAATGTAAAATGAAATAAATGCTGATTTAGCTCTACTGACCGCTCAAACCACCTGGAATGATGCCGAGCGAATTTTAAATGTAGGTATGACAACCATATCTGAATACCTGAAGCACTGGCGACTCACTCTGAGCGTCGCGAAAACGTCGGTTACAGCGTTCCACCTTAGCAACCGAGACACTCTACGTAGGTTGCAAGTCTCAGTCAACGGAGCTCTCCTACCGAACAATCCGAACCCAGTGTACCTTGGAGTGACTCTGGATCGCTCGCTAACGTACAGGCAGCACATCGAAAAACTCCGCAGGAATATTTACACAAGAAACGGTCTACTCCGCTGTCTCGCCGGATCCAGTTGGGGCGCGTGTGCATCCACCTTAAGAACCGGTGCCTTAGCTCTCGTTTACAGCGCCCCCGAGTACGCCTCACCGGTATGATGCCGTAGTAGCCATACTCAAAAGCTCGACAGCGCCCTCAATGACACAATGCGCATCATCACTGGGTACCTTCGTCCGACGCCAAAGACATTCCTGCCCGTCCTGTCAGTTATCGAACACCCAGATATCCGTCGAGAGATACGTGCTGCAAAGCTGGTGTCTACAGCACAGACAACCCCTGATCACATCCTCCACCGTGTGTCCGCCGCTACTTCCATCGGCCAACAGAGACTGAAGTCGCGCAATTCCTTCTCCAGCCACGCCTCACGCTTGTCCACGGTGTCCTTCGAACCCGCCCTCGTGTGGAACGATCGTGTCCTCAATGGTCCGCCTCTCCTACGATCTGCTTGTCCAGACCCCCTTTCGCGTCTACCACCCGGCTCCGATCTACCTCGCAAACACAGTGTCCTATTGCACCGTCTCCGTTCCGGAGTAGCTCGCACCTCGGAGAGTCTCCAACGTTGGGCCACCAAAGCTCGGCTTCTTGCAGATGCGGCCATCAATTACAGACTATCCATCACATCATTGAGGACTGCCCCCTCTTCAAAACTACGAATGGTTTCGCCGGTCTTCGTTGTCCGGATGATGATACTCGTCAGTGGCTAGTGACCCCTTGAACTCTAATCCTATCTCCCTCATATTTGTCTGATTTGTGATTTTCTTTTTATACTAAGGGTTGTAATGATTGTTCAATATACGCTTGTATATATAAATAAATGTTGAATTGTGGTTGATTGAGTGATGTGCAATGATTGAGTGATTAGATTCATTTATATGGTATATCTTACGAATTAGGATTGGTATTAGGTGATTCTGGAGTCATTTAGGTTCAGTGCTATATGACAGGATAATTTATTTAATTTCTTAAATAAATAACAGACGGATCGTTCGACGATACTTCAATATGTTTTTATATGGAAATACAGAACATCTTTTCAAATCGACACTATTCTAATAACTTCAACAGACTTCAATTGGAGGACAGTGAGAGATGGGCTACTCTCCATCTCAGGAAATTGAAAAGAGTATAATTGTGTATATGTTGACATTAAGTAGTGATATTAAAATTTGGGTTATCATATATCATTGAAGATTAAATCATAGTGCATAAGTAAGAGAAAAGTCATACACAAAATCACTCATAGAATTAGGACATAGTGATAGGAGATTTGGGCTCAACAATGGGAGATCGTTGTAAAACAAGCTGCATGTTTATCCTATGAGGTCAATCTGTCAGCAGTTGACTAGTGAACCTGAATTCTTCTGTTCCCCTTTGTTTCTCGTTGAAAGGAGATGTGAATATAGCTGAATAATCTCAAGTTTATGGCCATAGGGAGTGTCATTGCATTTTCGTATACTTAAGTGTCTGCTTCAAATGTTCTTGATTTAACAGTTGTCTTTGGCCTAAGTAGTTCAGTGAGTAGATAGTTGTCCAAGTGAAAATTTTCAGAGAATCATAATACACATGCACTTGTTGCAACAAATTCCATTCAATATAGCTTTCAAGATAAGGCAAACTAACATCAAAGATGAAAAAAGAAGCCCCGTCAAAAAGTTGTAGCTTCTGTGGACTCTCGACAGCCGACAGTCATAGGTCTCTAGTGCTGCTTTTGTCTTATAGAGATTTATAGTTTATAGATATTATATACATTTATATTACATGTATATTATTTCTCAGTTACTTGCATAATATTCTCAAATGTTTTTAATGTCCATGAAGAATATCAGCTTCGTGTCTGACATTCATTTCATGTTATATATGTACATTTTAAGACTGTTGTCTACAGCCTGCACCACATTGTTTGTCACCCCTCCTTTTTTTGGTTTTTCAGCTCTAAAAACTATAATTTCAATCTGTTTTGACTAAAGTTTACTTTCAATTGCTTCTTTAACGTCAAAGCAACTGCTTGCAACTGAAATATGTCTAGCTTACGCGCAATGTGCGGTGTATAGCGAGACTGTTCATAACATATTATTAGTCACCACATGTGGTTTTTGGTCTGTTTTTGCTTTTGATGTATCCTTGCTTATATCTTTGCCGCTCGAAAATAGCCTCTCGTGTTCAGAATGAGCTAAAACAACTTGAATGATTCTTATTAAGGTTATATTAGCTGTTATTTGCGGAGAAATGTGCCATCAGCATATTGTTAGTCACCTTAGCTTCCTACATGGTTTCAGTAAGTCAGTTACTAACTCTACACTTTGCAGTCCCTCCGAATATCTGATAGAATAATTTCAAGTCAATGGAATAAAGTTCAAGCATTTCTTAATTTAGAGAAAGTAGGCCTATTATTGAATCGGAATCATACACTGATATAACTCAGCATATGTGGCACTGACTGTGTTTCAATGTGAGCAATGAAACAGATCTCTTTGTCAACATTACCGATGCCACACAAGATACATCCATTTAAGATGGAGTTTGCAAGAGGACAACTCAACCCATAAAGAAGCCTGAAATAACTCAAAATGGACGCATCTGAAGATCCGCACCATAATGCAAGATATCCGTGCAGTCGTTCGGCTGGTATATAACAGGCCCAGAATGTCCATCGAGTGAGCACAATTAACCACTTCACACCGTAAAGGGGCACCGGAGCCATTTACATGATACATTGAGTATCCAACTAAAGTCATGGTGTTGGCCATGATGTCTGTACACGGTCCCGTTCGCTTGTAGGCCTACTTCGTCGAAGAGGCTACTATGAATTTACATAAATGAATGGAAGCACTGAAGTCACTAGAGTTGCCACAGGCCAAGAAATGATTTTAAGATGAATGGACCCTTATGCAAGACCCTCCTTGCCACTCAGTGAAGTCTGTTCAGGAATTTCTTCTTTATGCATCTGCTAGGGCATTACAATGACCAAGCGAAGGCCTGACATGAGCGCTATGGGTTGTGAATATGTTGCGTCTTAGGTCATAAACCATTACGCAACCATTCAGCAATCATTAAACTTTGGCTGTGAGCTGAAATAGTCATGCAAACAACTGACTGCTCAATGACAAGGCTCAAGGTGCCAAGGTGGACCTAACAAAGATTGATATGACAATTTACATTTCTTGCACTTTCATACTTTGCAACCAAAGTGAATATGATATTGTTCTAACTCGATTGTTGTTGATTGTTATGAATTTAATCCCTTTTAAGGTGATAAAAGATTTGCTAGCACCTAATTTCTCTACAAATAGTAACTAATGTAACCTTAATAAGAATCATTCGAGTTGCATCAGCTCATTCTGAACACGAGAGGCTATTTTCGAGCGGCAAAGATATAAGCAAGGACTCATCAAAAGCAAAAACAGACCAAAAATAACATGGAGTGACTAATAATATGTTACAAACAGTCTCGCTGTACACCGCACATTACGCGCAAGCTAGACATATTTCAGTTACAAGCAGTTGCTTTGACGTTAAAGAAGCAATTTGAAAGTATCCTTAGTCAAAACAGATTGAAATTATAGTTTTCAGAGCTGAAAACCTAAAAAAGGAGGGGTGACAAACAATGTGGTACAGACGGCATGAAAAGCATGCATGTATATTGCACCGTTATACAAAATGGCATCACCAGATCGTCGGAGCCGGTCGGGGTTGTTACGGCTTAGATCGTTAGATATCATTTGGTCAACTTGGACCGCGAGAAGTCATTAAATTTCCATATAGCTTTCAGGAAACAGTTAAGAGTAGGCCTACTGGCACTCCGAATTAACAAGAATTCCCAAATGGCACTATAATTATACAATGCATTTATTCGCACTTTGATGACATATTTTGTTCGATGGAAAAGACTGAGCAGGATTATGGAAAACAGCTCGCAGCATTTATGTCAAATAACATGCCTACAGTATACGGAATGAATGTCGTCAATAGTCGACATAATTATGTCTAATTACCTCATTCTGCCGGCCTGCCGGTCTTTAATTTTCATGGCCGCGGCCACACCTGTTCCAATCCTTATTATCAGCATCACTAAAACGGACTCGCTCATGTAAACGACTAAAAAATCATTGGTTAAATCCACAATGATATAGGATACTGTACATTTATATCAAATCCATGTGACTGGTTTAATTAGTTGAAGAATAAAAAGCGACAACCCATTTACATATTTATTGCTACAAGTATATTATAGAGATTAAATAATGTGTGACTCTTCATAACGGCGAGGAAAGTTGATGTTCTAGATTAAAATGGAATCCCATAAGTTGACAGACGTAGCAGTATACTTTCATCACATTGAAAATAATTCAGATACATTGCGGTCGTCTCAAAAGATAGTGAGAGAAAGTACAAAATGTGTAGGAAAAGATGGAAAAAGTAGCGATAGACTTGATTAAACATAATACTACATGTATTTGTCATGGCGCAGAACTACGGAAAGAAATACTGAAGACGTCTGGCAGTATTACAGTGAACGAGAGATAGAAGACCTGTCTTTGGCAGACGAGATGGAACATACGAATGAATCGGATGTTCGCAGCTGATTTCACAACTTTCTGACCTAATTGAAGATAAATAGTCCCATTGTGGTTAAAAAGCTTTCGACGGTTGAAAGCGCACACCTTATTTTTTCGAATATAACCCGTGAGTTATCAAGTTGTTTTTGAAATTCAAGTGCGAGCTCAATTCATAAGAGTCGCAAGAGGCGACGTTTGACGGGTGTGGGTCTACTGGTTGATTCACCTATGCAAAATCAAGATATTTCGTGGAAGTTTATTTCGGTACAAACTGATTCGGCCTATAAGTTTTAGTTGTGAAACCAAGTACAGATGATGGTAATTATTTTGATTCGGCCTAGATGGTAGTAAATCTTAATCTTCGCCTTCAGTTCGTTATAGTTCATTGTTACTTTTCGTCAGTATTTTTGAATCTCTGTTGTACAGGTTTGTCTCTTGTACTTGCATACTCTTTTATTTAATTGTCAACTGATTTCAAACAAGGACCGGATTACCTTTCCCATAGACCTAAAGCTGAAGATACTTCTTTTCAGTTTGATGTGTCATCTGAAATGAGAATTTCGAACCAACGTTATCGACGCATGTTCGATATTTGTATATTTTATATTATGCTGTTAACTTCTCGGCTAACTGTGTGAAATAAGTTCATGGCGATGGAGTGTTTGGGATTATTTTCAATAGGTTTGAACATTTTCCATAGCGAACAAGACATAAACGTCTATCATTTATGTCTTCCAACTCGTTGCAATAGCAGTTTGTTCCATGTATAATTTTATGACACCTTTCAATAAAATGCTGAAGTCTGTCTCGTAAATGGGCTGGCAACATCATAAACAGCGAGGAATCCAATAAGGACAGCACTATCCCAGAATCGGTCTGTATAAGAATCGGTGAAGGAACAATGTCTCGTTCAATTCGAAGTGCATAGACGACCACTTGATATTCTTAAATGTCATTGATGTTAAGATGCCAAACGTGAAGAGAAAGTCACACCTAATTCTTTTATTCTGTGAAACTTATCACACCTAGCCAGAATATTCTGCCTGTCTTATTCAACAGTTGGTTTATTTTGAAAAGTCAAAAATGCAATCCCCTTCAAGTTTTTTCTAAGCGGCGACTATACAGATTTCCGAAAACTCTGTATTGAAGCGGAGTTGCAAATATCCTTAGTAATTATTTGAAAGCACTCGTGATCGAGCGCTTATGTTTGACACATCAGGAGGATGTGTGGCTTCTTGGAACTATGATATTTATTAGATTGGCTCCAGCATGGACTTCTAAATAACTAAGATAGCTAGATATAGATATAAATATCTATAATTTAATCTAATGTATAATATATTATATATAATATATCTATAATATAGATAGCTATAACATAGATATCTAGACGTTCATGGCTCCAGTCATCTTCTCTTGATTCTCATAAATACTTGTGGTTAAATTTGACATATCTCGTGGCGAGCTTTAGTGATCGCTGCTCATTGATTGAAGACCCAGGAAAAGAACTTGCGAATCCCCGATTTTTCATGATCAAGAGATTGAAGATTGCAAGCTTTACCTCGAGATTGGAACTTTCTTTAGTGGGTCTGCCACCTACTACTACGAGCAAATAGACATCAAAAAGCTATTTGCTCTTTTTATTAGTAGATAATTCCAATCTCAAGATCGCGGGACTGAAATATCTCACAGATAGGCTTATTCCTTGTGATCGTTAGTTAAGCTCAAATGTTGTTCATAACACTGAAAATTCTAACTAGTTAAATTAGAGGAATTATCTCTGAAGATCTCTATCCCGGAAATAGCTCGACTCCGAATCCCGCGATTGAATATTTCGCCATGTACTGATAATGCTCATCCTGACATTGGTCAATAATTTTTGCAAATGACAAACTCCAATACTGTTCTCGACCATTGACCAAAAAGCCTCCTCAGTCGATTATTGAAACAAGTCGGCATATGGAAAAAATGGTTTGTAACTCAGACGCTTCATTGATGTATCGAGGAATATGCTAGCAAAACTAAGAATTAAGAATACCACGTGAACTGAAGTTGTCAGCTCTCATCACAAGAAATGGCATGACTTTTTCTGTGTGTGAAAGCAGTGATGCGGAAAGCGATCGTCTGAAAGAAGTAAGTAATACAATTTTGTGATCTTATGGTGGTGACTTGTGTTCTATTGGAATTCTTCTATGTCTTTTAGTGTGTGTCTTACTCGGCAATCACGCTGAAACACTGTAGCTTGCATGTGAAACGTCAAGTAAAATATGATACCCCTTTGAGAGTTTCTTTGAAGCATGCTAATGAAAGGGGTTGAATAGTAGAGGGCAATGTAATATTCATTGTTGTTGTGCTGAATAAACGCAACAGAATCAAAATTTGAAATTATTAAAATGTCCCATTAATTCGCAGTGACTTCTTATTTCTTGTGTGCTATCTATCAATTGCCATCATCTTCTATAATTTGCTTTTGAAGGCATCTTTATCTTAAAATTGTCTTTTTTTCTAGTCTGTGTAGACTTTAATGCATAGAGAGTAAGCAACAGTAAATGCATTATAATTTTTCATAGCACTGAACTGACTATGCCCCATCATTATAAGAGAAGGACAGTGCTAAAATCCGATCAAAGGCTTAGCCCGACCAACACCGTCCAAGCACTGAATTTCAAGTCAGTGTCATTTTTTTCTCGCAAATAACTTCATTGAGCCAAAGTCCATCCTTCAACATTAAAAAAATCTTGTCTGACCACGATTCAACACATAAGACCCGCTTGAATTTAATTGACCAACTGCGAGCAAATTTTTAACTACCGGTAAATTGGTCTAGTCGTGTGTGATAGATCGTGGTCGGACATGTTTTCATGATGCTGAGGGTTAGGTTTTAGCTTAATGAAAGTATTTATCAAGAAAATTGGAGGCGATCCGAACTAAAGTGCTTGGTCGGCGTTGATCGTGCATTTTCTTTTGGTCGGATTCCGCTAGGACACACAAGTCCGACCAAAGCCGACCTAACACTTTAACATGGGTTGGCGTCAACCTTTCTTCTCAAATGATTCCATAAAGCTTCATTTTAACTTTTCGCAAAAATGCCAGGCCGACTACGAGTAAGCACATTCAACTAGACTCAGTCTATCCCACCCTCGCCGACTTTCTTGAAAAGGAAATAATTTCAAGAGATGAGAGCAAGATTTGATTTAATTCATGGTTGATGAAGCTGCAAGCGTTACTCACTTCATCAGTACAATACAACCTACTGCTGAAAATTAGCAACTCAGATGCAAATATACCGTCATTGTAGCCACAGACATCCAAAATTGATGTAACAATCTTCTTATCAGAAGTAGGACTCAAGAACCAATAACGGCATGTGGAGCTTTAACGTCACTTCTTTCCCGACTGGGGGCTTGGACGGTGCTTATACAGTCAGGAGCATAGAATAGGGATGAATGGGTAGAGTGTTGACTCAAAAAAGTATCTTTATACAGTGAAAATTTTTATATCAAAAGATTCAGTTTTTTTGCGGAGATTACGTTCCCGTGGTCCAAAAAATTATTTGAGCAGTTTTGAAAATAGTCAAAATTTTGCAATTTAAATACTACAGAGATGACTCTCTTATATAAGTAGTATGAAACATGTTGGATAGTAAAAGGAATGAATATTTGAAAATAAGCATCCTAATTAAGCGGAAATCAAGCTGATTATCAAGGGAATTTCATGAATTGTATTATAATGAAAGTCTTCATGAAAAAGCCGCGATATCAATCGTGCTTTCTTGGCTGAAATTTCAAGTTTTTAATTCAATTTTCACCGGCATGAATATATGATTCGCTATGAATATTCACTTGAATCTGAATGGTGATGTGGCCCCAATATTACATCTTTCAAAGTTAATTGAAATCATTGTCTTTGATTCTGTTGTTTTGCTCCACCAGTGGCAAGTTGCCTGTGATATGATCTCGCTTAAGAAGATTCTCTTGAGTGATGAAAGCAATAGCAGGTCATCGAGTTGCTAATTTAACAAACATAATCTCTCCAAGGCTGTCATGACACGGACGATCTGTAAAATAATGTCATTTTCTTCTGCTTTTTACTGTCATGATCAGTCAATTGCGTTGTAATTTCTTCAAAACTGCATAAATGTGCATATCTCACATTTGGAAACAATTCCGACTGTATCTCCTTTGAGTTCATTTAATAAAATCGAAAGTGCATACACATTGGGGATTCAATAAATGCGGAGTTGCCACTCTGCCTAATATATTTGCTCTATGGTCAGGAGCATTTGACACCTTCAGGTTCGACCTCCTGAACGAGGCCATGCATTTAGCCACTGTGCCCTGCAGACCACCAGTTTACTTTCTTACATGATTTGAATTAATTCATTAATGTTGATTTCTGTAGCTAAGATGGCGGCTTACATGCTTCTGAGTTACTGATTCTCTACTATGCTGCTCCGATGAAGGCTAAGGAGCTTGTAGCTCACATAGTCCTCTTAATAAAGATAAATCAAATCTTGTTCTAATCTTTTGAAATTTCTGACAAACTTCAATTTCAATGACAATGATAACTTTGAATGACTACTCATACTACTAGCTTATTTCAGAAAGTAGAAACTTTTATTTCAGAAAGTTATATAAATTTTAAAAAATATGGTAGGATTTGATGGCTCTTAAAATTCATCTCACAATCATAATTTATAGCAAAATAAAGCAGAAAAACTCCCCAAGTAGTTTATGGTCGTCGATGTAATAGTTTAAGTAAATCGCAAAAGGCAGATCTTCGGCGTCCAGCGCCTATTGTAAGATCGACCAACGAAGGCGCTGGACGCCGAAGATCTATCTTTTATGATTTACTTTGAAAAACTATTTTTTGAAAAAAAGTTTGACGACCATAAACTACTTTGGGAGGTTTTTGCCACTTTCTTTTGCTAAAAGTCATTATGATCTCCCGTCGTCTGGTCAATTAAATCATAATTTAGTTTGAAGTGAAATAAGCTGAAATTGATTGGAACACTCTTATGTGGGACAGTAGCGAATTTACTTTTGCACTGTATGAACGACAAATGGATGATTATAAGCTGACAGAGTTGGACACGGGTCCAATTTTCTGGATCCGACACGACCCACTGTGCCCGTGGTCTAGCCGTGGGTCTGATGTTTTACTAATGTTTGATCGCTTATATCAATATTCCAATAGATGTGCGTACATTAGCCCTATATCATTCGTCAATAAATCAGTAAAGAATCGATTATTTTCATTTTTAACTCGGAAGTGATTAACTGCACTTTCGCTGCTGTAAGCTTGTCATATTATTCATATTACTCGCATCTGCAATTCTTGCAAGTCTCTCAAATGAACTGCCCACTCCTGAGCACAAAAACGTGTAGTAATATATGAAGCTACTTGAATATAATTTCTATTTCTTGTCGACAAATAATTCGGATGTTTCTGCAAGATAAATGCTATGCCTAGTGAAATGCAACTGAGGTGTTCTGCCAATATAGCACCACTGCTCCCTAGCAGAGGCCGGAGCGATTCGATTTTCCCATTAATTTAAAATCGTGCGATTATGAATATTTTGAGTTTCAGTGACTTCAAGTTTACAGTTAATCCAGAGCTGATCATAAAAAGCGGACCACATAGATTTCACTGAAATTCATTCGATTCTCATGGTTTCCAAGCGCATCGCTCAACAACGCATCATAAATCATTCGAGAGCTTGATTAACCTGTATCCCTTTTTGTATTTGCTGAACAGTGCACAGAATATGAAAATCGCTCAATTTGCAAATCGCAATTTTTCAAAAAGAAAACATGTGAGTGTGATAATGAATTAGGCATGGGAAGAAAGAGCATTTTCTTAGCATTCTTTTGATATACTGGTCATGAAAATCGGTGAACTTATAAAAAATTGGTGATGTCGTGAAGTTATCACAAAATCATGACTATTTGGTTGAAAATGTTGTGTTCTCACCTTTTCATCAAAAATGTTAGTGTTTGGTGTCTTCAGAATCCTTGCGATGTGAGGAGTGCGAATAATATGTAAGTTATATTCATATAAGTTCAATAGTTCTTTTTCAAACTTCCTCAACATTTTTTCTCATTTCCGAAAAAGACGAACAATTTTAAGCACAAAAATTCTGGACTAGCAGCGTTTCACTTTACAAGGGTTCGTCAGCACGGCTCGGAATGGCCCAGGCTCCCTAGCCTAAAATATCTAGAATTGGCACTCAGCCGTACGGCATAGTCAGGATAGATAAGCAGAGCAGCCCGTTGTGCAGTAGTCCTTCAACTTCTCAGCCATTCCAGGAATTTTAAGCTACTTTGGGCCGTTCCGAACCGTGCTGACGAGTCCTTGTAGGAGGAATAGTGCAGCGTCTACATCTGCCAAGGAAATTTTGTGCTTAAATAGTTCAAGTCTAAATACCTAGTTATATTGTATGACCAAGCGAGCTGGCACTCTTAATTAGCAAATCTGCAAGTGCAATTGTTGCCGGGGTATGTTCATAGTGTGCATGATAAATGTGAACCAGGCAATAATGCGCATTGTTATGAATGTATTTATATGATTTCAATACGGATATATAATATCATAGGAACCTACTATACTTGACTGCCTTGACAACATGTATGATTCGTATAAATAGTGTACCTGGCCTAAACGAACGTGTTTAATGCTATGGTTCAATACTACGTGAGGAGCTCTCACAGATACTTCAAACGGTAACTCTGTCTAGCTGTACATTATCTCAGGAACGAGCACCCGCGCATTGCAATTATCTCAAACAATGAAAGAGTGAATAGAAACATTTTTTTACCTCATCAAGCAAATTTCATTGAGAAGTCACATTGCAAAAAAATCGCACGATTCCTGGTCATTCAAGATTCGCGCGATGGATTCCGTCGCACGATTAACGTGCGGAATCGATTAACCGTTCCCGCCACTGCTCCCTGTTGGAGCGAGGGTTATCAGACATAAGTCGAATATTTAAAAACGAGCAAACTAACTACGCGCCACTACCTCACTTAGAAAGCACTGGGGATTTGTAAAGCAAACGATGGAAGTTATTTTGCAGTCGGGTGAGAGTGCTCATCTGTCCTTATCTAAGGGATGCCAACATATTCGCCCCATTCATGGTTTAATATATCTTAATTTACTACAGTAGTCCCTGTCTATAGCGACCACCTCTCTGCCCAGCAAATAAAGTTGTTATAGACAGGTGGTCGTTATTTGCAGGTAGACTTTTGGCTACCTTTTTATATGATATATGACATTATAGTAATATCCAATCATAAGCCTACGCGTACTCACAAGTCCAACACAGCATGTTGCACGAATGATACTAGCTTCTATAGTTTCATAGGCTGTAAAAGTGTCTATTCAAAAGGCCTATTACGCAGGATTTAATGAAAATTTAGAAAACTGTATATAAATATAAGAATAATGTGATACACAAACATAAGTATAAAGCACACGTTAATCAATGAGAAAATTTGATGATACACTGTATGTAGACATTATGTAAAACTATAAGATTATACTACCGGTACAGTTATGTAAAATAAATTCAAATGTGGGCCTATTGCAGTATGTACATGTATGTATGCTCGATTGTGTTTTTAGCATAGACGTTAACTTTCTCCGATAATATATGCGTCATATAGTGCCACTATACTTAAGTCTACGTAATATGTGCAATATACAGTACATGTACACATGAATATCGAAGCATCCAATAGTACCAATTCAAAATTATGATAATTTGTACATGATTATGAATTTATTAGTAAAAAAGTCATGTTATTCCATAAATCAACTCATTTTTTCTGAATGCATTCATAAATTATATGAGTTTTTAGTTCTAGTTCTTTTTGAAAAGTCATACATTTTTAGAGAGTTGAAGTTTGAAAGAAAGATTCTATTTTAAGTTGAATCTTATCAATGTCCTTCGTCGTTTGCACGTGACCAACGTCTTTCAATTCTACAATATTTTATGTAGCCATATCGCCTCTAACAAGCTACAAGGGAAGATGAAGCCAGTGAGTTGAGAATGTTGAGAACTTGAGATTCATGTACTCGCATCTGTCAGAGCTAAAAGTGAGGGATTAAGATGTAGAGTATAGCTGACAGCTGTTGCGTAATAAGACAATTGATGTTTCTCTGTAGTTAATGAATAACGTTAGCGAAACATCTACACGTATTTATCGTTCCCCGCAATCTGCGGTCTTAATAAACAGGGATCAGAGAACAATTTGCCAAATTACTGAAGTCGTAAGTCGCGTTTGACATTAAGTCGTTATGCACAGGTTGAATTTTATAGGACACATAGTAATTTTGAATCGGTGCCAAATTTTTTGGTCGTAATCGGCAAGAAGTCGTTAAAAGCAGAGTAGTTAATGACTGAGACTACTGTATTGTTGATCGAGAGGCAAAAATTATTTGCTGTTTGGCAGGGAGAGAGAGAGAGTCATTGTCTTAAGAGCCAGGAGTAACGTTATCGTAATAATATTATATCATTATGTCAAACTCACCCATGGGTCGACTCGTGAGATTCAAGGTTCAGAAACGACCCGACCCGTTCAAGTGGGTCGGGTCTACGCGGGTCTAACCGTGGGTTCTGGTTCCCTGTCCAACTCTGTAGGCCTAAGTTACGTCAGGACGTTGCCTGATGAGAATGTGTTACAAATGACTTCAGAATGTAAATCACAAAGTAGTGAGTGATGATTTTATTATCGTTCTGCTGTTTATCGAAATAGCTTGCAAAGGAGACTACGGAGTGATTGTGAAAAAAACTATTTCTCTACGTAAATGGTGTGACACAATATGTTTACTTGAAAGCTTGAGACATTGCTTTAGAACGGCAAGGTAGGGGACATGTCTTTTCTGCTAGACAAGTAGGTCCCAACTTTTTTCACCTCATTGGCCCTGGCAATAATCAAGACAACAATTTGCCCAGAGTTTTGTACTCTTATCAAAATGTACTAAATGAAATAAGAAAACGAGCATATTTAGCACTTTTGTAATTTCTGAGATAGTCTAGTAACTGTCCTTGTGACTGCCCCACATTTGGTTGAGGTCACTATGACCACCACTGACTTTCCGTTGAGAAAATAATTAAAAGTAAAACTTAACACAGTCATAAAACTCTTCAAACATTTTAAATGATGCAATTTTGTATATGAATTTATATAAATAGAAAACAAGTTTTCCATGGCCTCGCCTGATCTATATGTTAAAGAGATCAGGTGAATAAAGCATCGGATGTTACAGTTGATAAAGTCAGATGAATGAAGTCGATAAATAATGTTCAGTTGCATGCAGTGAAAAAGAGAAATGTCTATTGTTCAGGTTTCAAGCATATTGCGCAGAAAGAAAATGTTCTTTCCATATACGACCTCTCATCATCGTGAACCTAAGAAAAGCAAGGTGAATTCGCAACTTCTCAGAATTTTCAAAAATTGTCAACTGCCTTCATACTTTTGTACATTATGATTTGTATTACTTTCAAAATATACACTTTATTATTATTGTATTACATGGAAAACTCAAAAGTAACTTGACCATAGGTAAGATAGAAATGTATAGTAAAAATGTAGAGTTGTAAAAACTATATATACAATCAAATAAATTTTGAATAAGGCATCTTTCATTGCCATTGCATGAAGCATTCATTTCTCAATCTTTCAACGACATTTCTCGCAATACGACCGGGAAAAATTTGTCAAATGTGTTCACTCACTTCAAATAATATCACCTTTATACCAACTAGCTTCATCAACAAACCACAAAAATACATCTTTCAACCAAGCTTTCTCCAGCATTTTCAAGAACTTAGCTTTGGTTTTTCAGCATCCAATTTAAGTTACAAATTACAAAAAAAGAAATCAAGGCGTCTTCAAAACAAAGTAAATAACATACTTTCACATGTGTTGAAAGTTATATGCAGACCAAAGGGAAACTACAAATTAGAGAGTAATAATGCATTCAGGAAAGATCAAAACTGCGGAAGTACAGTATATATGGGTTGCCGTGTGTTTCTTTGAGGCCTCACAAGCAATGTCTTCGAAGAAATATTTGAATAACCTTTCGAAACAGGGTCTCGTCTGTACTGGGATGTTAAGACTTTTGAAAAAAGCAGGACAGCAAAATTGGCTTCGTGGCTGTGAGAAATATGCAGGTATTGATAACCCCACAGCACATTTATTCTTTTTTAATCAAGTATTTGGTGATATGATCTTTAACTCTAAGTCATCTGCAGTGGTAGCTCCCAGGGGTGCATGCATTCTACGACTGGGAATGTTGTTATTTCCACATTTCTTTCCTGATTGTGTCGATAAACGGACTTTTCTGTGCTTTATTAACATCACAGGTCTCTTCAAGGAATTAATGACGGTATGCCAAGATGTTGCTCAGCGTTTTGCCACTCTAAAACAGGAGGTACATACGATAAGTCCGACGGTTCCTACTGCAAGCCATGCTCCTTCTCTATGTATCCTTATTTTCACACACATCCCAGTTGTGTTCTTGCACATATGCGCCCTAATTGCGCAAATCAAAAGAAGCCTTCATTGTGACCTAAAATCAAATCAACCGGAAGCATTAATAGTGGACTTCAAATACTTTTCGTCTAAAAAATACATTGAAAATCTAAGAGGCTTCAAATCTGCCAATCGGAAAGTAAATTAAGGAAGAAAGATATATCGATAGCATTGACTAGGCGAGCTTCACTGTCATGCATAAACCGACCAGATTGGCTTTCTCAGTCAAGAATTAGCTTTCTTAGTCAAGAGTTTTATTTTCCGTAGTCAAACGCAAACTTTCTATGACTAAATTCTACTTTACGAGGGGTACGGGGCTCCTGCAGTCCCGTATACATTTTATATATTGTTCAGAAACTAATAGCTGCGACTGTAATTTTTGTGACTTTCAGTTTCTTCATATTTCTCATAACCAGATTGGAGTTTATCACACTTGGTCTATGGGAACATCAGAAATTTGAATCTTTTAAAAAGTACTTCTTGAAAATCGGGAATATTTGTCAATTTCCTATTTAACTGTCTTAATCAATTCAGTTTACTTGTACAACATCGACAGAATACAAATGAAACAACATGTTCATTCATCCATGAATGCATTTATGGGTAATTGCGATGTCGATCAAGTAAACAGCTCACAGTATATTTATGAATGACAATGCTAGTTTTATGCTAAAATTAGTGGACCCACGTCACAAAATGGACAGATGTTAATGTCTCACAACATTTTTCTCCTGTGTCTGAGGAGATAGTAGCAGGCTATTCATACTTTTCATGCACTTTCAGTGATCTTTACTTGAGTTGCATTCAATACTTATCTATCCCAATGCAATCAAACATAGCCTACTCCCAACATTGTCTTTAGATGTTTCCATGCGACAACTGATAAAAGCGAATCGTCTATCAAAGTCATCTACCATAAATTTCCAACAGATTCTCAAAATATCGATTTTGAAGAAAGTAGAATTCAGGAGCCAGCCGGTTTTTCAAAGATCAAAATCGCGCGTGTATGATAAGGTTATCTACGAAAACAACTATTGCTCTCTGCGCGCTTTCGGTAGTATATTTTGTCATTCTCGTTTTGAAGTCTCCATTTTTCAGTGTACTCCTCACACTTTGAAATGAGTCGACTCGACTGAACTTTCAAATTGACTACACCCAAAGTTTGGTTTTCTAATAGCTATAATTATACTTTTGCATGCCATTCTTTCCAACGAAAATCTGACTCATATTCACCAAGTTTACAGATTCAAAATATTAGATATTAAGGCTAATTAACCATGAAGGCATTGTACACATACTAATACGGTATATCAAATTAATTGCGGGCCGAGTGGGCCTAAATGAGAGGGCCGGGCCTGATTCTAGATACTCCCAATAAAATGGGCCGATAAATCGCATTATACAAATTTCGAGGTCTTAGATTTGAACCCAGGTCTTCTGGATTCATTTTCTTCTGTACCTAATAGCCTGCACAGTTGTTTTAAAAAAAGCTAATGCTGTAGACTCACACAAACTTAATTTAGGACTTCACCACAGTATCATCAATTCATCAGTTATTCATCATTGATGAGAAAAGAAAAGTAAGTGATCATAAATGTCATTCTAACAGAAATCTGGATGATAAATCACGTCTACAGATTATTCATATTGATAGTTTCTCATGAGCATCTTGTATCAATTTCCACGGTGTGTGAGAGGATGGGAAATGTATCTTGTCACTTTTTGTTATATAATCCAAATGAGATTTGACACACTTGAAGCCGAACTGCACAATTCTCAGAAGCTGTTGATTTTGTAAGCTTTCCGCCCTTACTGTACAGGTTTCTCGATTCGTCCTCAGTTTATGTTATTTCTCACCTCGATTCGGTTTACGATAGTGATGAAATCTGTCCCAGCTGTCTCTGCTAGTTCTCGGACTTGTTCTCATTTCAGTATCAACTGTTTCAAGGCTGAGGCGACAAACTTCTTCATTGGTCGAATGACGGCATTTCAAACAAAATGTGAATCTATTGATATCACATTTCTTAAAACAAAGTCTCGAATAATCAGTATGAAGAACTAAATGCTTCATTGTCTAAATGAATAATTATCTCATGGATCTTCAAACAAACTGCGAAAGATGGAAGATCTTGACAAATTGATGTCAAACATATTAAAATGCACAATAATTGTAAATGACGAATTAAATAGGCCTTAACTTGCGTAAAAGAAACATGAACAAACCATAATATGAAATATTTATTTTATGTTTTGATGTATTCATTTTTATCATTTATTTGTCGAATATAGTGTAAAAATGCGATTGACTTTGGTGCCATATCTACGATTTACACACCCGTTTATGTATTGATTCATGAATTGAAGATAGGCCTGCCACGTTTTACATATACCAGGAGCCTTTTGAATTATAACGGTATACTTCTTGAGAATGTGCATCTAAAGACATTTATAATAAAATCGCATTTCACCTCTCCACACGAACAGTAACACATAATTCTGACGTGTGCAATGCCGGCCTCCCTCCCTTTTGACATGAATAATAGTAGAAAAAGGCACGGTTGACATTTTGATGATATGTTATTATTTTCTTGCTTAATCTGAACATGCGTAGCAGCTAGCAGGTGACTTCTACAGTGCGTTTCATAAATAGTTAGAAATTAGTTAAAACAGCAACATTTTCTAGTAAAAAGTAAGTTTTTAGCTATAATTGAATGAATTTGTTTCCTGTATCATATTGAATATTTTTCTTTGTTTTATGTTGGGCCAGCAAGGGCCTAGTCCTTAAAAGAACTGATGGGTGCGTTCCCCACTAGCCAGATTCGTCTCCTGTAAGTTCTTTTACCTTTCGGATGCGATTAGGCATGCTGCCGATTGAATTTCTGATCATCTGTTGATCAATCTGATTCCACTCCTGCCTCACCAAAGATTTCAACCTATTCAAATTATTGCCAGGACAAATTCGTCGACGAATTCGCCATTTCAAGATAGACCAGACATGCTCGATTGGATTCAAGTCAGGCGACCTTGCCGGCCAGTCTAACGTTCGCATTCCTGCATGTCTCAACTGAGTTGCCCTGGCACGATAGCGTGGAGTATTGTGATGCATGAGAATCCAATCGGATGATGGACCACCTAAACTGAATGTTAAAGGATAAACATGTTCTTCGAGCACTCGAACGTAGCGTTCGCAGTTCATGTTTTCCCTCATAACATGCAGTGAACTGCGACCATCACTCCAAATGGCTACCCAGATAAGCAATTTCATGCAATGGTCCTGACTCCTCGATGTAAAAAACGATCGGGAATGTCTTGCCCAGACTTCAACCAAAGGAGTAGATGTGCATCTTTGCATTTTAATCGGACAGCTGCCTCATCCAACCAAACAACACGTGTCCACTGATTCCGCCAGTAGCAACGTTTTATTGACCGCTGTAGTCTCAGTTTCCTGTGTCGCTCGGACAAATTCATCTTCGATGGTCTCTTACGACTGGGAGTAGTTCAACTCCTTAAGTCATCTCCAAGCAGTTGTCCTGGAAAGATTTGAACTTTCTGAAAGCTCAGATAAAGAGGTAGAGGGATTACTATTGACCACACTGGTGATGTAGCGATTTGACCTGCGAGAAGTCAGCCTTGGTCGGCCAGAAGACCTTCCATCAGGCCGCTGACAGCCTCTTCGCAACCAAAAGTAAATAGCACTTTTGGGGACCTCTGATTGTTGCGACACAGTGGCCGGCCACTTCGGATCAAAGCCTCAGCTTGATCCCTAAGATATCATTTCTGACAAACTTTCAGTACAGCATTTCACATGTTACTGAGAGACACAAAACAAATTAAATGAATGAATTCGATGCCTTTCGATTACACAGCATTGTTCTCGTCTGCCTGTGCCTTATGCATGCGTGAGAGTGATGTGTCACGCTTCTGGTTAGCAATGAAAATGAGAATTGAATTCCAAACAAATTGCAAAAGATTGAAATATTATTAAGCCTACTGACTGCTATATGTGGAGCACAGTCATGAAATTTTCACAGGAGCAATATCAGAACATGAGCTTTCTAAACATTTTAAGTTTGTTGAATTTGGAACCGACTTTCTATACATAATTTATGTTTACCCATTTCAATTCTTTGTGAAACAATTTGTATTTCTTTTAATTATTCAATAATTTCAAATTAGATATTTGGAAATATGCATTATGCATGACAAACGAGGGAGCAGACCTCGGTCACACTCTGTTAATCAACATAAGAAACCTGCAGAACAAAGGAAACTAAGTGGTCTCTGCAAAATCTTGTTTGGATGTTTGGATGTAAATGTAATGAACAAAGCGACGAAAGGAGACATATTATACCTTTGTCATGATATAATTTTGCCAGGACTGTGACTTCCTTCGACAAATCCTGGCGACGATTCCGCTATCACTATGAGCTTTATGCAATCAAATACACTTGCCATTCTTCACAAAGACTCCATCCCTATCGGCAGACACGTGATTGCCGAAACAGCGGTCATTTTTTAGTTTTTCAATTTTTTAAGAACTTCTACTTCATATACACGTACTTCATATCTAAGGTGTAAATAATTTGTTCAACTTTAAATAAAGTCTAAGCTTTTCAATAAAAACCATTTATATTGGTAGTCAGCAAACGTTTGATACAACTTGCAAGTCTTCCAACCGATATGACATTTGTCACTGTAAATAGAGTAGTACATGTACATTGTAGTCGCTCACTGAATAAAAGTTTACATGCACATTATAGCTGCAAGATTTATAAACTTTTATGTTTGCTGCTGTTCTAGCTTATACCTTAAATATTTATTCTGTGCAATCGTAATTTTGATCGGATGCACATCAGGACTTTCCTCTATTTCTGCTTCGTCGGATGTAGGCCATCGCGGGGTCTGGCTCTCTCTAGGGTGCAGGAACGCGCGATCAGAGCCGCAACGGTGTCATGGGTCTCCTTTGAATCACTTTTAAGCAAATTAGATATTTTAGTAGATGACACTTCATATAAATTGCCATTTGCGCAGAATTTATGCGCCCTGTAAATTAAAGAACGCATGACAGACAGCTTGTATGGGGTATAAGCAGAGAAGGTCATAAAGAGGCCAGTACTATAGTAAATACTCTCATCAGATTGAAGCAATTTAAGCATTGAATTCTTTGGTAGTCGTTGCATTTTTGCCAATGAGCACGGACATCTGTATGTACAGGGACCAGGGTTGGAACAGTTACAGTAATTATAATTGTAATTGTGAAATTAATTACATGTTTTGAAGTAATTGCAATTATAATTGTAATTGAATTTTTATGATGTAATTGTAATTGAAATTGAAGAAAAATGTCCGTCAACTACACGTCAATTACTTTTGTCTTTTCGGTTAGACGAAGCAAAAAATCCAAAGATTACTGTATTGAAAACTGAAGCATTCAGTTTTTGCACGCTTTTGTTTTTGTATCTTGATATGCTTCTACTCGTAAAATCTTGTTAGTACTAAGTGAAATGTCACAGAAGTCTATTATTCTGTTTTCCAATTGTTCTCCTCTTACATAGGCCATCGTATGCAACTAGGCATGCTGATTGCTGATACGATGTATGATGATATGTTATATGATACAGTAACGCGTAAAATATAGGCCTTATACTTACTTTGTTAAATTCTTGTTTAGCTAACACTCGTGGGATCATTAAGCCTAGCTCTCGCTCACCATAGCCTACATCTTTGAGATAGCTAGTAGAGCAGTCAGCAATCAGCATAGGCTTGGTATCAATATTTATGACGTGATGTTCCACAGGCTTAGACTACTGCTAAGTGTTGATACCAGCCTATAAATACACATATAGCCTACAATCCCTACATGCACAAGTGTAGCCTACATACAGGTCTGATTATGTGCTGCGTTTTACCGAATAATTGGAATAAGCCTTTACAACAAAACTCACAAAATTAAAATGTCATGATATGGGCATATTCGAATTTATACACTAATATTTCCTCAAATAGACTAATGTACACACCAATCTCTATTAAACGCCGCAGGTGAGGGGTCAACGTATTAATAAACATGAGACCTAGCTTTGATATAAAAGAATGTACATGGAGGAGAATGACTCCGCATGGGCATGGGACGATCCTTATAGGAGGAGATGGCGCAACCTATTTTTGGGCGTTAACACCGCCTTTAGAAATAGGCCTACCTAAAGTAACATAATAGTTGCTTGCTGTTGATGATGACTCAGCGACAGACTACTTATCCTGTTCTAGCGATTGCTGTAACTGTATCATCGAGATAAGACTCATATCATGACTGATTAGGATAAAGTTTTTGGTACGCTCCACCTTAAAGTGATCATTGGGAGGTTGCAACGTTGCAATTGCAATAGATAATAGGTCCTACTTCTTTCTCCATCTTGCACTCAAAATCAATTTACTAAGACTTAAAATCGTTTTGGACAACTAGCTCATAATTGACCAACATTGTTCGGAAAGTCGATGTAGTTGTAATTGTAATTGAAGATTTTGATTTTAAAATAATTGTAATTATAATTGTAATTGAAAAAAGTTGTGTAATTGTTCCAACCCTGACAGGGACTAAACTAGGTGTTCGCGGAATTGCATAAACTAGCCATGAAATCTAGGATGGATGAAGAAACTGAAGGATTGCACAGCAGGCTGTTCTAAAATTGATTTTTCCGGCTTAATGATAGGAGAACACGATTGTCAACCTCAGACCTGAACAATTTAGTCACTAAATTCAATAGCAGCAGTAGACGACGTTGCGCTTCGTCCGATGAATATGTGCACAAATTGCTCAAATCTGAATACATATGACAAGCATTCCTTGATGATGACCATCGGTAGGTAGAGTAATTAAAAAAAATGAAATTATTTTAGAACGACCGTTAAATTCAAATTTTGACCGAGGTATGTACAAGGAAAATAAGCTAAAACCTGTCGACGTTTCGACGGTCACCTTTATCGAGAGAGGTTACAGATTATTCAATCTGAAATAATCTTGAATAATCTGTAGCTTGTCTCCATAAAGGCGGCCGCCAAAATGTCGACAGGTTTCAGTTTATTTTCTTTGTGCATACCTCGTTTTAACTTTGAATTAAACAGCCGTTAAAAAATATGTTCATTTACATATATGACAAAGTACGGCAGATTAAAATAAATGTGTCGAATCGTGGTGATTGCTTCTGCTACGATTTGATGGATAAACAAGGTTCGAGCGGTTTGAGATGGAATTTATAGTGAAACACAAGCGCTAAGTCTGAGTGGATGTCATAGACAGTACATGCATCATTTTGGGATCTAGAGCTTATATAACTTTCTATTGACTTTTCATTATTTTCAATCGAATCGAAGAAACAAGAGAGAAATGGTAGAAAATGTTTACTTGAGTCAACACAGAGTGCAGCTCAGCTCTGGATCGATGAATGCGTTAATGAAAAAAGTGACAAAGATGAATAATATGATCCGACGAAATCCCGTCTCTGATTGGATGATCAATCGTCCATTGGAATTCTGTTGGATCACATCGCTTTGATTTTGAATCCATCCAAAACATTGTTGAAAATGTTTCAAAATTGTACTATTGTGCACCTTTCGACAGTATTTTTATAACAAATTATCGGATTCAAGCATTTGCGTATTTGATGCTCTTCACTGATCATGTCTCAAAAGTGTTTTTAATTAGAATTTTCCTTCAGCTTCCCGATCGGTGTGAAAGTGCTGCCTCTTATCTGTGTGCGCATCCTAGCTTCGCATAATGCAGAGAATGCATCTTTTCCTAAATCCTAGCAAATACGCCGACGAAAATAGCTGATTTCTTGATCATCACACCTTTCTATGATTTAGTGCGATTTCTTTCGATTACTGCGACCATCTACATTCCAAAAACGCATCCGAATTACCAAAACTGCTGTGAATTTTCTTCGACGGAAATATATTCAACGATGAGCCCGTGATCTCCTTAAAAACTATGTGTTCATAACATCAACCTAGTTACATGGAGTGGTCTGTATATCAAAGCGCCGATTGAGTCATTTTCCTATCTGTGTTGAGATACTGTGCTTCATCCTATATTCATGAATGTGCATCAAGCCTTGAGATGTAATTTAAAACTACTTTGAATATATTTGTAGGTGAGTAATTTCTTGCACTAAGTGGCAATCGCAGTCCTATAAATGTCCTTGAAAGACGCCCACACGGCCCGAAATTAATGATATACCGCAGCATGTTTACAATGTACAATGAACGATGGGTCAACACATACAGTAATGTAAAGCACACTGTCATTTATACTTCTGTCATTCATTAACCAAAGAACTTCAGAAGTCGCACCGCATGAAATTAAGCTACCTGTACGTGCTGTAAATAATAAGCGACTGATTTAGATCGCTCATACTCTTTTAATGCAACTATTTTGTATGAATATTCATAATGAAATTCTATTATGAATTTTGTACCGCACGCAAGAGGATTTACTTTGAGTTTATCTTCTCGTAACTTTGAATGAATATTCAAGTTCCGCTGAGTCGAAAAATCTGTTCAAACTGACTTAAGTAAAAATTTTAACTGCAAAATATATATTCAGAAAAATCATTCACTTTCCAATCACTTTGGATAACCTCTGAGATAGAAATGTGGAGCGAAGCATAATGGCGTATACTCCACAAGAATTAGGGCATGAAGCTCCATAATGCGTTATTTTTCCTCATGACTTTAATGCTGAAATGCAGTCCTGTAATTTAGCATGTGAAACAACTCAGTCTTTTCTATCATTCATTGAAAAAATCACATCATTATGATGATTGGAAATTTATCTAGCATTATATTATTAGCATATTAAGGACAAGAATGAATTCCTAACTCTTTCAAGCCTCTTTATCTACAAACTATTTAAAAAAGCTGTCAAACGAAATTCGCGGGCGATATAGGCTTTCTTTTGTGAGTTGCCATTAGAATCGCGTTCATCTCTTCTTTCTTATAACTGCAAATTTCTGCCGCTCTGAGATCGATGTCGCTTTTGTTCGAAATGTCTATTTAAAGAACACCTTAGCTTGGAACAAGCTAAGGTCAAGAACAAGCACCATGCTCCACTTTTAGCATTTACCGCTCAAGAAAACTTTGTTATCCATTTTTAATTGATATAACACAACTCTCACCACAACTCTAAGGTGATGCTGATCTGACAACTTTAAAGGAATGGCTTTCTGATTTAGTGAATTGAGAAAATAATTTTCTCCCAAACGACTCCAGGCGACGGATCGGATAAACGACACGCAAATAAATGTCTATTTACTATGAAAACGTCGACAAAATCAAAAATTGACTTAATTGCCGGTTTCTCTACCGGTTTCAGTTGGCAATTAGATGACAGAGATTGACTTATCTTCATCAGGATTACAATACAATTTCAAACTACAAAAGGATGAAAAAACATCTATAATTTAAATGCATAGACTGCCTAGTCCAAGACAATTTACATCATAAAAGTAGATGTCACAAACATCGGAAAGATGCTGGAGATTTTGGTTCACAGAACGTTCACCTTTGTAATACATGACGCACATTCAGACCATGAGTCCAGTCAGTCATTAATTGGTTTATGAATTTCAGTTCACCTATTTTTTGTTGTTGATCATTTTCTTTATTTCTCTCGATAGAGTCACACTTAAATCTTCTTGCAGGTGTTGATATTTTACACAATGATGAGAAACCACCCTTCCTAATGATTGAATCCACCTTTCTATGGCGGATGTCAAGTCGATGTTCTGTCATTCTTCTTCTCAAGGTTCCTTGGGTTTCTCCTACATGCAAAAAACAATTGCGGAAACTAAGTCAATAGTGATGTTGATGATGTACATGTTGTTTTAGCAGATTTTATATGATTGTAGTCTTATTGCCAATTGAAACTGGTAGAGATAAAATGATTAATTCATTTATTGATTTTTGCGACGTTTTTATGGTTAAAAGACCTGAATGGCTTTCTGCACATCTCTCAGGCCTCAGACACACTACGAGCTTTTCCAAACTGTTCCGACCAAAGCGTTTTGCAGCAAATAGACTGTACCGGTAAAGTCACCATTGCAACGGTTGTAGACTGCCACACAGCGAGCAAAGCAGAGCGATTAATAGCGTGCGGACACACATTTGTTCGGGACGCTCGTGTTTGCTTTGCTTCGCTTTTAGTGTGACTGAGGCCTAATGCTCAGTGATTAAATAATGCTAATTTGATTAATACGCCGACTTGAGCATTCCCGGTTATGAATAAAAGTAGCATGACAAGCAAGTAAACTGAAAATGAGAAATTGCCGCCTCGATCTTTTATGGTTGTTGCCACTCGTCGACGGCATGTTTTAATTATTTTTTGGATTGTCAATTTAGCTCGTCATTTTATTACCGCAGTGTCAGACATTGTGACTTATTTACTGCCTTTACATTTACTTGATGGACCCTTGTTACCCATGTTTGGACAATATTACGTTTTAACCATGGTTAAGTGGATGATTAATTTCAATCGACCGGTAAAGAACTTTTAACCACTGCGATTCGATGTTGTCAAGTCGCAGATGACACAATGATTGTTAAGGCGAATTTCTGCACATATAAATGTTGATTTATTTACGCATGAAGTAATTAAGTAATTTAGTTCCTCTTCTAAACGAATCACATGAAAATCAGAAATCCAGTGGCTACTCCTTTTTAATGTGATTTTTTTACAAAATTCTTTAGGGAGAAATTTCCCATCCTACATGCAATGCTTTAAAATGAATCCATTATAAAACAGAACTCATATAAAATTGATTCTAAGATCTGGGAGAATGTAATTCAGTAAAACACTTCTTGATTTGAAGAAGAATACCGCAATTCCTCGAAGCCGAGGTTACCACAAAAAGTTGGCGTTCTTGGGTACAGCTTCTATTCTCGGACACCTAATATTTAAACGTTAAGTCAGGTATTTCCAAAGTTTTACCCTTTGTGATGAAATAAATCAGCAATGAAATTCATTATTAGCACTGTTAATGAACTAAAAAAATCCGGCAGAAAATTCAATTAGTTGGCTAAAAATATTTATTCAACCGAATGTTTGAACGACGACATATCACCTAAACCAACAGAATGTTCAGTCGGTTGTTATATTATACTCTATCAGTAGAAATAGACCATGATTGTGTATAACAGGCCTATTATGCTCGTTTATAGCCTATTGAAAAAAAGCAGAGCTTGCCGCAGATAGTCTTACATTTTCAACTGCTTCATTGATTAGTTATATTACAATTAGTTATATCATAATACTCAGAGCACTAGGTGCAGACGATATTGTCAGTCAGTCTAGCTGCAAGGTCGGCTTCTAATAGTGACCGCTTACTATTCAAAGAAATATGATGCATGCAGATATTTCATTTAGACGCATTTTAGTCTCGACTTTAGTATTCCAGCCAATCTCATAGCAATGTCGATGTATATATTATCAACTTTAAAGTGGTAATGCCCATGAGGACGATCGTTTGGAGAAAATGTTATCAAATCTACACATTTACCATTCAAAACTCATATATGCTTACTAACAGGCAATGAAAAAAGCCCATCAGAAAAAAGATTGGATAATATCATTCGCATGATCAATCTGCATCAATCAAAATAGGATAATATGAGCGAGTAGCGAACCCAATCATCATCAATAAAAATATCTTTGTGTCTAAAATGATCTATTTCCTTGATCTTCATTTTCATAAAAATACAGAAGCTGGAAGAAGCAAGCAATTCGGATCGACAGCAAACATCTAGCAATAAAGGCGAACGGATCGATTTCATCATGAAGCGTTTTCACTGACTTCAGCTACATACTTTATAGTGTTCATTGAACATCATTTAGAATAGAACCAATGTAGTAAAACAGAAAAAATCCATGTTGCCAAATGATCTTAGGCACTATGATAACTGTTGACTTAGTCTATAATGCCTAGATTATTCGATTATAAGCCTCGACTTGCGTCTAATTCATGAGGGTTTAGATGCTGCTCAATTTCAATGGCAAATTATAATCGTATTTTTTATGGCGATTCATATACAATACATGCACATTTCTTACTAATGTCTGAAGTGCACTGTCCAAGAGGAATTAGGCGAACATTGCACCGGCGAGATCTGCAGCACATGTAGTTTTTTTCTAAAATATACTTTATGTGATTTTTTTACCAATGGCGCTAATTCGAGATGAAAATAATACACATGTACTGGTGAAAATTGTGAGGTAGCTCATCTACATCTGAAGCTGACATTTGTATCACGATGTGATGGTTTTTATATATGCCCTTCCCATGGTTTTACCGCAACATGTTGCACATTTGCTCACAGCGTTTACTTTTTTCAACATGGGTCATCCAAAGTGGTTGACCAGCTTCCAGACAAAGAGAGAATATCTAAAGGTGGAGACTAATAACTAGATCCTTAGTCGTGGATCAAATCATAGTCGTCTGCAGACCGGAGAAAGATGACAAGCGAGCTTTATCAAAACTCATTGAACTGTTGAATAATCCAACCGCAACTTTCTCAAGGTCAGTGTAAGAAGTGCGGTTCGTTGAGCAACTGAAAAGAAAGGATCAAAGAATTATTTATTAAAGATGCATATGCTCTGTGATTAACATTTACAGACTAAGACAGAAGCCAGAGAGAGTCAATACTGTACATTTCTGGGTACGCCGTACGTGTATTTTTTCAGCCGGTGCTAGCACGGCGACTGCTGAAATTTCACATGTAGACTAACTATGTACAAATTGTACATATCTAATTTCTTGTAATAAGTATGTCAATTTTACCAAAAAATGCATGCACTTTTGATAGAACTCCTCTAGTTCCAATAGAATTGTGGATTCACAAATCCAACTGAGTAGATATCTTTGAGGCACATTATTAATTGCACGTTGTCAGCTTTAAGGGTAGCATTATTTTCGTATTATCCGTGTGTTACTGTTATCGGGTAATCACTTCAGGTGAGCACTATCATTGCCTACGTATGCTCAGTACTTTATGAACATGTTTTTTCATTGACTGGTTAGCGGTTATTAAGTTGATGTTCAGTATTACTGAGAAAATATATCATACGAAAAAAATTCCTCAGTTACATGATAAAATATTTCAAATATGAATACCTACTATCTGTTAACGATAGTCTTCAAAAATTTTGGAAAGTGGGTATTTCGAATTATTTCATGAAGTCTAATTCTGATTTCTACCTTTTAATCGACGGCGATCTAAGCTTATCGAAATATATTTTCTTCTATATCGAAGAACAATCAGCATCAATCTATTCCATAATTTGTAGAAGTAGAAGTAAATCTTCTTCCATCAATTCCTTGCTCACTATAGATTTCCTTCGAAATTTGGGAATGTTTGTTTTTCCATGTCTAAACCTTGGCAAAGCACTTAGTCCATTTATGTCTTCAGTCTCTTCAGTTTCGTTTTTCCTGAATAGAAGTTTTATGAGTCTTAAGAATTATAAGAAATTTTTTTAGAAGTTTTATAGAATTATGGAATTTTTTATTGATTCTTGACTTATCTTAGCTTGTTTCTTAAAGAAACATAGCCCTCCACCACGTCATGAGTGTCTAATTGCTCGCCAACGGAATTCACCCTAAAGTAGAGCATTTCATGCTTTATCCAAAAGAATTCGAAGTTTTATTATTTTTGCAATTTAAGCGTGGGTTTTAATTGAGGATGGATTGTACTAAAAAATAGAACATCAGTCAGTTTTCTTGTTTTACCATCTATAAATTCTATCGATTGCACATTGCGTCGCAAACTGTGGAAGATCGATCTATAGCAAAACTAAAAGAGCGATTCGTCCTATCTGAGTGATTGGTCCCAACAGTGTTTACAGAATGTTGTTTTCCAGCGATTTACCACGACAAGAAGATGCATGGAAATACAAGAAATGCAGTTTGTTTTAGATTAAATAATTAATGAATTTAGGTAAATTTGGTTGAAGAGGCCCATGTCTGATGAAACTCTTCTTTGGTGTTTTAGATTCAATGTGTTGAAATATGTCGGTAGTGGCAAATTGATAGCACATTATGCTGAGCAGAAAAGAAGAAAATGAATAAAGTAATTAATAGTAGGCCTCATTAATTACAAAACAATTTAATGAAATCGTTATCTTTTTAGGTTCTGCATAGCAATTTATGAAAGTGAACTGACAATTGATGAAAGACAAATTTTAGCTTGCATTTTAGCCAGTGTGTAAGTGAAATGTGATCAAAGGCTAAAATATTATTTTTTTATTTATGACTTTTATTAAGTATGAACACTTCTATTCGCTATTATTGTGAAAACACGGTACATTTCGATAAGCGATTTGCTACAGTTACTATTAGAAAATGCAATTGCTCCTATAAAAAAGCAACAATTTAAATTTCATATCATAGCACGAATAAATAGGCAAAATCTCGTTGAATTATGCTACATATAAATTTGTGCAGCCAATGGCACATTTGAGAAGCATTTTTGTGTCTGTTCCTAATTATTTGGGTCAGGTCGTCTTACTTTTTTTTATCTCATTTGAAATCACGGAAATTTATCATTTCACAGATTTATTGGCACGGTGCATTTGAGACTTTCACTTTTCCTCTTTGTTTCTGTCTTGATTTCCATTCACAACTCAATCGGATCAATATCTTCTTCAACTCAAAATTAACTTCGTTTCTCATTGCAAAATCACTTTGGCATCTTAACTAACAATCATTAATATTATCAAAATTCGTTGAAATTTCGAAACGATTCCCTATTATTCAGAATATTAATGAAAATTTTGATTCTTAGAAATGTGAATCGCTCTTTGTAGAACGTAGATGAGCAAGTTAAAGTAGACGAATACTGAAATCAGAAAGCTCCCGTTCCAAATATGTTGTGAAATGATCCTCACGTAATTGTCAACAATACTTAGGAATTACAGAGAATTGCCGCAAAAGGAAGGAATTTTCTTCATTTCGAATTGTGGCAGCTAATGGCTGCTCAGAACCAACCTCCTTGAATCGCAACATTTATAAATAATCAATGAAAAAAGCATGACAAGCAAGTAAGCTGATCGATGAGGAATTATCTAAGCGCGCTTTTATGGTTGCCATCAATCTTCGGAGAGATATCTATGCTTTGATCATTATCTTGAACTTGTCGTTGTGTGTCATTTTTAATCCCCGATAGTGCTTGATATTGCTATTAACATATTTCTCACCTATGCTACTACTGTGCTGGCATGGTCATCTTACAATGGATGACATTTTGCAGGTTCGGAATAAAGTTCGGTATAAAGTATCCAGATCAATGCGGCAATAGCAAAGGCGAAAAATACATGTGTTACAATAACAAACACCAACGGGGATTGTTTAAACTCAATCATAATTTAAAATAATTATCGAAAGTTGAATAGTTGTCTATGCACGATAGGTAGCAACTGTGCACTATTCCTCATCCATCAGCTTGCTTGCCTACCATGTTGCTTTAATTGATTATGCAATACCTTCACAGGCGCCAAAGCATCCAATCAATATCATTTGATCTTTATACTGCCCCGCATTAATAATACGCAAGATGCCCTTAGGCATCCAGATCAACACCGCAGTAGCAAAGGCGATAAGTATGCTATATAAATTGCAATAATTTACTTTAGTTCGTATGAAAATGTATAAGCAAATGTAGATACCGCTTATCACCTTCGTTAGCATGTTCGTAAACTTCATAAACGACTTTACGGTAATAAATCTACACGCCATCTTTTTTTAATTGAATATTGATAGCATCAATTAATAAGCTGCTATTACAAGTCATATATTCATCGATACGCCCGCACACCATTTCGGAATTTCGAAAGCTTAATACTGAATGGTTGAGTATACGTCGTAACTGAAAATATCTCAAACTGAAAATGGCAAAACTGAAAATTGGAAAGTTGTATGAAAATATCTAGCTGAAGGCAAAACTGCTCGAATACATTTCTCTATCTTATAAATACCTCGATATGAGAAATGAATTAGACAAAAGATCTACGAATATACTTGAATCTGCCAGGTAACATGCATTCGTCACGATCGCAACTGTCGCAAGATACAGATTTTTCCATGAGTGCTCTTGAGTGTGATCACTTATCTTCAAGCTTCATTAGACAATCCAGGGCAACGGCAATTTTATATTCAGACACGTTACGATGAATTAAAATCAGATAAGATGAGTTCAAGTAGCAATAATTTGTCTGAACCTTTCTGGCAGTTCAGTTTGCATTTCTCAGTGTGATGTTTTGCCAAACAAAAGGAGTTTTTGTCTTTATTTTACACAGCTAATACATCAAATAGTGGCATTTTTAAGACAGGTGCCGTCTTTCATCAAGCGCTTCTCCAATTGCTTGATTATCAAATTTTTGTCAATTTTTTCTCAACCTTTTATTTAAAGATGATGCATCTGCTCTTGAAGAGATATTGAAATGAACAACTTTTTTCTACGTGCTTACATGTATGAACTATTTGCTAACGCCGCGGCGTCCTTGTGACACCCTACAGCTGTCAACACCAATTGAGAATTACTGTTGAGTATTCAGCAGTGTGAACAGATTTCACCGGGACAGTTCAAGTTTGGGCGGATTTGCACCAGTGTCCCAGAAATGTCTTTCAGGACTTGTGTCTCGGTTTCGCAGTGTCTCAACGTTGAAACACACAGTCCAGAAAAATAGGCATGATGGAATTGAGTAATGTACTGAATAGTATCAAAAAAGCAACTGTTGTACAACTTATAGAATAACAATAACTCAATGATGAAATGGGTGTAGCTAATAATTACAACACAGGTTATCGGAAAAAGTACACTTTACAGATATGGTATCACGATGAAAATGAAGCAAGAATCCGACTATGACAATTGAATGTTGAGCCTTCACTCAGTTGTGTCTTCAGTTGAAATTTGGTGAAAGACCTGAACAGGTGCTATTTCATCCAACATTAGGAATCATCAGCAGGCCTAGTTCACATCTCTGAACAACATCCCTATTGAAAGTTGCAGCCACACCCGGGAAAATGGCTCAAATGGCTAATTCATTTTTTATTGCAAGCTCACTTAACTGACGTTCATATTTTTTGACTGGAATGCAACTTAATGTCCATTGCTTTTGAATATCCTTTAAAATCTGAATTTATGAGAAGTCATCAGTATCTATATCATTGATTATAACTCAAGCATGTATTTCTTTCGTCATTCCAATTATGTGTCATCAAAATACAGCAGTGATTAAGGTTATTTGCTCAACGGCAATATGGCCGAAAAATAGTCGTACTAACGGAAAAAATTATAGTGACGGATTCATTTTTTTAGAATAGTGCAAATTATTGCTAGGTTGGTGCACTTTCTACATTAAGTTGGGTAACACTACATGATTTTCTTTATCCGGATAATCCATCTGCAAAGAAATAAGTAATTGATAGCTATCTTCGTGCGCAGATTAAACATGTCATAAAATTGTTTGCGTATAACGGGGTACAGACAGACCAATCCGTTTGAGTGTTAGATTAAATTTTATGAATTCATGTAGTTAGTCGCCAATTGGTTCATTGATAAGCAAGTATAGCTCCCACCCCACTTCATTTCTTACATGGTGGAGTAGTTCCAGTTGAGACGCTGTGGATTCTAACAAAATTAGAATTATATTTTACTTCTGCACCTATACCGTAGTTTCGTATGTATTTTTTCCAAAGTTCATTACGGATTTATTATTTTGTGCAACAATCCTAGTTTATCTAATGCTGTTGTCTGAGATTCCTAAAGGATGATCATTTTCATTTTAAATGGAAAGATTCGTGATATGTATCCGTAATCTGGAATGCCAATCGAAAGGAATTAATTAAGATGTACGTAGAGTTTCCATGAAAATGGGGTTATGGAGTCACAAAGTCATTCTAACGGCAACATTCCCATTCCTTGAGTACCAAAGCGTAACTATCCATGAAGTAAAATATACCCATTTAGGATATTTAAGCAACTTAGTTTGTATTCGCCTTCATTGAAAAATGTGTCCATGAGATTAAATGCATCAACAAACTAAGTCAACAGATTGAAACAAAACAACACACGTGCTGTTCGAAAGATGTCAAGATGTCAGATTCATCGCTTAAGTTGTATGACTAGCTTTCAACATTGTATCAGAGAGATTTCAAATGCTGATAAAATAAATATGTCTGGCGTGTCTAGATATATTCGTTCACGATAAGTTCTGACTATGAGTCCTCAGTACATTTCTGCAGGGAGTAAGGGTGAAAATGAGACTTTCTCAGAATCATGTACACACTATGCCTACTACGAATCTGCGCGTCTTCCGAGTTCTGCGTGACTCATCTTATTGTCAGGCACGATTAAAGAAAAACGCTTGTTAATCCAATAGGACTCAGATCGCAGTTTTCGGAAAATATGAAACTTTCTATGTTTTATATTATCAGCTGAAAAAAGCTATATGTAAGTGCTAAGTCTAGAGCCATAATTTTCGGCGTGATATGTCTTCATGTCATTTCCTGTCATGTGTATGTGATACTATAATGCGAGAATGTGGTTCAATGTGGATGAGGTAGGTCAGCCTGTTCGTGTTAGCCAAACCTGAAAGTATTAAGCTCCATCGATAAACATTCATGAACATGTTAAGAAATGATCTGAGGATATGTCATACCGAAAATTATGGCTGTAGACTTAGTAGTTTTTGGTTCACAAGAGAAGACACGGAACATTTCAGTTTTGCCAAAAAAATGCGATCTGCAGCCCCATTGGACTGACGTTTTTGGCAAAAAAGAATTTTGTTTTTGTTTCCTATGATCTAAGCAAAGAGCTGTCAAGAGTCACAGCTTTTGACATAAAAAGGACTACATTTAGTTGAGCGTCCTAGTTAAGCCCTATTGTCTTCTTAACAAAATCCGAAAAAGTTGATCATTCGGTAAAGAGGTGTTTCTGTGACCTACGTCACAATTAGAGGCTGAGATAGCGAAGCACTTACATCGCTATATTGCAGAAATCGGCCGTAGCAGCGTAACTATCAAACTAGTTTAACTTATCCACCTTTTCGTCTTATCACGAATCATTACTAGACCATTTTCGCCGTCAGAAAATATTGCTTTCGATCCATTACTCATTCACATCTCCTTTTAAATCTACGGTAGTGCCTTCGAATACCTGTCTTAAACTATGCATCGACACAACCTGTGCAATTTTAGTGATTTTCAGTCAATGTGCATGCGCTGACAGGTTTTTGCTATGCATGGATATTCTATTTTCCTATTTATATTGAATGACATGAATTAGCTCAAGATCGAATTGATTTGTGAAATACATAGGCTTGGTATCATTGAACCCAGACCTGCTGTTCTCTAATTTTCTGGAGAGTGATCTGTCCTTTTAAGCTTTATTTACGTGAGTGGTGAGCTAGGCTCTTACACATCAACGCACAAATCATGCGAATCAAAAGTAGCCGTTATCGCAAACTCAAAATAATATGATAAAGTAATATAAAACCGATAAACATAAATAATAGAATTTAAATATTTTATCGTACTAAAATACGCAAGAAATGCAAGATTCACTATCGATGATTTCATGTAGAAAAACGCTTCCATCTCGACGGAATACGTTTTTAGCATAAATGCATTCATATGATTTGAAATAAGTCGAAATGACTTTATTGCAAAGTTGTTTATGTCCATCGATTGATCGATCGGTCGATCTACAACCAGAAAGATTTGCAATTATTTTTTTTTCGATTTGCAATTAGCAAGTTGCTGAAATGTCGTCGGACATTCAATAAATATCACTTCAAGCACACTAGTGGAAAATCGCATAAGTTAGTGAACCTTTAATAATGAATAAATGCTGCTTTTTGCCAACACAATGAAAATAGAATAATTAAATATTGACTGACTAAAAATGTAACTGAGTTTCATCCTCAGTTGAAAAATAGGAATTGACCTGAAAAGCTGTTCCAATATTTTCTATACATTTCTTTATTTTACATTTCGCTATATTTTTTCCAGAATAATTTTATCCAATATCAGGAATCATCAGCAAGCCTGGATCACAGGACCTGGTGAAGTGTTACAGAAATGATACAGTATTGGATAAATTAAAATTGTTGTTCAAAAATATGCGATCTAGATCACCACAAAATTAGATGTTTGAAATTTTACATGTAACACACAGAAAATGCACAGGAAAGATACATTGCCTGTCATTCACCTGAATTACCTGAATCAAACTGCATCTGCAAGTTTGCTGTATTGCGAAATCAACTGAACCGCATCTGGATTGGCATGTTTCGAAACAGCGTGCCATCACCTTGTCTTTTATCCGAGATTCTCGCGGCAAAACCCAAATTCAGGCCCAGATGGGTTTCACAAAATAACTTTGTGTTATGTCATCGGGTTTTTCCCATGCAATTTTGGATAAGTAAGATATTGGCGCTATGTCGACAACCAAGTTCATGTGTCTTTCAATGACTATGATCAAATTAGCGGTTCGTTTACCAATCGGGTCATATTTGATCCCCAGTCATTTTTAAAGCTTGTAAAATCAAGATGGATTACAATTGCTACTACAACATCAGTTATCTTGTCAATCTTAACCATATCAGGATCCCAAAGCAAAGTGCACAAAGTGCCTCCTATCAATTTCTTTTTCTATCTCCTGAAATAAGTCAGATAGAAATTTAATTTTTTGTGTCTTTTAGTTTGCATGTATGTCGAAGTTTCAGTAAAAGTTTGGGAAAAATTGACTTATTGTAAGGTCAGTTTTAAAGGTCATTTAGAAAATTAATTTTTAGAAAATTGATGGTTTTCATTTAGAGTACCATTGATTATTGGTATGATGTTTCTCTATCATGTTTACATAATATTTATGCACGTGCAATTTGCGATTGTTAACACACAAATTGATCTTATCTCCCAAAATGAGTACATGTACATTGCACATGCATAATTGCACATATAGTGTATATGTATATGTGATAAACATATATAGTACATATATGCCTATATGTGCATGCAGATGTTAAAGTTGTATATGAAGTTTTGATGTCAATTTTTAGATATGAAACCCACAGAATAATGCAAAATACATATCACCATTCGAAAGATTGCATTCGGAATATATCATAGACTTGTCTTTAAAACGAATGAGTCATTAGAACGAGACACTTGTAAAGATAGAAAAATGCAATAATACATGAAAAGACATTTTTTGACGTTCAAATTTCAAATTGTTATTTATAATGTTAAAATTAACATAGAATATTATACCATATAGACTTGCTTGAGTAAAAGTTTGTAGAAATACATGTACTTCAGTTGTAATCAACAATTTTTGAAGAGTCAAAAAAATATACATAGATTCATAAAAAATGGAAAAATTTGAAAATACAAATGTTAAATTTTATGGTATAATAAAATTTTTGGTATGAAGGTCTTCGAATCATGCAAAATAGGCACTACCATTCGAAAGAGGAGACTCGAAATATGTAATAAATCGGTTTTCTAAAAGTTTTATCCATCGAAACATGGAAAGTTATCCATGTGAAGTTCATACAGAATGAGGTCTGGTAAAAGTGATCAGCCCAGTAAGCTAGTCGAACAAAGAGAACAAGGATTGAATATAACACGAAGAACTCACAGTTGTCAGCACAAAAATCCGACCTTTCGCTTTTGTTTAAATCAATCAGTGTGATCCATAGAAATATATTGTTTATCTGAAGTTGACTATGGTGTGATCTATGGTGTGATCAGAATTGAAACAACTTGTTGTCAGTTGATGTCAGTTCAGCTGGTCGTTTAGGCCAGAGGCACACACGATAAGCCATAGGCCTTAAAGGAGTTCCAACACTTACATTTCAATCAGAGCTAGCGTACAGAATAAGCCATAAACCATAAGTCACAAGCCATATGCCGTCACCTGGTTGAGAATCCTTGGGCGATGATCTTCAATGGAACCGATGTTGTGATGACCGACCTTCTTCTTCTGCCTGCTTGTATTATCTGCCATAAGGAAAATATTGTCAAAATGACTTAAGGCTTATTCTCTGCGCCTCCGGCCTAAGGCATCGATCTTTGTTGCTAGATCTAAAGAAGAATATAATTGGTGATGCATTTAAGAGTTGCAAATTTTTCCATAAAACGTCATGCTGCAAATCATTATATCAGAATGATTTCGAATTTAAAGAATGTTGATCACTGAAATTTGCCATTCTTTAGGCGGCATTGTTTTCATGACATTGTCTCTTAACGACACTATGTTGTTTCAGTGTGAACGCTCGTTGTAGCATTTCAATAATGCAGTGTCAGACTTCTATGGTCGTCAACATAGACAATATTAGTTTGAGCGCGGCAAAATTTTCAGAAGTCCGTGCGATTTAGATTAATTAGATTTAGAATTAACTACCTACCTTCGCGCGACCTTTCCAATGACAGTCTAAACCGTAGGCGAGTAGTGCCAGACGATTTAGGCTGATCATTTAAAAAGTAACAGGCCTCTACATCATTGCTGCGCCTAAAATCTATGACATCAAAAATCCAAGAATTTAATCTTTAAAAGACTCAAATCTGTGACAATTTTCTACATAGCCCATCCAGCTCAGAACTTAAAAATATATCAAGCTTGATATCCACGAGTCCAAATTATGGGCCATAGGATCACCTCAATGTTATTTTTGCTGTGAATGCGAAGATGAACGGTGAAGTGCTCCTACGTCAATGGTATTACATAGCAAATTAGACTGCAATGAAGACCATTTAATTTGGAATTGGAGAAATATAAACGATTTTAATCGAAAAATGATGAGTAGTAAGCAAAACTCCACTTCTGGACCGCGCAAGATGGCGGCCATCGCTGCGTCCCCCCCCCTCTGGCACGGCAGAGTGTCGTGGTCGGCCGCCGTGGTGCTTCGTGTCTGAGTCCCCCCCCCCTCTGGAACGACAGAGGTTGTGGTCTGTCGTGGTGTGCCGGCCGGGTGGGTCCACGTTCACAACATGTTCGCTGACGTCCCCCCCCCTCTGCAACGACAGAGTGTTAGACTCGGGTGAGTTGGTCCGACCGCCTGGTTGACGTGGGCGACCGTCTAGGTTGACGTGGGCGACCGCCAGGATTAGTCTTGAGGCTATAGTGTGTGATGTTTTTGGTGTGTAGCGTCCAAACGAAGCATCGGATGAGAAAACGGAGGCCAGATTCGGAATCTACGTGAAATTTTGGGTTAGGAGGGATGTTTCCAGCGAAATCGGAGAGAAAAAATTTTCGGCTGACGTCCCCCCCCCCTGGACGGCTTGCTTCCAGTGGACGGATTTTGTCGTGCGATAGCTCGTTTGAAAGCTAAGAGTGAGACAAATTCAGTGAAAGAATCGGCTTGTTCCTATCTGTCTTCGTTCAAAAGTTAGAGCGGTTACAAGATTTTAGGTCGGAGCTCGCTCACCTGAAAAAATCCTAAGTGTCAGAGTGGCTTTGTATGGGTAAACTTTTGAAAATTTTCCAAAGTGTGGAATTTCGACCTGGGACCGTCACCAAAACATTTTTCATCAAATTTCACTGACCCCCCCCCCCCCGACAACAATCTTCTAACTTTGGTTCTAGTGGACGGATTTTGTCTTACAGCTACTCGTTTGAAAGAGGAGAAAAAACTGCTCGACAACATTTTTTGTTGCGAGTCAATCGGACCAGCCGTTCACAAGTTAGAGCGGTTACAAGATTTTAGGTCGGAGCTCGCTCACCTGAAAAATCCTAAGTGTCAGAGTGGCTTTGTATGGGTAAAAATTTGAAAATTTTCCAAAGTGTGGAATTTCGACCTGGGACCGTCACCAAAACATTTTTCATCAAATTTCACTGACCCCCCCCCCCCGACAACAATCTTCTAACTTTGGTTCTAGTGGACGGATTTTGTCTTACAGCTACTCGTTTGAAAGAGGAGAAAAAACTGCTCGACAACATTTTTTGTTGCGAGTCAATCGGACCAGCCGTTCACAAGTTAGAGCGGTTACAAGATTTTAGGTCGGAGCTCGCTCACCTGAAAAAATCCTAAGTGTCAGAGTGACTTTGTATGGGTAAAATTTTGAAAATTTTCCAAAGTGTGGAATTTCGACCTGGGACCGTCACCAAAACATTTTTCATCAAATTTCACTGACCCCCCCCCCCCCGACAACAATCTTCTAACTTTGGTTCTAGTGGACGGATTTTGTCTTACAGCTACTCGTTTGAAAGAGGAGAAAAAACTGCTCGACAACATTTTTTGTTGCGAGTCAATCGGACCAGCCGTTCACAAGTTAGAGCGGTTACAAGATTTTAGGTCGGAGCTCGCTCACCTGAAAAATCCTAAGTGTCAGAGTGACTTTGTATGGGTAAAAATTTGAAAATTTTCCAAAGTGTGGAATTTCGACCTGGGACCGTCACCAAAACATTTTTCATCAAATTTCACTGACCTCCCCCCCCCTGGACAGCTAGCTTCTATCTTGGCTTCTAGTGGACGGATTTTCTCGTGCAATAGCTCGTTTGAAAGCTAAGAGTGAGACAAATTCAGTGAAAGAATCGGCTTGTTCCTATCTGTCTTCGTTCAAAAGTTAGAGCGGTTACAAGATTTTAGGTCGGAGCTCGCTCACCTGAAAAAATCCTAAGTGTCAGAGTGACTTTGTATGGGTAAAAATTTGAAAATTTTCCAAAGTGTGGAATTTCGACCTGGGACCGTCACCAAAACATTTTTCATCAAATTTCACTGACCTCCCCCCCCCTGGACAGCTAGCTTCTATCTTGGCTTCTAGTGGACGGATTTTCTCGTGCAATAGCTCGTTTGAAAGCTAAGAGTGAGACAAATTCAGTGAAAGAATCGGCTTGTTCCTATCTGTCTTCGTTCAAAAGTTAGAGCGGTTACAAGATTTTAGGTCGGAGCTCGCTCACCTGAAAAAATCCTAAGTGTCAGAGTGACTTTGTATGGGTAAAATTTTGAAAATTTTCCAAAGTGTGGAATTTCGACCTGGGACCGTCACCAAAACATTTTTCATCAAATTTCTCTGAACGAGGGGGGGGGAGGTCAGTGAAATTTGATGAAAAATGTTTTGGTTAAGGTCCCAGGTTGAAATTCGGAAGTTTTAAATTTTTCAAAATTTTCACCACACTGGAGCTCTCACACTTAGGAATTTTTTCACTTGTGGCATGTTACATGGACATGTGCTGGCGGACCAACTTCCCGTGGTCATATGAGAATGGTTCAGGTGTCATATTGTAAAGAATGATGAGACAAATCGTTTGCAACAAACCGCATGTCGCTACGATGAATACTTTCGGAGATAGAGCCATTTTAAGTTTTCTTCCGAGCATATATAAACCCCCGACAACGTAAGTCTGATCACTTCATCGAAAGACGAGGTAAGCGACGGTCGTCGCTCTGAGCTCCCGATATCGGGTGCAAAGGACTCTATCTTTTGAAGTAGGCAAGCTATCTTGCTACTTCAAAGTTTGTATGATAGAGTTTGATAGTGTCTTTACTACTGATAAAATTTTTTAAAAGTAGTATGAGTAGTAAAATGCGGAATTTTTTAAAAATTCTTAATTTTCACTTTTTTCAAAGTTTTAACATATAGACTAAGGTTTTCAAGTATCCTGAGTTCAAATATGCTATCAGATTTGAAATTTAACTAAGTCTAAGGCAGCTTTGAGGGGTTAGATCCCAGCTACTGATCACTACCTTTGACTCGGCGTTCCTGTTACCACTTCGGGGCAGTGACAATGATGTCTTCAGCTGTAAAGAGCGGGTATCGGGGAAGATCTCTCACTTCCCTAGTGATCGGTACAAGGCCTTCGGGCTGTCGACGGGATCGAGTGCCACTCACTACACTCACATCTATCATTCCTCACTAAGTGTTGATATTATGTTGAATGTTGACTAAGTTGAATGTTGAATGATGATATTATGTTCTAGGCTGTATACTACATTCAAATCTGCTATCAGAAATTTAACTAAGGCAGCTTTGAGGGGTTAGATCCCAGCTACTGATCACTACCTTTGACTCGGCGTTCCTGTTACCACTTCGGGGCAGTGACAATGATGTCTTTAGCTGTAAAGAGCGGGTATCGGGGAAGATCTCTCACTTCCCTAGTGATCGGTACAAGGCCTTCGGGCTGTCGACGGGATCGAGTGCCACTCACTACACTCACATCTATCATTCCTGACTAAGTGTAATGCTTTAGGAATATGACTGTACTACATGATTCAAAACTTATACTAATTTCATTATCTTACAGTTAACGAGAAATCTCAGTAACGACAAAAATGGTCAATAACGACAAAAACAAAAAATTTCACATCAAAATGTGCGTATGCGGTCGAATCAACCGCCGAGACGGTCTCAGGGACCACATAAGGAAGGCAGGGGCCGACCACATGGTTATCCTGAATAGGATTGCCTGTGTGAAGTGCAGGGTGCTGTTGGTTGTTGGGCAGGAGGCCGAGTTTTATCGGAGGCATGGTGAGTGTGTAGGAGGGTTGGTGACCGATTTGAGATTTACGCAGTTGATTGTGGAAGAGAGGGAGCGAATGTTGGCGAATGTTGCGAATGTTGTTGAGAATGTTGTTGAGAATGCTAGTGGGAATGTTGTTGAGAATGCTAGTGGGAATGCTGTGGAGAATGCTAGTGGGAATGCTGTGGAGAATGAGGTAGAGAATGCTGTGGCCGGTTTGAAGGCTGACAAGTGGCGGAAGAGAGTGTTTGAGAGTGATGATGAGGATGATGTGGATTTGGATAGGGAGCGAGTGAGGAAGTGTGTGAGGAAGTTGAGCTCTTCGTCATCGGAGGTATCCAATATTGTTATTAGCGACCCCCCGAAGAGCTCATCTTCCCCAATAGTGAAGGGTGGTGGGGTACGGAAGCAGTCGGCGCGGTGGGATGAGGACATGGAAAAGAAGCATGTGTCGCAGCAAGCGGCACATGCTTTGTTGGTAGATCGCTACGAAAGTTTGAGGAAGGTGAATGAGAGAACGTTGAGTGAGTTGAGTGAGCTGAAAATGAAGGAGGTGAAATGTAAGGAGGTGGCAGATGAGAATATCCGTATGAGGCGTGTTGTGAAAGAGTTGAAGGAGAATGTGCGAGTGTTGGAAGACAAGAATGATGAGTGTGAGAAGAGGGCGAGTGCTGCGGAGAGGAGAATGGGAGAGGCAGAAGCGAAGTTTGAGGAGATGATGAAGGAGATGAGTGTGTTGAGAGCGAGGAATGTTGAGTTGGAGAGGACTGTGGCTCGGCGGGGTGATGAGAGGCAGGCGTGTGAGAAGTTGGAGCGCATGAGGGATGAGTGGGAACGTGTGAATGAGGATCGTTTGTTTGAGTTCCACATCCCTATTCGGGATAACCATCTGGCCGGCGAAGTCCTCGTCAATAAAAGCCTGGACGAAAGCATTGTATGCTATCATGGACATCCGAGCAAGAAATGCCTCCACGCTACACTAAGAATGCGCGGGCATCTCCACAAATTTTCAATCAGGAAGCCCGCGAGACTGCCTAAGGATGACTAACTTGGTAAGTGAAAAAGTAAATAAGATAGTATATCCTATTCTAATACATATCATTTTCATTGCAGATCTTTGCCTGCCTTCACCACCCCATCAATTTACTCCCGAGAACGAACCATCGGCTCTCTTAAGGGCCACCTAGGGGCAAGACATGATAGAACCTCCACGCGGTTTGCCCTGGGCAGTCTTCGGACTGGCGAATACTATCATTAAGTTGAATCTGCTATCAGTCAACTTGAACGTTGCGTCGCGTTAGAGGGGTATATAAACCACTGCCTCTCATTTCATTTCATTTCAATCATGCAGACGCCGAACAGTCAAGTCAGCTCTCCTCGCGGACCGCAGTTAAGGCCGCGAAATTTATTTGAGGAGTTCGTCAGGCTAGAGGAGCAAGACAGAGTCCACAACAATCTTGCTCGGATTGGCAATCCGATGACAGCAACTGCTGCCAATCCAACGGAATGGCGCTACATTCCACTCTATACTCACATGCCAGTTAGTGTGGAAGTCGACAGTGCTACCAAAGAGAGAGTCTTTGACTCTCTCAGCAGAATTGGTAGGCTGTAGGATGACGACTCCCGAGAACGAACCATCGGCTCTCTTAAGGGCCACCATGGGGCAAGACATGATAGAACCTCCTCGCGGTTTGCCCTGGGCAGTCTTCGGACTGGCGAATACTATCATTAAGTTGAATCTGCTATCAGTCAACTTGAACATTATGCAGTCGATTGCTATCCCTGAAGCATTCTGATTCGCTGTTGAGCAATTCATTGTTGAAAACCCTATATAAGCCAGAAGATTGTAGCGCTTCTCATTCAATTTGAAGTCACGATGGAAGCGACATCTGCCGACAATATTCCCGTCTTCACTGATGAAGACAACGGTATTCCCGAGTTCGTCATCCTCGACGAGTGGGATGAGGATGAGAAGAAGGGGAAGATCAAGAGGATCGTTTGGACGGATGAGGTGTGGACTCCAAATACCACCCGCATCCGAAAGGTGCCAGATGCACCACCACGGCTTAGGCGGTATAGGGTATACGAGAACCTAACCGTCATACCTATTGACTATTCAAGCCAATAGTCATCTTGTTACTCCCGAGAACGAACCATCGGCTCTCTTAAGGGCCACCATGGGGCAAGACATGATAGAACCTCCTCGCGGTTTGCCCTGGGCAGTCTTCGGACTGGCGAATACTATCATTAAGTTGAATCTGCTATCAGTCAACTTGAACGTTGCAAATGAAGTTCGGTGTAATACTTCCTTTCGACGGGCGTTCCTGTAAAGGGCGGCGGTGAAACCCGTAGCTATGTATACCGCAAGGGACATTCGGCAATGGTCAATCTTGTTAAACCTCTCTGCGTCATGTTTGCAAGTGATTGCCTCTGTCTCAACGTAGCATGCATTCGCGTCAGGGCGACATTTAGCCAACTGTCGAAGGTTGCCTAAAACTTTCCATTGCATACGTTATGAGAACCATGAGTTCTACCTGTCTCTATCAATGAGACGAATTGATGAATGGAATGAAATGGGAGGACACTCACGCGCCACACGCAACATAACACACTTCTCTCTTCCGTAGTCTAACAAGCTCTTTACACATGGATCGCAGTCGATTGCTATCCCTGTATCAGAAGTGTAAGCTATCTTAATTTATTTGACACTATTTTATCTACCATCATCGTCCATATGAAATGTTTTTAGATTTACAAGTTAGACTAAGCGTGCTACTATTTCCAAATGAAAAAGTATACATGGTTAAATCATCCACTTAAGCCCATCCGTAGTCTAACAAGCTCTTTACACATGGATCGCAGTCGATTGCTATCCCTGTATCAGAAGTGTAAGCTATCTTAATTTATTTGACACTATTTCATCTACCATCATCGTCCATATGAAATGTTATAAGATTTACAAGTTAAACTAAGCGTGCTACTATTTCCAAATGAAAAAGTATACATGGTTAAATCATCCACTTAAGCCCATCCGTAGTCTAACAAGCTCTTTACACATGGATCGCAGTCGATTGCTATCCCTGTATCAGAAGTGTAAGCTATCTTAATTTATTTGACACTATTTCATCTACCATCATCGTCCATATGAAATGTTATAAGATTTACAAGTTAAACTAAGCGTGCTACTATTTCCAAATGAAAAAGTATACATGGTTAAATTATTCACTAAAACCCCATTCAAGTAAGTCAGTATGAAAGCAAAGATAATACGAAATAAACATTTATTATGGCATGTATTTCAAAAGGTCTTCATCGTCAATATCGTCCCAGAGTCTGGCTTCACATAGATTACAAAAACAGTTGAGCTGCTTTAAACGTTCTTCTGCAGCGTCCCTCACTTTCTCAATGTACGCCCACTCCGCCACGGTTCGCGGTTGGGAGTTAGGGGTGTACCACTCCCATATTTGATGCAAGTGCGACTTGCTGGTCATCTCCATCACCCCTTCGGCATCATATTGTAAATATTTCCACCGTATGCCTGTTAGGTCGGGCAACTCCTCTTCATCCTCCTCCGATAATGATAACTTTCGTATATTGTCGAGATTGTATGTCTTCTCCACCTTCGCCTTTCTTGGTGCATTTGCTGTAACGAGCACCTTTGCTGATGTATATGGAGAGGAGAACTCCAATGCGGTATTTGGTGTTGTTGGAGGACTTGTCATGTTGTCTTTGAAATGCTGACTTTGAATAATGATAACTTTAACATTTTTCTAATTCTTAAGTATACACAAGCAGCCAATCAGAATGAACATCCAATGAATGAAGAGGATGAAAGTATATAAGCAAAGTGACATTCAGGTCATTTCATTTAATCTGTGAATCATACAAGTGACGAACGCACGATCTCTCTCTTTGACTATTATTTGAGTGAAGTCTCTATCTTGTAGAAGTATCAACCTTAAACTTGATTTCGTTGAAATGGTAAGTTGAAAATTTCCTCTCATCTCCCTCAAACGTGTGACTAATAGCATCTTCCTCAATTTCAGACATCAACTTCATCACCAACGCCCTCTCTTCTCGAGGAAAGTTTAGAGTTATTGAGTCAAGGTAGGTTGTAACACTACACTGAGGCTTGAACAGAGATGAAAGAATGATTTCTCTTTCAGGTGATGTGAGTTCCAGCTCAGGACTCTCGCGGCAAGGCAACGAGTGGGAATGTGCCGACTGCGGACATATGTTTACAAGGAAGCACAGTCTCCTTCGACACATCAAACAACGTGTGTGTCAACGCAAAGCGGCGTCAATCTCCGGAGGTGAAGTTGATTCTGACGATGACATCTCCTTTCCTTGCGATTTGTGCCCTCTTTCTTTTGATAGTCACTTTCAGCGATCTTCGCACAGACTTCAACACACGCATGCAAATGATCACTACACCAACGGTACCTCTACCATCTCCCTCATTAATGTTTCACATAATAATTTAGTACGCGACTACTGCATGGAGTCCAATACTCAAATTGTAGATTTTCCTGAGTGGCTCCTTCAAAATTCTAACATTATCGAAGCGCTCTTCAATAATTTAGACAATTTTAGAATGAAGGCGCTCATCTACCTTAAACTAAAATATATTAAAATAGATTTTCAAACGGGTCAAGTGACGGAGAGAATACAGTTTCATATTCCTTCCTCTTCCGCAACCGAAGTTGTAGACTGCGAGTCTTGGCTAAATTTTCACATTCAATGTTTAAAATCAAATGTAGATAAATTCAATCAACGCGACAGCGCTCTCATTTTTGATGGTGTGGACTCAGCCATATTCAAAATTTCCCTATTAGAAAGTCATGCAGCTCGAGGCACATTTAAACTTCCAAAAACGTTGTATAATAAGAAAGCTGTCATCAATGTTGATTGTAAATCACAGTGTTTCAAATATGCAGTCCTATCCATCCTTCACTATAATGATATCAACGCGCATCGAGATCGCACCTATAGCTATAGACAGTGGGAGGATGAACTAGACTTTGAAGGTTGTGATAGTAACAACATGAAAATCAAAGATGTAGAAACGTTCGAAAAACATAATAAGATTAAAATTGTCGTTCACGTGTGGGAGAAGGGGTTGAAGGGTGCCCGCTATAATTCACGTTCAACTTGTTATGAACGTGTAGTCAACCTCTTATTAGTAAAACAAGATGATAGCGAGGAATGGCACTACTGTGGTATTCCCAAAATCTCTCGCTTGTACACTCACTTGGGGCACTCTAAAAGAGGTGAACATTTTGTATGCGACCGCTGCATCCGCTCATTTTGGAGTAAAGATAAATTTGAAACTCACTATGAATGGTGCAAGCGAGGTAAATTACAAATGGAACGCATGCCCAAAGATAAAATATTTTCACATAGGGATAATGGTGACGAATTAAGTCCCCTGCGTGTCATTTACGCAGACATAGAATGCTACATTGATGATATCATCCACAAGCCAGCAGCCATATCCTGCTATGAAGTATGGCATGACCACTTTAGGAATAGACAAAACAAAATGCATACTTGGCAAGGTGAAGATTGCATTTCAAAATTTCTAGAATTTCTCGATAAAGCTGCAAAATTTCAACAATCATATGATTCCCAATTGCAGCGTAAGTCACTACATATGTCAGATGAAGACAAACAAAAATTTGAAAGTTGCACATCCTGTCCTAAATGTCATAAAACGTTTGATGACGATAAAATTAAGAAAGTGCGTGATCATGATCACATCACTGGTAAATTTAGAAACGCACTCTGCTCCAAATGTAACTTTTCACTTAGGTTGAGACGTCGTGTACTACCCGTCATTTTTCATAACTTTAAGGGCTATGACAGTCATATGCTCATAAAAGGAGGGTTGAGCCAGATGAAATCGTGGCAGTTTAATGTAATAGCACAAACGAGAGAAAAATTCATGGCAATGACAGCAAAAGTACCAGTAGATAAAACTAAAGAAAATAAGACAGTCTTCTTCGAAATAAAATTTTTAGATTCATTTCAATTCATGTCAGCGTCACTAGCTTCTCTCGTTCGTAATCTCAAGTTTCTTCCCCATAGTCAAACTTTGAAGAAACACTATCCAAACTTAACGGATGAAATAATCACTCGCAAAGGAGTCTTTCCTTATGCGTATTTTAGCTCAATGTCTAAACTAAATGAAACAACCCTTCCTTCCATTGACAAATTCAAAAACGATTTGACGGGTGAAGATTGTCCAGTAGAGGACTATGAACATGCTCAAGAGGCATGGTTAAAATTTAATTGTAAAACGTTTGGCGATTATATGATCGCTTACTTAGAATTAGATGTCATTTTGCTGGCTGATGTCTTTCAGGAGTTTCGACGAGTGGCATTAGAAGAAGACAAATTAGATCCTATCCACTTTGTCAGTCTACCAGCCATGTCCTTTAAATCAGCCTTTAAAATGACTGGTGAGACCATTCATCTCTTACAAGACCCGGAGATGTATAATATATTTGAGCGCGGAATACGCGGTGGTCTCACATTTGTAAATAAACATCATATAAAATCTGAAACAGTAGGTGATGATCATATCCACCTAAAGTACTATGACCAAAATAATTTATATGGCAGTTCACTGTCTAAACCACTACCTCATTCCGAGTTTAGTTGGTTAAATCAAAATGAGCTTGAGTATTACTCCAACCCTTCAAACATACTGAATATTCCAGATGAAGGTGATTGGGGATATTATTTTGAAGTGGATTTGATTTATCCAAATAGTATTAAAAATAAAACTGCTGATTTCCCACTCGCACCTGAATCTGGCGAAGTGACTGAAGATATGTTTTCACCATTCATGTCACAATTTCATAATAACTTAACAGAGTGTGGACAGCCAAGGTACAAACCATGCCGCAAACTTTTACTCACCCAATATGATAAGAAAAATTATCTCGTACACTTCTGCATATTAAAATTCTATTTAGAAATGGGCATGCTTCTAAAGTCAGTTCACCGCATTATCAAATTTAGACAGAAAGCCTTCCTCAAACCCTACATAGATAGTAACAGTCAAAAACGTGCACTCGCCCAAAATAATTTTGAAAAGGATTTTTATAAATATAAGAATAATAGTCTATTCGGAAAGACCATGGAGGATGTTAGAAAACGTATGAATTACAAACTAGTCGTTGATGAACAAAAATATCACAAATTGACCTCATCACCTCTTTTCATTGATAGAGACATCATCGATGAGGATCTTGTAGGTGTTAAAATGATTAAATCAGAAGTTGAGTTGTGCAAACCCATCTATATTGGGCAAGCCGTTTTAGATTATTCCAAGCTTGAAATGTATCAACTCTTCTACAAAATATTAAAACCATGCCCTCTCGTAAAAGAGGTTCGCTTGCTGGGTGGTGATACAGATAGTTTCTTTTTAGGAATTACCACTCAAAAAGATTTAAATTTTAATGAAGTAGGTAAGTCATTAGAAAAATATTTCGATACATCTAACTACAATCCCACTCATCCACTCTATTCCATACAGAATAAAGCCAAACTTGGTTGTTTTAAGGATGAAACAGCAGGAAAGGAAATAGATGAAATGATTCTCCTCCGTCCTAAAATGTATTCCATGAAACTAAAAGAATGTGCAGATAGTATTAAGCGTGCTAAAGGTATATCAAAATCCATTGTTCATAAAATGAAACATCGGTCCTATAAGAAGGCCTATAAAAATAAAACTATAACGTTTGTCAATATGACAATCTTAAAATCTCAAGTTCATACTGTGAAAACGTACACGTTCAAGAAACGAGCACTTTCAGCATGGGAGGATAAGAGGTGTTGGATAGGACATAACACATCTCTTCCACATGGACATCCTGACACAAACATACCTCCACCCAAAAGAATAAAACTCACGCTACCACATTCAGGAGATGTATTGACATAATCAACTTTAACTCAGTATTTTGATGTTGCTTTTTGTAGATATACATGGTTGTTTTATGTATCGCATGAGATCGTTTCTTCCTTGTGAATATATGCCTACAGTCAGCCCATTCCCCCTATATCTGTGAAAAGACTTTTTCATATACATATTTTTATTTCAATAAACATATCACAATGACTTCACTTTGTTTTCCGAAACACTAAAGTTACGAGGGATTTAGTATCTTTCACATGGATACACTCTTGTAAACCATTGGTAATTTTGATAGCAATAGAGGGTATAGTTTGTTTGACGACGGGATGATAGAAAATAGATTCAAACATCTTCTCGACTATTCCATATGAAGCGTCTTTATCATGAATGAAATCACGTAAAATGTATTCTTTTTTCTCGCCAACAGAAATAGGTAAAATCAAATCACTTTGAATGTAAAGGTGTTGTTCATGTTTATCAAGTGTCATTGGTGTTTCTATACCAATCGTATGCGCAGCAGCAAACACAGTTTGTAGCATTGAAAAGCCAAAGAGTTTTTTCAAATTTTTACTCAATTGACATTGAATGTCATCACCCAGTTTCAGAACAACGCGTTGTTTTTCAATTGAAAACGAAATGTGGTGTGTCTTTACATCATATTTACTTTTCATCACATGCTTCAACTTCTGTTGTATATAAGGATTTACTACATGAATGAAGCTTTCAACTGTATGATATAGACGCGGCATTATATTGATAGCAACTTTAGATTCTTCATAAGACTGGTAAATTTTCTTGATGCGATCGCCATAGATGTCCACCCACCATTCATCATTAACTGAATCAGCTTTAGTGTGATATTCATGAGAACCATACACCACACCGCTTCCAATAATAGGCGTATAATGTCTTACAAAATGACGCAAGGTTGGAGAGAAATAAACTGTAAGTTTGTCATTATATTTCTGAATAACCAACTTATTTTTGTCCGCCATAATTTTCTCTCCATACTTCTTACCCACAGTCTCATTCCATCGTTTTACTAACTCAATAAGTGATAAAGGTTGAACACCACGCTTTTTCAAAATGATGCGTTCTTCGCATTCTACAACATCTTCATCAAATATTTTAAATCTATAATGAAATTTGTTGATTCGAGTTGAATAAACTTTTTTAACATTTGCAGTAGCAATTGACGTTAGATGTAGTCCATGACCAAAACCAAGATGTGGATAGAATTCACTATCCAACCTCAGCGTAAGACCTTTAGTAAAAGAATGAAAGCGGAGGAACTGTCTCCCACTCCAATGATAGATAGTAAACTCATAAGCTTTCTGATTTTTATTCTTCATGATGGAAGTATTACCACTGTTGAATGCCTTAATAATTTTCTCATTCCCAAATGGCTCATAAGAATCTGATTTTATCTGAATCCATTCATAGTTCCACTTTCCATCTGATGTTAAATTGTATGGGAACTGAAATGCATTATTCATCGTTATTCCATCATGGGTGCGAGGAGTCAATATCATTTCTTCCAAATCATTCACATTCTGAATATTGCTATCATAGCAAATACTAGAAACGCCAACTTCCCATTCACCTTCTAAATGCAGTGGCCGATTTAATTCTACTCGATAGTCTGATGGTTTATTTTTGGGAAATTTATTCATAGAAGCATTACTGGGCAAGTAGATTAGAAACGAGTCCTTATTTTCACTTTCCATATTATTCACATTGGAAAAATATATTAGCATACTTTTGCATTAACTCTTCATTCGGAAATGGAGTGTAATACTTGTCACAGCATCTTTATGAAAAGGAATCAACGCACCAGCATCATCATAAATGGCAATATCAATTTGTGGGATGTAGTTTGATTTCAGCTTTGTATAATGCACTTTCTTGAAAGTATGCTCAGATAAAATACTGCAGCTTTTTGGCTGGTATGGTATCATTGCTAGCAATGGAGCTTCAACATCTCCCACACGTACATCTTCACCAATATTGGAATATATCTGAAAATAGTTAATACGACGCGATAGCGACATGTCTGCGCTAGCTTTGGTTACAGTACCACTTTTAAAGATATTTTGATCAAAACCCAAAATGTCCATTAGAGTTTTATCCATAATTAGTTCAATACCTTTTCCATTTATAGTGAGAGACAAAGTACCTTCTTTTTCAGAAAATGAAATATGTTGCTCATTAATCACTTCATTTAAATAATCTACAACCAATTTAACCGAAGTAATAATGCGAGGCATCAACACTCTTGTTTCATGTAAGAAACCACCAAAAGGCTCTACACACTTTCTGTATAAAGATACGGCCCATTCTGTATCAAATTGATTTGACCTTTCACATGGTAAATGTTGCATATCAGATTTTCCATGAACAGCTGCAGAACGATGTCGTAAGAACTGATGAAAATCTTTTGAACAAACTAATACTAGATCATCATCATTTAATTTGCTTATTGCAATATGATTAGATGATTTAATATAAGTCAATGTTGCCACTTGTTTGTCATCAACTCGAAGGAGATAATTAAATTTCTTCAATAATGTTTCAGGAGTCATGTTTGTCTTTCTTGGCTTAATCACAATCTTCTTCACCAACGTCTTCTCATTTCTTGGAATAAGATCTACATAATAAGCTTCCTCTCGATATATTAACTGTTTATGACCACTTATGTGGTAATTAACGTTAAAATTATCATAGCTTGTTAAGGCGCTAGCGAGGTAGCCTAAATCATTTCTTAAACTTGGACTTAAACCAACAATCCAATCTTTCTCAACTACATGATGTACATAATTATAATCATCATTGTGCGGAGTAAATTGGACAATATGTTTACACGCTTTATTCAAGAAATCATATATAAACTTTTTACATGATAAGAGATCTTTCTTTGGCCACTGTGGAATGTATACTCGGCACCCCTTTTCACATTGATAAGCAGCTGTACGCCTCATATTAATAGTCATCACCTCATGATCAAAAGTATAGACACAGTTGCTATAAACAAGTTGAGTGACACCCACTTCCCAATTCCCATTTAGCTGTTGTGCATGATCAATGGGAGTAGAAAAGAGTGCGGCTCGATTGCTAGTAAATCTCTTTGTAGCCGCATTGCTAAGCAAAATATGATAAAACGACATTTTTATATTGCTAATCTGCAACTTTGCATAACATCATGAAGACTTGGATTTTGGACTCTCTACAATATATCAGAGTTGATCGTGATGGAAACGTACATTTCAAAAATTCTCATGGTCATACATCAAGAGGAATTACATTAACATGGCGACAATTTGTCAACCTCAATGATATCATGAGGGATTTGGAATATTTTGAAACATTAAGATTCATCTCCTTGGGTGATCAAGTTTGGCTTCAACATTACAGAAATGAAATTCAAATCTACCATTCTCATTCCGCAAACTGTTTCTCATTTCGCAAATACAATTGGGAGAAGTATAGAAGATACATACATCGCTCCATCATGACATTTATTCGTCGTGAGTTCATCGCCCTACTATGCAAATCTTAATCAGATATGATTACCACGCACCATGAGTTGGAAATTAGATTCCCTACAACGTATTGAAACGGATCATGATCGAAACGTCTATTTCAAAGATTCAACTGGAAATGTGAGAAGAGAGTTTGTTTTATCTTATCGTCATTTTCAATCTCTACATCATATCATGAAGGACTTGAAATACTTCTATATGAAAAGACATTCACGTATTGGAAATCGCATCTGGCTGCGCGTCAACAATCGGCGAATTCAACTCTATCATTCCCAACTTCATACTAACTTCACATTTCATCAAGGTAGTTGGGAAAAGTATAAAAGGAAGGTACATCGCTCAATTTACTCATTCTTTCATCATGAAGCGCCATCGCTACACCATCGTCAACATTCTCCGTCGCTTCAGACTCTACACCAAAATCGATCTCACAACATTACGCCAACAGCTTCCAAACAGCAAGTATTACCCGGGCCGTCCTCAAATGTTAGTGGTGAAGATGAACAATTCACGGAATCTTCAACTCTTCCCAAATGGGACTGTACAGATTCTCGGCGCCCTTTCTCATTCATCGGCGCAGTCAATGCGCTTAGAGCTACAGAGACTACTACGTCGGATATGGAAGAGGGAGAGGTGTGTGATGTCGAATCTGACTGTGGACAATATGGTGATCTCTACTCAATTGAGTGACAGTCTATCATTTTTGAAGATTCGTACCAGCAGTTACAGTTTGTGTTATGAACCCGAACTTTTTCCTGCAGCTCTCATTAGTTGTTGGTTGCCTGTGCATGTGGCAATCTTTCATAATAGTAAAGTGATCATTACTGGACTAAAATCTCATGAACAAGCAAATATGATCCTAGACTATCTCATTGAGTATGTACGTACCCAGCGGATTGTAAAATAAAAAACAATTTTTCCAACATGATGTTTTTATTTCAAATCATGATAGAACTTACAAATCATTTTTTCATTAGAGGATGGATTACATGAAAAGTTTTGAATAACAGATGCAAATCGAGATACATGTAAACGTTTTAAGATGAAGTACAGTACAAAAGCACCACACGTTGATGAAAGTGGATGTTGTAGTATGCGTTCATTTCGCTGATATTGACGCGTATGTTTTCTCAACCACTGCTGTGTTGGTATATTTGGAGGTTGAGCAAGAGAGTCAAATAGTTCACCACGTCGGTCTTCTCCAATAAAGATCGCTTTCCAATGCTCACCGCCTAAATTCTGTGAATGAGTGTTTAGCACAATAAAGATGGGATAGTGATTTACTGCAGGTGGTAAGGTATCGAGTGAATAGACATTATCGAAAGCTTTCAACGTCGCTTCGTCTGCATTACGCTGCACTTTAGTCTTAATATCGTCAGCAGTCAACCAACTCATTAACGATTATACTGAAGAATCACGTCACGATACTTTGTAATTTCAATATTTGAATCGAAGACTGCATAAATTAATACATTGATCGTCTCAGGTAGTGTTCTTTTGAACGTCAAATCCAAACGAATATTATGAGGCACGTTCGCTTGACGATAGGGTGCACTAATATCGCTGTCAGCAGTCAAATCAAATGCATAAATAGTATATCCACTCTTAAATTCTTTCATAGTCAGTCCGTTGGTATCATCCGTATTGTAAAAGCCAAAGACATCCATAAAATCAACATAACTGCGCATAAATTGATCCGAAGCAAAATCTGGTTTGTAGGGTGGACCAGGATGACTCACACCATTAACACGTAAAGCAATTTCACTTAACTGATTGTGTTTAAAATTGAAAGGATTCTTCTTTATATTACCATTAAATGCATCATTTTCAACCATTGCCACCATGAGGAGCTTCGGTGCTTCCGATGGAAAGAGGCCATCTTTCATGAAACTCTTTTGATCTTTCGGAATTGTAAAGGTGAGAAGCTTTGTATGCTGAACGGGGTAAATGGCATTTTGGCGGTTAAGACCTTCAGCATGCCCTCTAATGACACTTGGATTCGGTACTACTCGACGAATGTAAAGTGCAATATCTTCCACATGAATTCTAAAATTGTCAACTTTAGCAAATGCATTCAGCGCAAATTCAGGCTTATTCAATGTCAGCTTGAGTCGCATGCTGGTATTACAGAGTAAAAACTTTGACTGTCTAAAGAAGTCTAAATTCAGCGGACCATATAGCTGACATACTCTACTATCTTTAATCATAGCAGATCGCTTTACAAAGCCACTGTTTGTTTCAACATCAAATTTTCCTGCTTCATCTCTGTACCATCCCATGGCTTCCATATGACTTTTTTGTGCTGCTGGATGAAACTGTGATACATGATTGAAATATGATTTATAGGGATAATCGCTTTGACCACCTTCCACCTGCTGCTCTCCAATCGTTAGAGAAACATCGCGAAGTAATGTAGTCAATGGTAAATTGTTCAGTCCAACTTTATGTGCATCGTCAATAGCAGTTCCATCTGCTTGCTGAATTCTAAACCTCAAATCAAGCATCGCATAACTCAAATCTATGTAGTCATCACTACCACCAGGAATAACAAATTCAATGGGGCCAGCATTCTCAGCTGTTCGAGGATGATAATCTACAATACTTGAACTAAGAATATCTGTCTGTATGGCTTGTTGATCGAACAAACAAAAACCGGAAGTTTTACACTCCATGATTAGAAGTTATAGCAGCGTCGTCGTTTAGCGCCTGATGAATGATTAGAGCCTCTGCGACGTTTGCGTGAATGCCTTTTGACTGAAGATCGCACCTTACCAGCTCCGCGATGTTTCCTCCTTCCTTTTCTCATTCGTTTAGGTGATTTCTTTCCTTGAGTAACACCAGCAATGGTCTGCTTCAATGTTTTTAAACCGCGTTCCTTCCCACGATTCAACAAACTGCTCTTAAAACTTCTACCTCTGGAAAGATCACTAGCAACATCACCAGCAAAGCCAACGGCATTACTTAAAACATTTCGTTTTAAAGATCTACCGACATTGGATATGAGAGGTGCTACAACAGATTTCAGTGCACCAAGTATGCTACCTCCACGTTGGCGGCGAGCACCGATGTAAATTTGTCCTCCACCACTTACGTAGGAGGGTCGTGAATAAAATGAGGCAGTTGGATTCATAGCTCAAACCCTAAACATTGTTAGTTACAACTTTGCATGAATCACTGTCGATCACTTAGATGAAAGATGTCGGCACGACGCATCCAAGAGTTCATACTTGAAGGATAACCAGTCCATTTAACAAGACACCATTCTTCACCTTGCCGTTTTTTACATCGAATGATTTTCTCTACCAAATATGTTTCACTTTCAGTGACTACCTCAATCTCATCGCGGTAAAAGCTACCCTCAATTTCTTCATTATCGTAATCTTTCAACTTGTAGGTGGTCGGAGAGTCTTTTTGATTAATCCTTGATACTGTAAATACCTCCTCTGTCCAATTCGGGAGGTACCCTTTAGCAAAAACACTTTTCACTTTTGAGATACGAACTTTATCGCCAATTTTCACATCACTTTTCACATGAGTGCGTTTACGTTGGAATGATTCGCGCACTTTATCTACATTGTCAGCATTTACATCTACTGGTCTGAGTCCAATAGAACGATGGATAGAGTGATTGTAGGCATGGAGTGTATCTTGTAGAACCTTTGTCCAATTTTGTGTCAAGTTGGCAGTAAAATGTCGCCACAAACGATTTTTTAATGTGCGATTAAAACGTTCAACGAGTGCAGCTTTATAAGCGCTCTTTACACTAAACAACTCAATGTCATGCCTCTCAAATAATCTTGTCACATGCTGATTTTCAAACTCTTTTCCTTGATCACTCTGAATTCTTTTTGGAATGCGACCTTCTCGAAAAATTGTTTGGAATGCTTTTGCTACTCCTTTCCCTTCTTTAGTTTTTAAAGGTTGAGCCCACGCATAACGCGAGAAAATATCAATGACGGTTAAAATAAAATTATTGCCCGAGTTATGTTTTGAAATGGAGGCAACATCGCACAAATCTGCTTGCCACTGTTCATCGATGTCATGAACAATATAATGGCGGGTGCGGTACTTCTTTTTTCGCTTGTTTGTGGAGTGTATAGGTAGCCTGACCCTTTAACCATCGTTTCACTTGTGATTGTGGAAGACCACTCGCTTTTGATAATTTCTTGATAGATGCAAATCCTGCCGGATGTTTTACATCATAATAGATTGACTTCAAACGTTCAGTCGATGACGGCTGACTCTTTTTCCTCCTTCTCATCTTTTTGTTTTCTTCCCTTTCTACATTTACAACAACTGCAGCATTTAGCTTTAGCGGTTTTGCGATCGTGTTCACATTGCTTAGGGGTTTCATTATGAGAGCTGGCGCAGCAAGTGCAAGTGACAACGACATTCACCTCTGGCGGCTCATTACATGGCAAGCAACACATCTGCTTCATATTAATAGTCTGAGAACATGTATTTCCTGGGAGGAGCTGTTTTACGTTTTCCTTTTACCAGTTTTAGTGGCGATACAGATCTACGTCGAGTTCTTCCCCTTGTTTGCTTAGTGAGTGTGGGAGGGGATGTAGCAGGTGACGTCTTAAACCAATTTGTTGGCATTTTCATCGCCTGAAGCATTGGAGTAGTAGCCACTGTTGAATCAAGTTCTTTCAATGTCTCATTATTTAAAGCAAATTTTGGCACATTATGCTTTTTCAATAGTTTAAGAAAGTATGACCAACCAGGTGGAACATAGCCCTGACGGCGCTTTCTACGTGTCGCATACTGAATCAAGTCTTCATAACGTGAAGCATCAATCACTTTATTTTCATCTGTAATGATTTCTCCTCTATCATTTACATTGAGATGGGGTTCAATACTGTTGAAAAGAGATATGGCATGTGCGCGAGATGCTAAAGGTGTAGCAGTCGATACAGAGTCACGCATCTTATTCTTCAAGTTTTTCAATTGCTCAACAGTTTCCGATTGTAATAATACAGCACGATGTGGATCTTTGATGTGAACATTTTGCTGATAATCTATTTCTTTCCTATACATTTGATTTGCAAGAGGTTGCTTTACTTGCTGCATGGCAGTCAATTGTACATATTCATCCTGAGGAATAACAATCATGCGAGAATAAGAACTCATAGTTTGTAGATAATCATGGGAGTTTTCAAAATATCACTTCGAAATCTAAATTCTTCCGGACACTCTTGCGTAAAGTCAATGAATAAGTAACCGTATGGTTTTTCAGTAGCTGCTTGAAAAATTTCAATTAAGGCTTTTGATCCTCTGGGTGCAACTTGTCGCGCTAAAATTTCAAATTGACTTTTATCTCGCGGATTCTTGAAAATAGCATAATAGTGTGTATTCAGGTTTCGTGTACGAGCTTCTTTTCCATCAGGAAACAAATTTTGTGTAATATAGATGATAAAACACCTTTTATGGTGTGCTGCGCGAGTGAACATATCTGTAACATCTTTTGAATTCTTACTTTCTTTTAATAAATCATCCAATACAACAACATCATTAGACTGAAGTTTATCCACTGGAATAATTCCTTCATGTCGAATAAAGTTGCGACTTTGCAATTCCTGAAACAGCGACGGTTGATAAATACCATAACACCAAATCACTCGATTGATAGGTTCCTTAAACAACTCCCTTCTTTTATCCAATAAATTCAGCGTGAAAACAGTTTTACCTGCATGAGATGGACCTGATACAGTCAGAACTTTATCACATTGAAGTCTGAAATCCATTTTATTACTTTGAGACTCAACATTTGCATAATTAACGCTTAGAGCCAAAGATATTTCCCAATAGGTTGCCCACGGCAGGAGCTATCATTGGAAGTATTGCTGAAAGGAAACCGCCCTTTTGTGTTAGAGTTTTCCTCTTTCTTTGAAGGGCGACTTTAGGATTGGAGATGAAACGCAATTTCGTAGCATATCGCTTAAGTAACTTTCGTTGTTTTGGCGCTAATTTCTTCGTCCTCAACTTCCTCACATGAGAAATAATTTCACAAATGAATTTATCGTTAGCATGTCGTATAGCATTGTATCGCTGATTTGCTTTCATTCGTCGGAGAGCTTGAATGGCTGAAGAAAACTTTTGACTTTTACGTTTCGTCATTTTACGTTTCGCCATTTTTCCGTGTTAGTCTTTGCTAAAACCTATCTTTACCACATTTGCATAGGTACTAACTATTGCGACATAAGTGACACTCGAAATGAGCAATGTCACAGTGGTTACATTGGCAAAGTTGAATGCAATTACGTATGAAACAGCGTTGACAAAAAGCATGCTTACATCTCTTGAAGATGCGCTTTTCATTTCCATCCTTTCGCTTACATACATCGCAACACATAGTTTCACCGTTACTGATGTCTATAGCAAGTCTTTTTGAAGATATGAATTTGCTAGCCTTTTCTAAATAATAGACGCATGTACAGAAGGAATATACTTCGAGAGTGAGCAGACATAGCTCGAAAACCAGTTGTGCTACAATCAAGTACCACTGCATTTTCAATTTTTCTTTATGGAAAGTTGAATGTGAATATCTGAAATCGCTTCAATCACTAGACTGCTACCATGATGGTTAAATGCGTTAAGACGTTCAGCAATTTTTATCATATGTCTTTTAAAAAAATTCTTGGGGGTGATCTACCACTTCCATTGAATAAGAAGCAAAATGGAAAGAGCGACTTTCCACCTCTTCCTTTCCAAAATGACTAAACTTAATTTTCGCAACTAATCGCGCCATGATAATGCTATCAGAGAATGTATTCATTAACTCTAGAAATAGAGTGCTAGCATCATCGACCACTGCTTCGATGTCGGTCTCATCTTTATGAAATTTTATCACATAATCTTGAACAGCTCCTTTTAAACTTTGCCTATGAAAACGTAATGTTCCGCAGTCGTTTGAGAAAGACATGATCGCCCTTTATCTAACCCATCCATTGCATGAAAACAACAACTCTTCTCATAGTAACATTTATTGAATAATGGTAACAAGCATGCATTATAAATCAATGGTTTGAAAGAGATAAAATAGATACAGCTGGTAACTATCATACAGCGAGCAATGATAACCATACAGGACTTTGGCAGTGTTGAGGTAAGGAGGAAAGAAGCATTGGTTATGAACGTAGCTACTACAACGAACAGACAAAATAGGAACACACAAATCCTTAAAACGTTTTGTGACTTCATGATAATGTTGATTCACTCTACTATCCCAAGGTGGGAGCAAAATATCATCAATGATTAGATTGGGAAATACTTTCCTCTCCTTACCAGGATTATTACAAAAGATGCGTATAACATTGAAAGCAGCTAACCATCGTTTAAAGTCAATAAGAAGAGCACTCTCACAAGAAAAGCCATAGTCTTGCAAATATTTCAGATTAAGTCCATGAATGTGTTTTCTCGCCCATTGATCAACATTGGGATCGCAGTTGGCATGTTGATGATAGACACTAACAATCTGATATGTCCAATTGTTCATAGCAATAGCACTGAGCTCCTGTACAGGTTCACCCTCACAATCCATAAAAATGATGATAGAAGCCTAAAACGGAAATTTACACATCTAAGGAAACGTTCTATAACATATTACAAAATGAAGAATTACATCGATGCTTTTCACGACAAAATACACAAATGATATGATGGCAACGAAGAAGTAAAATGTATCTAATAAGACCACGTCTACGACACTCAAAGCACATAAGCGAATTGTCATAGGGTAGAGTTAGGAAAGGACTAGCAATTCTCCTTCTTTGATTTGCGTTTTGATGTAGCATTCTTCTCCGACTTGCGCTTCGTACCACTGCTGTTAAGGATTTGATCAATTATGTCGTCCACGTTGGGTGGTTTCGGAATATATAGGATGGATTCCATATGCATGGAGAGAGAGGCTATTTTATTATCCTTGTGTCGACCATAATATAGCCCATTCACTTTGAAAAGGATATCCCAAGTACCTTCTCCGAGCTCATCACATCTGATGGGTATTGAATGATCTCCCTCCTTCTTATAGTAAGTACACCAATGTGATACCGGTAGGCAAATGTGATTACCATCCCAAATCTTTCTATAGGGAGTATCCTTGTCATCTCTCGCCTTCCACTCTTGAGCAAGAGGAGTAGGAATGTCCATATTTAATGTCACGTACTCCTCAATAATATCAAGTTGGTGGCGAATGTACGGACTCACGGGATCAGTATGTAGTCCCCATACTGATTGTGCATTATCTTGACATCCGTGGAAGGGAGCATTCCCGTTTGGAGTACTACGCTATGATCATCATAACGCAAGGCTTGTTTAAATTTACGCTGTAGCGGTGTAGGATTATGTACCTTGGATGTTTCTTCCACTGGCCTCAGTTGTAGATGATCTGACCGTAGCGAACCTTGTAACGTTTGACCGCCATTTTGTCCTACTAGTGCAGCAGATGGAGTAGATGCCTGAAAATGAAAAAAGATTGTATTAAGTTTACGTTCAAGGGAGGAGAGGGAGGGAAGTAGCGACTTACCATTTTAGTTGGATAATAGAACAGGGAACTAGAGAGAGAAAATGTGCGTCCGTCACTCGTGTGATTCAACGATGGAATGATTCTCACTGTGGAAGGCTCGCTATTTATAAAGAAATGCTTGATTCTCATTGGATGATGATCCTCATTGGACAATAACATCAAGTTGATTCCAAATCTGGCATCCGTTTACCAATCCGATAGTTCGTTTTGAAGCTACAGCCCAAAACGTCCCAAATTCTAACTCTGTCGTTTTTCACCAATGTCCCAAAATCTTAAATGGCGTCTCACATGTAAACGAAGGCAGATACGAACAAGCCGATTCTTTCACTGAATTTGTCTCACTCTTAGCTTTCAAACGAGCTATCGCACGACAAAATCCGTCCACTGGAAGCAAGCTGTCCAGGGGGGGGGACGTCAGCCGAAAATTTTTTCTCTCCGATTTCGCTGGAAACATCCTTCCTAACCCAAAATTTCACGTAGATTCCGAATCTGGCCTCCGTTTTCTCATCCGATGCTTCGTTTGGACGCTACACACCAAAAACATCACACACTATAGCCTCAAGACTAATCCTGGCGGTCGCCCACGTCAACCTAGACGGTCGCCCACGTCAACCAGGCGGTCGGACCAACTCACCCGAGTCTCACACTCTGTCGTTGCAGAGGGGGGGGGACGTCAGCGAACATGTTGTGAACGTGGACCCACCCGGCCGGCACACCACGACAGACCACAACCTCTGTCGTTCCAGAGGGGGGGGGACTCAGACACGAAGCACCACGGCGGCCGACCACGACACTCTGCCGTGCCAGAGGGGGGGGGGACGTCAGCGAACATGTTGTGAACGTGGACCCACCCGGCCGGCACACCACGACAGACCACAACCTCTGTCGTTCCAGAGGGGGGGGGACTCAGACACGAAGCACCACGGCGGCCGACCACGACACTCTGCCGTGCCAGAGGGGGGGGGGACGCAGCGATGGCCGCCATCTTGCGCGGTCCAGAAGTGGAGTTTTGCTTACTACTATGATGGTTGAAATTTTGGCTGATATACTTACTTACATGTACTCAGTAACAATGACTATCACGACTGCATCCAAGGTTGGACCTTGGGTTTTGGGTAAGTGATACAAAACTTGGGTTTCTATTATTGCTGAATATACACAGATCGTGTTACAAAAATTAATATTTTGATTTGAATCTTAGGACAGCTACAGGATAAGAGCATAAAGGTCAGATATTTTATCAAATTTCCACTGGATTCACAGAATATTTCAAAAATAAAATACTTGTGATTATTAGCTATTTCATTCTGGGCTTGACAATACCGCGCATTGAAAGTTCATACATATTGTATCTACTGTAAGCTTACATGTATTTTGTTGCATTGTGCAGATTGAATTTTTATAGATTCCGTATATTTTACATCTTCGCAGTTATCTTCGCACCCTAAATTAACTTTCTGCGATAGCCGACATTTATCCAAAATCAAATTCATTCCGATTTCGCATTCTAAATATGTCTAACCGTGTATTTACTGCGCAGCTATAATATATATCAAGTTTTTTTTTATATTTCTGAATGATAAAATGAAAACAATTGCTTTGCTATGAGCAATGTGTAACTCAATCATAATTAAATCAAAGATCCTCAATTAGTCAGTATATCAGTGTAGGTTAAATTAGAAGAAATCTTTATGACGCAATACATGTACATGGCCGACTAATTACAATTATTCCAATAATAAATCGTTTCCCACTAACACTACACTTCTCATGGGCCCAATAGGAATTTTGGCCCGTTGAAGAATCTTTATGTCAGCACAAAATACAAAGAATGCACTTCGTTTACTTGATTTCATTCATTTATTTAAACTTGGGCTTGGGTTTTGGGCTTTGACCCCAAGTTTTTGCCCAACCTTGCTGCACCTTTGCTTTCTACATGTTCTAAATATACTGACACAACTGATTAAGTTCTGATTCATATTATTCCTTTCCAGGCACGTGCTCTCTAGCTTTTTAGGAGTACTTACAAACATTCATTTATTGTTTATCAGTAATTAACGCAGGAAAAGGAATGTATTGATGAAGAACTGTTTATCTGCAGGTATACGTTTCATTACGGATGGATGAATAACCGAAAATTTATCAAGCAATTGCGCAAGGACAATATTGATTTATCATTACTGAGAAGTGAACTTGGATCTTTGGACAAGAGGAGACGCAAGAAAACGTAAGTCTAAACAAACCCGATTGATCTGACATTCCCATGATTTCATTCTCAAGAAACAGAATCTTTTTTCATTATTAATTGAGATTGCGACTCTAAATCAAGGATGTGGAATCCGAGTCTTCTCAAATGATAGGACTGCTGGCTCCGCCTAACATTATCTCGATATCTTTGAAAAATCACTACATTTTGAGGAATCGTCTCAAATATTTACAAACAATGCTTTTGAGTCTATCTCTAATTGTAGTATTAAATCTGTTGAGTTAATGCATGAATGCATTGGGACTATTTGAACTAATAGATACTTCTAATTCAATAACTGATTGAGCATTTATCAATAGGGCCTAAACCATCTTTTGTTCAATGAACCACTCATCATATTCCAAATACTGTTGAGCTTGCGGTAAATTTGAGAATTTCAATGTAGGCCTACGATTCTGGTTGATTTACTAAGCATTAAGATTTCTAATCTCCAGTTTAACCCGGGTTGACTTTAAGTCTAGGAAACAGCCAGGAAACGATTGTCGACACTTATTTTTTCACATGAACTTTTTGAAGTCTTTTTGTAAATGAAAAGATACATTATGTACCGGTAAATTGAGTTCGTTTGCTTGATCATTGACCCCCTGCACTCATCATGGGTAGTAATTGGAATCTTGTTGAACCGAGCAAATATTAAGGAATAAAATGCAAGTAGTTAAGTTCGATAAGCTCAAGAGAAGATCGCAATTGCATTGTATTGATAATTGTATTAAATATGTTGCAATCTAATTTTGTATATTCTAAGTCTAGCATCTACATTGCATATCCACGTATTTATTATTGCAAAATTTATCGATTATTGAGCAATTATTTCCGCTGAGATCTTACTTTGATGGAAATGCATCTAATTTAATCTTATCTTCATGAAAATAACTCATGTGTTGGATTCACATATCCCTCATAGGCCTAGACATCGAGAATGGTTCTCATTGAAAGCTAAAAAAGTGACAAAACGGCAGTTCGAAATCGTGCTTCAACCAAACAAATAAAAATACCTGTCTAAAGAAAATTGTGTCTGTAAATAAACTACAAGCCTAAATTTTTGTAGTGCTGTACAACAATTGAAAATTGGAAGGACATATGAACATCTAAAACATGTACACTGATGGCAAAATGTCTTGCCCATCCCCGTCGAAATACCTGTTTTGATGGCTTCACCATCTCATTATTCCCAGTAATATATTTTTGGAGATTTAAGTGATTCTAAATTTAATCAACGTCGAAGCGCGACCAGGCGGGTACCTGCTGACAACTGGCTATTGTTCTGTTGGTTTTTATTATTTTCATGACTATTCATTTTGCTAACTTTTTGTGATTAAGGGACTGCACAATTGTTACGACGCTGACCTCCAAAGGATCACTGATCACCAGTGTCTATCTATTTCTAAGTTCGCATTAAATCGAGCCTGAAAAAAACTAAAAAAAACTTGGTGTTAAGTCCAGTCTCACCTAAGAGGCGCCAAGTGAGTTAACAAATGAGACAACGATTTTGTCTCCTCCAAACAGCTGGCAATGGAGTTCCTCTCCTAAACCCCGTTGCAATAACCGCCGCTCATCCGGTGCATAGAGGTTAAAGCGCGATTCGTCGGACCAGAGGATACGCCTGAAATGCTCAATCGACCATTTCATATGCTCTCTAGTCCGATTCATTCTTGTTTTCTTCACATTCTTAATGAGCAGTGGCTTCAATCTTGACTCGTGGGTGTTGTAGGCCTACCCCATACCTAGAAGCATGAGTCAAAACCTCCTTCGACCATGGATGCTCCATGGATCCCTTCCAGCTCTGTAGAGGCCCGTCGACGACTTTCTGGACATCATTCTTAAGTCTTCGATCGCTCATCGCCTTTGAGCAGCTGGCACCTCCGGATAATTTTCCATTTCTTTGATGATTCGGTCGACAGCTCTGCGTTTGTAAATTCTTTGAGATATTGGTGTGTTCGACAGTCCTTCATTTTTCAAAGCAGCGGTAATACCACGGAAATATATGCAATTTTCTCGTACACGTTGACTTGAAGCGCAGAAGATGTGATACAAAGAATCAGGAGAAATCTCAAAATATAAATTGAAAAATGGGCATGGTCAAGACTTTATGCCACCAGTGTACATTATATAATAACTGATTATCGAGTTCTTTCAATCTACGGGGATATATTATAGGCCTACATACAAATACCTTTGCTTCCGAACAGGTCAGATAAATAGCTGTGGCGTGTATGTTGTCATGTGTAAGAATTTCCGATTGTCTAGCTAGAAAAGATGCGTGAGCTTTTCGATATTTTGCTGTCTACAAAATACTAAATAAGAAGACAAACTGCAATTATTTTACCGCCGCTATTCAATGTACCCGTGCGTCGAGCGAGCTGCACAGAGCTTTTTGTGACCAAGCAGAAGAGCCGATTATGTACAAGAAAGCATGGCTACATCCCAAGAACAGCTGCATTGGCCAACACACTTCGTGATATTTGCTTGTATTGCGATGACGTGTCAAGCTTAAAGACTGCATTAGCGGAGCGTTGAACATGCATGCCACTTTATTAGGGTCTTGCTGAGTTGAACTAGTAAGTCGTCTTTATAGACCTGTTTTATTATTATGTGTAAAATATTATGCTTTTGTATTTCCCATCATTCATGCTTGGTGACTGTTATTGCCTCTATTGCTGCTGTCATCTCATTGAATAAATAAATAATAGCAGTATACATGCACTTGTAAAAACACTCATAGTACTGATTGCATGTATGTATAAAATCTTATCATGCATTTGATATGTGACATTTCATGAGCATTACTTATTGTTCGCTTTACATGCTTATTTAAGTAACATGACATGAGATCTTATAAAGTTAAACAACACACCAGTTTTGCGAACTAGTGAGTGAAACTTATGACTGACGGCGAAGAGAAGTGATGAGTGTAAGTTGAGAACCCTAAGCTGGGAACACCTCGGATCTAAGTGAGCAAGCCAAATTCAAAATAAGTCTATCACAACCGCCTGAGGCCGAAACCATGCATGCGAACATAATCGACAGGACCCCAATGACATTTTTGGGACATTTTTGGCCCAAGCATCGGTGCTGCCGCGAACTGTCATATTTCAAGCCAACATACACGGGTGCGAAAAGTATGCCTACCAGCTACCTAACATCAAGAATTTATCACACAAATTAGCAAACTAATAAAAAAATGCGAAAATGCGAAATAAATTTTCGATCTTCGAATAGAAAATTTGATCAATATTTTCGTGAAAAACCTTTGGCGTAGCTCAATGATAAAGCATGATCTGCGATGCTTTCTATGCAAATCGCATTGATGAAACATCTTTTCGGAAATACTACGCAGTCAATAACTCAATTAAATCGTGTTTGCAACCATGTCACACTCTTTCCATTGAAGATGCATGGGGTTTATCAATCCAAGCTATTCATGAAAGACAGACGATCTGCTTCTGCAGCCGAGCAGCTATACGTACAAAGATATGTGAAGGTTATAAGTATGACATCGATTCCTGCTCAACCTCATGCCAACTCTCTAACTAGACACTCCTTGCAGAATAAACGGTCATCCATCGAAGGATACTTATGCTGAAACATAGCCTGACAGAATATGTGGCTTCGGTTTAAATCATAGAGTAAATATATTAGATAGAGTAGCAACTCAGCAGTAATTAAATGCTCAATGTGTATGCAGCTCCGATTTTATTAAATGAACTCAAGTTGAGACCCAGTACCATATAATCAATTAATGAATCAATAAATTTGGTAATCAATAATTTAGTGAATCATAAAATCATGCATGCCGATGAAAATTGAATTAAATACTTGAAATTTCATCTATGAAGCACAGCATGAGCTCAACTCTTTAATGAATACTTGCATTATAATGCGATTCATGAAATTTCCTTGATAACCAGCTTAATTTTACTTTAATTATTTTTCGTTAACTACGTACGGTACTTCTATAGAGGTGATAAAAAGCTAGAATATAAACATAGGACTAATTTACAAAAATTTAGCTTCTCAAAAATTCAATATACAGGGTGTCCGTAAAGAAGCGATGCACCTTTTCCTTGCTCTCATTTTGTAAGTGGCAGATTTAGAACACCGAATTTAACTGATTCGAATTAGCAATACTACCGGATTACTCATTTTCATATCACTTCATGGCGTTTTATCATAAAAGCTGATAAATCATTGCTTGATTGCTAGCACATTTTACTGACGTAATATACACCCATCATGTTCTAATAAAACAGTGAGTTCTGAGAAGCAGTCATTTGGGAAGTCTTAATGAATAACCGTATTGCATCTTTTATCGATAAAAATATTTAATTAAACAAGTTCTATATTCCATCTTCACAAAAAATATATGTGTACTTCGATACAAGATGAGCTCTATTCTCCTCTAAGCACACTTGAAATCGTGAGGTCACACTATCAGCCGCAGCTGCAAGCCATAGGTGGTATTGAGGTGAACAACTTTCCTTTAACTGATGAAGATCATAGGGCATGGAATTGTACACCGTGGCCTTCAACATTCCCCACAGCCAGAAGTCAGGCGCAGATAAGTCTGGGCTCCTTTGAGGCTAAATAAAGTCAAACCCACGGCTGATAACTTTTTCATCAGATTTCTTCATAAGGAGTTGTTTCGTTGACTTTGCAGTGTGAGGTGGGGCATCGTCTTGCTGAAAACTAGTCCTTGAATAGGCTCACTTGTATTTTAATTGGGGAACTTTTGCATCATGTCACAATATCGCTCCTGGTTAAGGGTAACAGTTGAAGCATCCAAGTCTTCGAAAAAGTTAAGAGTCAGGATAAATGAGCGGCATTGTCTTATCCATACAGTTATCTTTGGAGATCAAGAAGAACTCGTGCGGGTTCGAGCGACTCCAAATACGGTACTTTCAGGAGTTAATTGTTCCATTTAGATGGAAATGCGCTTCATCTGTCCACAAGATATTCGTTAAGAAGGATGGATTGCTTTCAACCTTGTTGAGCATCTAGCAAAATTCAATTCTGGTCACTTTGTCACTTTCACTGAGTGCATGAGCAATGTGAATGCGATAGGAATGCATCTGCAAGTGTTGCCGAAGAACTTTCCCGACTGATGATTATGACATTCCGCCTGCTCATGCCACTTATCGGATACTTGTACGGATTTTCAAGAATAGTTTGTGAATCACTAGACAAAAAATTTCACTGAGATAGCAGTAGAGTCAGTAAAATGTGTTGACAATCAATAGTTGATTTATCAGATTTTTATAATAAAACACCATGAAGTGATATGAAAATAAGTAATCCGATAGTATTGCTAATTTGGCAGGGACGTAGCCAGGATTTTGAATTGGGGGGGGGGGCCGCGGCTAAATTCAAAGGGATTAAACTTCGAAGATTTTTGAAGTCTCGTGAAATCTGACAATGATGTTAGCAAAAAAGGAGTCAGATATTTTTACCTCCACAAACCTGGTACGACTAAATTAGACTGCTGTATTTCTAATATTATAATTAGTGTTTGATTATATTTAGGATGCTAGGATCGTAACCCAAGTATCACTCATTAATGGAACTGCAGGTAAATTGATTAATTATTGAGACAAGGGCTTTAATATTTTGTTGTTTAGTTTATATCAAATTTCGCATCAGCATTTGATAATTATCGAATCAGACGACACTTAAAACTTAATGTAGGATTTTTCTCAGACCTATGTCACCTATGTGATAGTTGAATATTAGTTATCAGCATAATTTAGATACATGTAATTGTAACTTCAATGATAGGGTCTCATTTTCCAAATTATAAGTATAACGTTTTAATTATAGACGTGTATTATAGGCTGGTGTACTAATAATGATGACGGATTACGTCATTGGAAACCGCTCCCTTTTATGTCTTTACTCCTTCTATAATCTAGATCAAATTTAAAACTCAAATTCAGAAAAAAAATTATATCTAACATCTGATGCAGAGGCATATAGTCTACATGTAGCTACAAAAGAAAATTTAAGCGCCGAGCAGCAGTACTGGCAAATCTGTCAATAACTTCGTGAACTGATGGTGTGCATTCACGATGGATCTGTAGGAAGAGAAGTGACTCGAGTCTGTCCTCAGTCATTGTACTGCGGATTGCAGTCAAAGTATTTTCTAATTTCGAAAACACACGTTCTGCTTGAGCAGTGGTAACAGGTAGACACGCCAACAATTCCAACAGAATTGTCATATTGGGAAAAAATTCACTGCAGTGATCCAGTGTTTCGATAGCTGTGCGAGGTCGGCTTTCTGCAGATATGTCCTCCCATTTTTTTGTCCACAACTGGTATTCTTGTTTAATTGTTTCCAGAGAATCAGCGAAAAGCGCATCATATTGTTGGAAAGTCTTCCACAGTTCACTCCAATTGTTTTCGAAACTTGAATTATGTAGGAAAGCAGGAATAGCTCTAGTAAACTGCAACACGGATCTCTGACGCTCGCCAAACCGAAGCATTAAATCCTGAATAATGGCGTCAATTGATGGGAAAAATAATTGATGCGATAATAACTTTCCGCAGTTGGGTTTGGGTTAATATCATCAATTGCATTAGGTCGATAGACGGAACGCAAAGACGTCCTTGGTGAACGTAAACGAACATCAAGAAAGTCAGCCAAAAGTTCCATCTCACGGAACATCTTCGAAAATTTTTCTTCTGTACGAAGACACTGTAAGAGTTCCTGTGTGTCATTTAATAAAGCAATGGCTTTGATTAAACCAATTTCCACACATTGTAAAGCACGAGTGAGAGGCAACAAAATACCCGAAATTGTTTCAAGAATAACAAGACCAACAATGAAATCTGACTGACAAACAGAATCCTTCAAAGATTGCGCTGACTGTCGAATATCAATCGACCATGTTTTCATGGTCTCAAACGCGCTGATAACGAAAGGGAGTAGCTGACGAAGGGTAACAATAGCCGTATGTCTTTCTATAAACCGCGTGGTGCACAGAGTAGTAAGATGCTTTTTGCTGATCCTTGTATCTTCAGCCTGATCAATTAGTGTCTTTAATAGATTCGTACATTTAGGACTAGAGCGAAATAATTTAGATATTTTACGAACTACGTCTTCTGTATGCCTTATTTCTGGAATTTTGATGGCTTCTGAAGCGCTCAAATTGAGGCAGTGCATTGCGCAATGGAAATATGAAGCAAATGCTGCTTTCTCTTTGAAAACAGTAGCAGCTCCAACTCGACTACTAGCCATGGCAATTACACCATCATAACCTTGAGCGATGCACTTTTCAAGGTCCAAACCAAGATCCTGGACCTTTCGAAGTAATGTTTCCCCAATAGCAGCTCCGCTGAGCCTGACCTCCGATGCCACATTAGTTTCATCCATTTGACTTTTGATCTCGGAAATCAGATTAACAACAGCTATAGGATCTTCATGGATCTCCCATTTCCCTGTACATCCTTTCATTACATATCTAATACATACAGCTAGCTGTTCCCTTCTTTGTCTGTCCATCGTTTCATCCGCAATAATTGCCCAACACCTGGCCCTCAGAATTTGAAGAACTTTTTTCTCTTTGACTAAAGTTCCGGCTATTTTAATCAATTCATTTTGAATAGAAGCAGACTGGTAGGTAGCATTCGCCTGAGCAGATTTTAGATGCAATAGAAGATTTGGATCTCCGCCACGAGCACGATACCTCAAAAGAGCTCCAAAATTCCCATCGTTTGAAATAGGCTCTGCATCTGAATTTACGCTGCCGGTTTCTCCAAAGGATCCCCGCAGAGCTATATGTTGACGACCGCAAGTGAGAATTGTGTCGACGATGGGCTCAAGAAACTGTCTATTCTGTTTAATTTTTTCCATGTTTGCCGTGACCAACTGATCTTTGATACTTGTCTGTTTAGAGAATAGTACATTTCTAAAATTCTCCATAGCCAGTATACAAGATTTATGGTACTCAGTAGCCTGATGTGCAGACAAAGCACCATGTTTACCGGTTAAATCATCATATCTATCAAGTGGTTTTGATACAAGTTTTCCTGCACACTGGCCGTGACCCTTTGAACGTCCACCAACTCCCAAAGATGTCATAAATAAAACGCATGGAATACAAAAAGCACCTGCTAAGCCTTCTACCTTACTCACAGTAAGCCAAGGAAAGTTCTTCAAATGCTGAGGGAAGAGTCGACGAATTTTTTCCTTACCTGACTTTTTGTGAATCGAGGAAGGAAAGTCACTATCTTTTTCTGGTTTCCATGACTCGAGAAATCTCCGGCGGTCATCATCGGATAAATCTGTTCTATTAGCTGCTAGACCAACATCGTTTGAATAAGGATGAATACAGTCATTGGTTGTCTTCCGAACACGATCGATATTTGGAGATTGTGATAAACTTTTGTGTTCAATTTCATCAAGTTCAGGAGGAATAGATGTTGATTCAGCAGAAGAGCTAAGCAATCAAAAGCGTCGACGATTGAATGTTATTTGACGAATCGACAGCCACTTCCTTTCGAGACACTTTCGGGAAAAAATTGAGAATGCTGTCATTTTTTGGCTTTTCTTATATTTGTTGCCATATAAATGATTATAATAGATATGAGATCGACGAAACGAATCACTTCCGAAGCACAATTTAAGTCCAGTCTAGTCAGCGCGTCGGAGCTAATTTATCGGCTTGGTATAGTAGCCTTCTGTGCAAAGCGAAGGAAGCATTAGGGGAAGACAATAGGAACTGACATCACTAACATCCAATCAAAATAAAGCTGAGGTTATAATTTACCGACGAGTGGAATTCATTTGACTACGTCATAGGAATCACTATGACAAAAAGTTGATTAATAGCGTAGGACAGATTAACTTCGTTATTTATGAAATTATAATTTTTAAGCACATCGGATGGCGGTCCGATTGGGGGGGGCCATGGCCCGGTGGCCCCCCCTCTGGCTACGCCCCTGTAATTTGGATCAGTTGAATTCATTGTTCTAAAGCTGCTATTTGAAAAATTAGAGTAAGACAAAGTTGTATCGCTTCTTTACGGACATCCTGTATATTTTAGACCACAGTAACATTATCTCCATAAGAAACTGAATATTTTGACATAAAAATTGTCACTGTATGCGGACACTTTCTTGAATCAACACTCTACCTACTTTATACTTACTCTATGGTTTAAATGATCGACTTTTGCCGGACAATGCGTCACAGAAATATTCACTTAGCAGTTGAATGAAACGTCTTCTCATTTGCCATGATAATATTTGCACTATTAACGGATAAATTATATTGAAACAGCTTGTATAATCTCATTATCTTAACAGTAATTTTTCTTTGAGATTCTTTCATTCACAAATCTCAAACAGGTTTTCAATGCTAGAGATCTAAAAGAATGTAACATTTGTCCTATTTTCACAAATGTAATTTTTGTTGTCATTCTGTCATTTTATTTGTCATCGGAGACAAATCGAGAGAGTAAGACATTTCCATCCATCCGGTATTTTGTTAGTACTAAAAAGGTCATTTGCTGAGATTGCTTTTACTTTTCTAGTCTTCTACTGAACCTGGACGAGAAAATGAATTTCAGTTGTGCATTCCTTGGCAATAACAATCACATCTTTATGTTGTTTGCAACCGAATAAAATCCTAACACTTAGATGTGAATGAAAGTACACTCACGAACGGAGAGAAAGTTAATCTTCTCCATCAGTTGCTCCAAATATCACGAGTTCATATAGAATTGCGCAGGTATGGAGGTCAGATATCTATGCTATTGAGAAAGGACATCAGATATCAGATAGCAAAAACATTTCTTCAAATGTGCGATATAGTCCGACCGTTGCACGAGCTTCAGCAGGGAAGGAGGCCAAAAATGAGACTTTTACAGAATGATGCATACGCTATGGCAACTGAGACTCTGCATATTTACTGAGTTCCACACCCGTATCCGGTTCCTTTTCTTGTCAAATGGATGATTATGTTGTTCTTGTCATGATAAAAATGTCGTCTATATCACCTCAACCACAAGGTAATGTCACAGCTAGTTTCTCTTAATATCCATTTCAATTTTTGAATTCATAAAAAATATCACTGTGGTTCACAGTCATTATCCATTTGCGATCTCTGTTTTCTGAAGTTTCGAATTATCATTCAGTAGATGCGACATCAATTGTCAATGATAATCGTAATGGAACTTCATCAATGGATAAGACATTTTTCGCGCAACTTGATTTATGTCCTGATAAAATTCTTTTACAGGAAACTTTACTTCTTTTCAATTGTCTTCACTATTGAGCTATATGGCAATTTTCTATCCCCAATGATCTAATCATTTTGATCCATTTCCTTGTCTCTCGAAGTCCAGAATCTGGGCTGTGTTGATAAATTGACGGGGACATGTTTTTTATCAAATTAGTCAAAATATTGGCAAAAAATATAAACAATTGTCAACGTCATGCTTATTCTTAAAAAGAAGCCAGATTTTGTCGATTTTAGACTATCGGTAATTTATTATCTGCAATTGAAGGCAAACGCTATCAAATTTATGTCATTTGTTGAAATGTTATTTAAACGACACAACAAGCAAAGCAAAGCTTTCCGCGAGCATTATGAAGTTACCTTCCTTGTTTTTTAGAACAATAGCATCAATAGAAAGTTTAGTTAGTCTGCATTGATGGGAGGGTCTGAGTTTGCTTTTCGGATCTGCGTTCTGACATTTTGATTAGGTTTAATTTCTCGTTTTTTTGTTCAATTTGTTTCTTCTATATACAACAATTTAGATATCTAGCAGAAATTCCATGTACTTCGTATCGATGTTTACCATCTGACTTATTAGTATTGCCTGAAGTAGCAGCAGGACCTGCGACACGTTGCAAAAGCGAACAAACGATCTACGGCAGATGGATATATTTTGTTTTATTTTTTATTGACTTCTGACTTTGTTCGTCCATCCTTTGACTTTTAACAAGGAAATCTTGATTTCTTGTTAACGACATTCTTGAGAAAGACAAATGTTGGATGAGATGTTCGTGAGATGGGTTTCGGTGGAAATCAATTCATTAGAAGTTGCATAGAATTCGCAAGCAGTATACTCTTGTACTGCTAGAGTGCCACCGCCTAGCAGATGCGACCAAATTGCATAGAAAGTCTATATATGTGAAATGTGCTTCACTTTGCTTCTATTCTGTTTATTTCAATTGTTGGCCAAGAGGTCTAGAATATATTTTTATCAATCATTGATAATACAATTATATGTGAATAATTTACTTTATCAGCAAATTTGAGAATAGAAAATTCGATACGTTATTAAAGTCACTAGTCTTGACATCGCATTTTGAGACAAGTCGAGACAATGGCAACTGTGAGAGAGAATAGAGTGTTCATGTAGTCTGAGGATATACTTCTGTCCTCTAAGTTACGAGCATACAGACTCAATCAGTCCCCAATTACTTTCTTCAGTTGTGTGTAATTCTAGCGCTAATGAATAAACAACAGATAGTGCTTTCATCAAAACCGAAGAGTTTGTTTCTTTTCATCTTGCCTTGCATTTTGCTTGACTATTGTCGGATAGGATCATCGTTTTGTGCGAATGTACTTTGAATGCACGATAGTGGAATCAGAATCCACACGTAGTAAGTACATATGTTTTGTACACATGAACTGTCAGATTGGCTTGGAACATCAGCAATGAATTCTGAACGACAGATTGACTATTCATATACAGTAAAGAAAAGCTTTGAAATTTGCGCATAGCTTAAAGCTCTGATGATTCGGACGTTTATCCACCTTCATTGCAGGCTGCAAATCATCGATAGCTGTTGCACTGCCTCATATCTCAAGAAATTTTGCCGTAAACCTTAAACAAGTGTGTAGTAGGAATCTATCTTTACTTCCCATTCTCGTGAAATTTTTATGGGAGATCCCATAGAGTAGGTATATTGGGTATATAGTAGGTACATAGTATAGGTAGGTGTATAGTACCTATATATCCCTACTCTATGGGAGATCCCATTCCCAAAGCTTTGCAAAAGCTCCCTCAAGAACAAAGAGAAAAGAAATTCGCTCCTTTGAATAAAATTAATTTGAACTGATCAGATATTTTTTATGGTACTTTGAACTTTTTGTTAATTTGATGTTTGTAAATTTTGGTTTCAGTTCATTTTCTTTACATGTTTGATTGAATATTAGGTCATTGTTCAGTTTAGTGTATTTATGAAATATTCTTTCTGTTTTTCCTTACTGCTGTTTTTCGTCTTTAGATAGTAATTTCAAAATTATAGATGATTTTGAATTTTGATTACTTTTTGATTGTGAAATAATTTATTCCTTTTCGCGACGTTTCGGACTCAACTGTGTCCATTATCAATAATTAACAATAAGTGAAGTGTATGCTACAGGATATAAAATTTGAATAATATCCAAAAAAACAAATATTCCTACAAAAAGCACAGTACAAAATTGTTGAACAAAGATATCAATGATAGATATTGAGTAAATATAGCAACTGCAGATAAAAAGTTTTACGTTGACTTGTAGCATAGAACCATAAAATTATTAAAAGAAAAGATATATCAAACATAGATCGGCACTACTGCAGTTTAGTGCACCCTAAAATGCATGTAAGAACAACATGATTTAATCAACAGAATGAATGTCGTTCGTTCTTCCCTATAGTTATAAATGAGTGTCTTTGTGTCTTCGTGTGTCTTCGTCTTCGTCTTCGCACATTACACCGAGCGCGCGCTTCGGTGTAATGTGCGTAGTCATCGTTTGCGGACATCACTAAACTGCAGTAGACGCGTTTCCGTCTCTTTCATAGAGGGTGCACTAAACTGCAGTAGTGCCCATAGATCTATACTATATTCAGGTGGCGAGTCAACCACAATATGGCTTCGGCTATTTGTAATAAAGTCGTGTCAGGAAAACTGTAGAGTATTTGTGTGTTGTTAATTAACTGTCTCGGGTTGCGATTGTGTTCTTCAAGGAAATGTCGCTTAATCGAACCATTATTTTCATGTTGTTTACATCTGGTTGAAAGTTGGTTGGTTGGTTGTATATCCAATGTATTGAGCACTGTTTGTTACAAGTGTTCTCTTGACAACTGAATTGGTATACAACTTTGTGTGTTGATATTTTTTTGTTGATAAACATAATTTCAGATTCTTATATAGTAAATCCTGACATTAATATCTGAGTTGTAGTTTTTCGACTGATCACTGTCTTTCACAACTTTGATAATTCGCTTCTCTTCAATTGCAGAATTTGAGGAAAGCTGTCCTTTGTAGTAATAAATAATTTTGTTCTCTTCATTTGGTTCTTGTTTTCTGCTGATGAAACGGTCAATAGTCAAATTCAAATGTTTGTCAATCATGGAAAAAAAGCATAGTGACTATTTACAAGTGTCATTTTGATTTCCTCTACTTCGTCATGATATAATGGCTAACTGGAACAAATAGTGAAAGCGCGATGGAAATAGTTCTTCATCACAGAAATTTTGTATCTTTCTACCGTGAACGAGTTAAAGTCTAGACATAATTTTGCATTCGTTTGTTTGCGGTGAATAGAAAAATGTAATGAGTCTGAACGTTCTACTGAGACATCAAGACAGGCAATTTGCTCGTTTTCTTCATGTATCAAGCTTAAATTTGTTGATTATCTTTTCAAGATGATTGGAATTTTTAACAATTATGTAAGTACATTGTATCATCAACATATTGATAATATCCTGTTGGAAGATCTGTTTCTTGCATAGTGCTGAATACCCTGTTTTGAATCTCTGACATGTACAAGTTTGCGTAGGTTGGACCAAAAGGTGATCCTATCGAAACTCCGTCAGTCTGACAATAGAATTTGCTCATCCAAGTAAATGGCGCTTGTGTTGCACAAATGTACAAGATTCATTGTAAAGTTTCTCTCGGAATTTCTGGAGGTGGTTAAGTTAGATGATTGTAAACAAAAACTCTATCGTTTTCCTGACACGACTTCATTACAAATAGCCGAAGCCATTGACATCAAAGACAATTCTCAATCCCTTAACCAACACGACACATGGTTCTATGCTACAAGTCAACGTAAAACTTTTTATCTGCAGTTGCTATATTTACTCAATATCTATCATTGATATCTTTGTTCAACAATTTTGTACTGTGCTTTTTGTAGGAATATTTGTTTTTTTGGATATTATTCAAATTTTATATCCTGTAGCATACACTTCACTTATTGTTAATTATTGATAATGGACACAGTTGAGTCCGAAACGTCGTGAAAAGGAATAAATTATTTCACAATCAAATGGTAATCACAATCAAAAAGTAATCAAAATTCAAAATCATCTATAATTTTGAAATTACTATCTAAAGACGAAAAACAGCAGTAAGGAAAAACAGAAAGAATATTTCATAAATACACTAAACTGAACAATGACCTAATATTCAATCAAACATGTAAAGAAAATGAACTGAAACCAAAATTTACAAACATCAAATAAAATATTTGATCAGTTCCAATCAGATATTTTAGATTTAGAAACGAATCAAAACAATATATATATATTTATATATATAGAAAAATTATAATAAAATATAAATATATATAAATATTATATCATATATATTATATTATATATATTATATTATGTATAATGTATATCATATATATAATTATAATTATGTTATATTATATTATATAAACATAATGATAAAATATTTTCTATACAATAACCTTCACCATTTCTACCATTTTACTTATATATATATATATATATATATATATATATACCAGTATGTAATCACACCCAGATGTTATAAAGAAAAACTAAGCAAATAAATAAGACAGCCCTTTGTCTCCGTAGGTAAATCAACTTTCACATAACCATGCTGATCTATCTGAGAAGCAGCTAAATATGTTCCTAATTTATTCACCTTTGGCAAACCATAAAAATGCGGCATGGTAGCATCAAATTTGTATAAATAATCACTTTCTTTCTTGGTAAGACATCCGTTGTATTTATTGCAAAACTTTTTGATGATGTTCACAGTAGTTGCTACACTATAGTCTTCAATTGAAGTATACGTTGTTTCATCACTCAAATGTTCATTAAGTATACATCGCTTGTAATCATTATAATCGACAATTACAAAAGAGCCACCCTTATCAGCATTTATAATGTACAGATGTTCAGCTTCTCTTAGCTCCTTCAAGGCCATGCGTTCACGAAATGGTAAGTTACTTTTATTAGTTTTTTTAAGATTCGATAGTGTATTAACATTATTAGATATCAATTCAATGCAACAGTCCAAAGTGTTATTAAGACCCTTTGGAGGATCAAAAGTAGACGGATTTCGCGCAAGAGATTGATCTGAAATTTCATCGGAAGCAGTATTATCAAAAAAATCAATCAGACGTAATTTTCTACAAAAAGAAGCTGACTCCTGACGGACATCATTTATATTGCTTTTCGGGAATGGAGTGAACTTGCATATTATATATATATATATATATATATATATATATATATATATATATATATATATATATATGTAATATTCTAATTTCGTTTAGAGCGCAAACACGAACTATCTGTTTGCATTCGTGTTTGTAAGCTCAAATTTTTGAACCCAAGCTCTGAGAACAAGATTTGAATTATTTCATTAATTGCAGATGTCTGGAGGTCGGATGGCGATTTATCGGCATCTGATTTACTGATTCTCTACGATAGGGTATACTACACTGATGACGGCAAAAAAGTCAGAAGCGTTTGTAGTTCCCGTTATGATTCAAGTCAAATTTTGTTCTCACCTCTTGAATATATATATATATATATATGTATCACCACGTTTAATGGGCTCTATTTTCATTGAAATGCATCTATTCGCCTCTTTTTCTGAAAGTGTTGGGAAACTTTTACAGATCAACGAGGGGCGAGGGGAAAGAGAGAGAGAGAGAGTACCATAACACCGGAATTCAACGTCTGCAATTCGATTCCCATATCATGGAAAGTCACATAAGATTGACTTCTTACCCTTACATGAGTTTTAGAATGACGTCATTTCTACCAACATGATTTGAATTCCATAATTCTGGTTATTTATGCAATTTAAATAAATGAAACTACTATACATTGGATAATTTTCAAGAGAAATCAGTCTTGAATTTGAAAGTTATCCTAATAACTATGATTCAAACATTATGTCCTTGGGCTACGTTTTCTTTCAAACACACATCTTTGTCAAATTTCCTGATGAGATGAAATGCTGTCAGCTTTGCTGTCACTCTTCAACTTTTCATTTGATTTGTCTTAGGATTTGTGAAACAAATCGATTATGAAACAACTTCTTATAAAATTTATTCCTTTTAGAAATGACGTGAAAAGATTTTACAAGTCATCAAACTCTGCTATCGTGAAACTGAGCTGACGAATTTGAGATGATATTCAAATTTCTCTTTATGCATTGATCAAATCTTTTTGCATCCATACATGGTTAGTAATTAACTATTTTTGCAGGATAGGCTCAATATTCAAGTACATGGCATTCAAATCACACATTCAGCTACTCAGCTTTATATCATAGGATTGATCCTTCTGAAGCGAATTCTTTCAGAATTCTAAGGGGTAAATTATTTCCAAATTAACAGAAGGAAATATTAAACATCTTTGGCTCAACCTGATGCATGATATGTATTCAGTCATGAATATAATCCGTTCAGATTTGTGCCTCATTTCTGTTATGAGGACGTGCAACATTTTTAGTGGTCTTACTGTTAGTAGATCCGTGTCATCTTAAGTTCTCCTTTGACATGCTGGCAGCAATCCGTTTGTGACTTAAACACGTGACTTTTAGTGCTATGCTATAGTGACTTATGTACTAATAGCAAACTCATGTGTCAAATTGGATGTTGCACTTCAGAATCAGATCTTTTTAAATAATCAAGCACGACTGAAGATGCCTGCGTGTTACATAAAGATGTCATCCATACCACCATGTACTTTCTGGTCATCACCACTGCCATAGTTTTGACTGCTATAATTTGGCAAGATGTCATCGATGCATCTTTAAATTAGCTCAATTCTGTCATTTAAATCTTTAGTCAACCTCATTGAGTAAGAATATTAGGTAGAGTATCGACTCACAAAAGTAACTGCATACAGTGTAAATTTTTACACGTATATCAAAAGATTCAGTTTCCTGCGGAGATTGCGTTCTTGCGGTCCAAAAATTTATTTGAGCTGTTTTTAAAAAGCTATTTTTTCAAATTATTCCTGTGCTTGTATACTACCGAGATGAAGCCAATTTATAAATAGAATGAAGCAAGTTGTACATCAAAAAGAATGAATGTTTGCTAACAAACATCTTAATTAAACTGATGATCAAGGAAAATTCATAAACTGCATTATAATGCAAGTCCGTGTAAATCTTCATGGAACAGTTGAGATCTTATTGTGCTTCTTGGCTAAGATGTCATGTTTTTAATTCAATCTTCAGGGGTATGATTTTATTATTGACAAGGCATCATTTCTTGAATCTGAATAGTAATGTTGATTCATTTACATATTTTAAAGTTTATTATGATCAGTTTCTTTGATTATGATGTTTTTCTCTTTCAGCAGGTAGTTTGTGATATGATCACGCTCAAGAAAATAATCTTATTATAATACAGCTGTTTTTTAAAGTACACGTAATGGCAACCCACCGAATTGCTAATTTAACAAGCCCTACAGCCTCTGCAAGGTTGTCATGACATGGAGGATTTGTAAATTACTTTTCTTTCTTCCGAATGGCTATCATAATCAGACAAACCTGCTACATTTCTCCAGAAGTGCAAAAGTTTGCATATCTCACATGTGGTACTGAGTCTCACTAAACTCATGTTCATTTAATGAAATCGAAACTGCATACACAGTGAGGATTTGATAAATGCTGAGTTGCTATTCTACTACGTAATATACTTACTCTATCGTCACTCTGCTTGTTGTATTCCTTTCCTATAACTGAAAATCAAGTCATTCTGCAAGGATGCAAAGCAGTAATAAATAAATATTTGTTTTAAAAGTTCATAAATTACTGTAGAACTACCGATACAATGTTGAATGCATTGGATCATTGTTCAGTCAATGTTTCAAGAAAATCAGCGCTTTCATCGAAAGCGAGTCATCACTCACAAATACATCAAGCACACAAAATCTAGCCAAACGAAACTGAATATTTCAATCACGCCCATCCCTGGGTGTAGTAAAAATTTCATACTTTATAATCCTAACATCATGGAAGGAAATCATCAAACATTAAAATTCATCCTTCTTTGCAGATGGAAGGAGCAAGTTCTTCATGTCCTACGCAGTAATCCTGTTCAAATTGTGCTGTGTGCACTTGTTTTAATTGATGCTGTCATAGTTATTGCTGAAATTATCTTGGAGATTCACTCAGAAAAAAGTAAGTTGTTATTTATTATACAAAATCGAAAGTTTGGAATTATGACAGAATCAAACAATCCAATTTAATTTAAATGAACATGCATTTCTATGCCAATAAATATGAAACTCTAAAAGATTATCACCCATTTAAATACCTTGATACTTTTCAGATAGAAGGAATTATATTTAAAGTGAACAAATTTATATCAGATTAATTTATTTCCAGCTAAAAGTATCTTATCAAATAATTTGCACATTTGCTTTTGTACTTCAATCCATTATCATATGTTGCTCGTTAATATTTTTGTTTTATGTGAAATGCTCTTGATCGATTAGTTGAAATATATTTCGGAGCGGAAAGGAAAAGTTTTGAGGATGATATCAAGGAAGATTTTTAGTTTGATTTTTAGTTGATTTTGACATATGTGCACTTCTATATAAATAACTTGTGATACATAACACTCTATTTCTGTTACTGAATTGAAATGCACAGGTTGCTAACCTTCATCTTCATGTGTACTCTTCAAAACATCATTCAGAAATTAATATTTTAGTGTATGCTGATAATGAGCTAGTTTAGTTACTTTTTAAAGCAATACGCCTGCAAAATTATCCAAAATAGATTTAGTAATTTTTGTTTTTTCTGATTCCGACACTCCATGCCTTTTAAACTAAACTAATCAAAAAATCTGCAAGATTTATGTCGCACTCAGTTGACAACCCTTACATATTGTTAGGGAATGTATCAACCTCAAAGAAGTCCATAAGATTTAAGACCAGTAGCGGTTCCTCCATAACAACAATTGGGGCGTTGCTGCACGCAGCGAATGTTGAATAGCCTATGAACCTGACATTCCGGTTCCAATGAGTGAATAATCTAACTGTAAAATCAAATAAGAAAACAAACCATCAGGTACAGACGCAACAGCAATGTAATTAAGAATGCATCATGTACAAGTCGGGATGGGCACCTGCCCTCCATTGCGTTACTTGAAGTCGTGACACGTTTTAGGGAATTTGTCAGATTCAACATTACAGAAATACTTGATCGAATAGGCAGCGTGGAAAGAGCCCTCAGCCCCTCTCATTCGTGAATCTTGATTCCGCTTTCATCAATAGAAACAGAGGTAAAGAAACATTAACACATTCTGGGATGTACAGTTTCTTTCTTCGAGACTTGCAGTCATCCAGACTTGCATTGATTCAAATGTCAGAGAGCAGAACATCACTCTGACCTGCTATTTTTGGAGAATTGTAGTGGATTCCGTTCTGCTACTTTACACCTAAGGACACCGCCTAATCTCTCTTGGACTCACTCATGCAAGTCTTGAAATTAATCGATAATAATGCACGTAATTAATCAAATGATGCAGTTGAAGCTGTGTGGAACAGGACACAGAAAGTTAATCGAAATTTAATTGACTTGAGTCAGAAATTAAATTAAGGTTTATTCACACCGGACGCGGCGCTCAGAATCTTAATAAACCTATGGACATCCACTGCGATGTGAAAGGACCGTTAGTCTGCATAAACCTATGGGGCTACGTGTAAATCAATCGAAATCAAGAAGTTACAAACCACATAAATTTCGGCAAAAATAGCGTTATGATGGTTTTGTGGAAGAGTGTGTGTGTAATATTGCAATAAAAGGAATTGATATTTTTGTTTCCCACCTGAGCCGCCACTGGTAGAGACTTAAAAAATAGTCTATAGGTTCTAAGTTATTTTTGTTTTCATCCGGCTTCGTTTCGGCACGTCGCAGCACCATTCACGCGCTCCCTCCACCTCTCTCGGTCACTCGCAGTATGTACGTTGTTCCCCAACGTCATACCGGTCCATCTTACGATGTTGTCACAATACTGGAACCTGGTCTGCCTCTTCCGCACCTTCCAGGCTTTTTTCCGATTATACACTTCTGCATCAGCTGAAATCCGTGATCTCTCATGGAATGGCCGAAGAACTTAAGTTTTCTTTTGAGGACTTGGGCTCTTAGTTCTCGAGTGATATTTAGCTTCGCTAGGATGCTCTCGTTTGTTCTTCTGTCCCTCCATTTAATGCGAAGCATTCGGCGGTAGAACCACATTTCCGCTGCGTCGATTCTTCTCTCATCCTCCCTCTTCAGCGTCCAGCCTTCTGCTTCGTATGCCAGAATTGAACAAACCAGGGCTTTCATGAGATTTACTTTCATTGATCTTCTTATCTTCTGGTCTCTCCAGACATTATCCAGATTCAACATAGTCTTTTTGGCCATTGCAATCCTCGTTCAGATGATGTCGGTTGCACATGTTCCGTGTTCCGTTTTGATGAATCCTACGAAGGTACTTGAACTGTTTTACTCCTTCGATTTCTTCACCGTCTTGCTGCCCATCCACGACAATTCCCATTCCTTCCAGCTCAGCCTCTCTGCCTCTGTGTACACGCTGAAAAGACTGGGGGGAGGCATCCTTGACGCACTCCGCTTTGAATGTTACACGGTTCAGAGCGCCTACCATTCCAGCGTACAACGGCCACCTGTCTTTGATACAATGCTTATGTGAGTATCTCAGGTGCCTCGGGAAGCCCATTTCTAAGATAATCTTAAACAGTGGCCTGTGGCTCACAGTGTCAAAAGCTCTGTTGTAGTCGATGAAAACTATGAATGCCTCTTCCCTAATATCCAGTGTCTTCTCTATAATTTTATGCAGACAGCATAACATTTCCTGTGTGCCACGGCCTTTCCGCAAACCAGCCTGCTCGTCTGGAAGCTCCATTTCTACTTTGATTTTATCAGCTGGAGTATTATATGTAGCATGACCTTACTGACGTGACTGACCAAGGTGATCGTCCTGTAGTTTGAGCACTCCTTGACACTACCGGACTTGAACACAGGAAGAAACTCTTGCTTTGTCCAGTTTTTGGGCCACCTACAGTCCTTTCAGACCTTCACTCACAGTTTGTGTAGTGCCTTTGCGTGCCACTGAGACAGCCTCTCTGAGGGATGTTATCTATGATCGACTGGAGTTGATCATAGAAATCATCAATCTCTTCTTCGGAACTGCTGGATGTAGGTGTATACACCTGGACAAAAGTTTTTGGCGCTGGTGTGGTGTTCAGCTTTAGTATTATCAACTGACTGGATATCGTGTCGTAACAGATTATGCTGCTCTTCAACTTCTGTCGAAAAATAAAACCCACTCCGTTCCTCCCTAGGGTGCCTTTATTGCTGATGACCGTGCAGCTATCGCAGTTTGAGTGTCCATCTTCTTCCCATCTGATCTCCGACATCGCAGTCACATCTAAGTCATGGTCCTGCTTTCCCAAACTCCTCATGGTTCTGACGTTCCAAGTACCGATCCTCACAATGTGTCTTGGAGTTTCATGTAGGTTCCTCTGCCGCACCCGGTGCGCACTCTCATTGACAATCAACCTTCCAACTTCTGTTGGGTTTGAGCTGGTCGCGTCATTACCACCGTCCTCAGATGCAGTTGAGGGACCCTCCCCAGTCACTCTTTCGCCAGCCCCACCCCTGGGGGTCATAGATGGTGCTGGCATATCTTCTTCGTGAATTTCTTCGCACTGCATTGGTTTAGGGCGAAATAAAAAAGTGACAGTCGGATTACCATTACCAACCACCCAGAGTGTGGATACCAGGAGTGTTTCGATGTCATTTCCTCCATCTGGGGATCACTACCATTCCAGACTACGTGGGTTGAGCAGGCTTTAGAACACTAACCCCTAAGACTAAAAGATTCTAAGACAAAAATAAAATCCGCGGAAATCCAACTCATGTAATATGAAACATGTATTCAACTATCATATTACTTGAACATTAAATATACCATCATCATGTTTCACTCATCACAAATAATCACGGCTGACTAGATGATTATTATATAAGATGTGTTAGATAAGTCTTAGATCTGCACTGGAGCGACCAAGCTGTTGTAGAAACGCTTGAAAAATCATTATTTTTAAATCTATAATAAGAACTATCTCAATGCAATTCGATTGGAGATATTCATTTGTTGTTGTCAGCTCCGAAAAAATATTAAAATTCTGATTGTTCTGTTAATACACCATAAATTATTCGATGCATGTATGTGAGCAATTTTTTTCGTCACTTGTCCCATAATCTGTGCAATGTTTCCATCCTGAAATCGAAAGACTCATCCAACACATAGTCACCGAATATTTGTTGATTTGCATGAATTTTGAAAGTTTTCGAGGCATAAATAACATGAAAGGAAATGTACACCTTTTCGGAAAATTCAACAAGAGATTTTTGAAGAAGATACCAACCCCAGCTGTCATATCAAATGATGTCGTCTAATTCAAGCAGTGCAAATTGTAAATGATATATAGCGCTTGTTTATAAAAGATGTTTTAACGCCCTCCAAACAGGTTGCATATGCTGAAGGCCAGAATATCCCGCGGTAATATCAGCTGCGGCTGATAAAGATGATTTCAAATGCATCGTCATTCCTATTCCTAACTCATGCAAACACGCACACATACAGATAGTAACTGTAATATCAGAGTGTCTGCGCATATATGATAAATGAACTGAACTGCGATGTGCATGATAATTCATGCTGTCGTGTGAATGATGTGTAAATGAATATCTCTACAGGCTTTAATCAATTTTTTTACGTCAAACCGCTAAGTTGATCTAAACAAATTTAATGACTAATTCCACAAGGAATCAAAAACAATATTTGTTATGTAAACATACATTCTTTTATCCAACTTTCAGATGAGCGACTATGTATATAGTGTCGAATAGAGAAAGAAATGATTTTGAAAGATAGCTCAATATCAGATCATTCACTGCACTTCAAGTGAAGCAGCAATTGTTGTTCCCCAAAGGTCCTGAGTCATCAGCTGACCGCCATCCTCCACCGAGATTTCGACCCATTAAGCTCAGTCTCTCTCAGGATGGGCCCGCAACACCTTGCTGCGCCAAGGTCCTTAACACAGAGCTACTACCTCCTTCTGTGCCTTTCCATTCAACTTCTTGATGGTGATCTAAACGCTTTTAAAACCGGCCTTTACAAGCAATTTCCTCACCGATGGAGCAACGAAACCGCGGCATCCCATTTCAAAGAGCATAAGCTCCCATTTCTATCTTTGCTTCTGGATCCCTTCGGCAAGTTTTTCATATTTGGCATATAGAAACACATCATAGGCTCATTGAAGCTTCCATTTCAACTGCCTATAGCCCATGTTCCACCAGTCGCTCCATGAAATCTTACAGTCATCAACTTCCCAGTTATGCCATCTTCCTTGCGGCCACTGCTGCCCTGCAGGGCAAGTCTCGTCTCATCTCCCAAGGTTCTTCACTTTCTTCATTGGTTACCTTTGCTCATTTCTGACCAAAATTTATCGCTCTCTTCTATACTAATGACTCTCCTACGGTTTTGGACAGCTCCCATGATCTCTCTGTACTTTGCATGGAATTGATGGAAGACATGACTTTCGCCACATTCCGCTTTCGGTCCACTTTCAACTGCAGGTGATTCTGAGCAGATAGTCTCATCATTCGAATAAGTCAGCATAGATTGCAGCCGTATCTTGATGACCTTATATTCCTCCAAATAGCAATCTTTTCTCTTGCCATACAAAGCAGAACTGGTTGGCATCCGCGGAACACCAAGCCACTTCCAAATCATTTTGCTCACCTTGACCTCGATTATCTCCATTCTGGATAGGGAGATCCCCCGTAAATCATAAGTTACATAATTCTCGGGAACACGCCAAACTGGATCATCCAAACCTTGAATAAGGCGAAAATAACCCAGCCAGCTCGCATGCGCATGCCGCATAAATCAGAATTCGACATGTTTATAGCCACCCCATAAATATGATATGTTTCGGCTTAATTGGCCGTATCTTGCCGGCTGGTTTCTTTAGCCAATAATTTTGTGAGCTCCGGGATAGGCATATATAAGCACACTCAACGGCCAAAAGATCACAGGAACACGTGGTGGGGCAGTCAAGCGCTAACCACAATCATCAACATCAACTTCGAATGAGATTGCAGAACTCAGTCTGCTCACCGCCTAAGTAATCGTTTCCATTCTCAACAGATGACTGAGGCATTAGGGCACTGGTCATACATGCTTTTTGATTCCCGGAGATGGAAACCGGCTGAGATCTTAAGGTACGCCGTTTGAATGCGGCATCAGGTCTAGGTCAACTGCAGGCCGGGTTGTGTTCAATTTCATTCCGGTTGTCAAAATGTTATTCGGAAGTACGCACATGTATCGCTCACATCATTTATCAGAAATCTGTAATCTTTTATAATACATATCATGCATAATTTCGAAGATGATGCAATTATAGTAGTACCTGTCGTTATATGTAGTTTTCAATGACATGATGATGCATATCTTTTTCATGCAACAAACAGACAGTGCACTGCTAATCGATCGATGATTTGGTCTCCTTTATGAAATTATAATTATGACTGTCATTAGTTTCCACCATTCACAGTGTTCATATTTCATTATGTGCCCACTATTGACCTAATTTAAAGTGAAGGAAAATATAACATATAATACTTTGTAAAGGAAAAGTAATGCACTGTTCATTGTCAAGCTTATTCCAGCGGTCTGAAAAACCGGTGGAATAGGATAATATTAACTTATTACAATCAGAACAAGCTGAAAGCGAACAAATTTGTGGCAAGAGATGGTCTATCAACAGATCCTTCAGCTTGCAAAGATCAGGTTTGTAATTGCCATATGAATGAATGAATGAATGAAACAAGAACTTTATTTAAGTGGTATATCGTCAAAAGACTTCTAGAACACTTTACATGTGAAAATAAACACAAAAGACAGAAAGGCAGATGCAATAAGCAGACAAGACAAATTTTCACGAGAGATAATTTGACAGGCAATGCGCTTTTAAAGACGCTTCAAAGTATGATGGTAACTTTGATTCTTCAAAGGCTCCGGTAACGCATTCCACGCGCGAGTAGCACCGAGCGTAGGATGCCGCACGAAGGGGATGATGAGGTCCGATGAAGTGACCGAGCGTAGACGGGAACGATGAGGTTGGCTTGAGACAGAGATTAATTCTTCATGTAGATAGGCCTACACAGATACCAGATACAAAGACACTTAGTGACAATAGTCACCAGGCGTTGATTGATTCTCGCATGAATTGGGAGCCATTTAAGTTCTTTAATGTGAATAACTCAAATTTATCTCATTCTGGGTGAAGCTATGACGAAAGGACCCTATGAAGACGTTTATATAAACATGAATAAAAATGTACGATTACATGAATGTTTTCCTTCAATCTACTTTTCCAGTCTTGTATTCTTAAAATATTTGCAATTGCTAGGAAAAGCATAGCACGCTTGCGATGTTGATATTAAATTATAATGCTTTTCTTATTGATTTAAGTATACATGACGTACTCTGCCTTTCACTAATTTGCCACTATTCAAATGTATGATACAATACTGAGATATTCATTAGATTAGTGCTTCTGGGAGTCTTTATAGACTAAGATCTACCTAGATTTAAACTGTGGATTCAAGAAAATATATTAGCTTCTCTTTTTCCGAGGGGAAATTCAGAATGCGCCTTTTTGATCAGCAATTTAGATTGAGGAAGCAAAGAATATTATATGACCGGCAAGGTCTCTCACGCCGGCGGTCAGACAATATGACAGCCAGTTCCATGTCAGGCGGTTGAACTTGCCCATGATTGATTCGATTCAGCATGCTGAATCCGCAGAATTAAATAGCCTGTTTTGTGATCAAGCATGACACGAGGTTTTTAAATACACACCACAAATCATTGACATCGTTACACGGACTCAAGCTTCTATCATTTCAGGTTGTGTTATTAGATTGAATACCACTTGTACAAAGCGCGACATCACCTTAAGTTGACATAGACTGCATTCTCATGATCATAGAACGCCCCACGCATGATTCAATCCCAAACTTAGAAAGTACTATTCAATCAAATTCATTCAAACAGTGAAGAAATTTCTTCCCTATTCGCTCTATTTTCGTTCATCTAAATTTCGAATTTTTATGTATTGAATTTCTTCTTTTTTAAGTTGTGAAAAATTGATGAGGCTAATTTCCCTTGCAGGTACAAAAGAAGCATATCAGGAGCAACTGGAAGACGCTCTTCACTTCCTGAATTTAACGTTTCCAGGGTTCATGCCACAAACTGTAGACTCGCACTCTCCCATGGGAGAGAGCCTTATTGATCAGATGTCCGCTCTTCTGAGCGAACTTGGACAACATAATTATACGTGCCTCATGGAAGACAATAGCTTCATGTCCACTCCCTCAATTACCTCCTTATCGCCGGCTTTCAATGGCTCTCTTTACAGAATTCGTCGTCTGTCCCATTCGTCAGATCGTTTCTTGACTTCTAGCTCCGCCCAGTCCTCTCCCTGGCTCTCCCCTTGGTCAACTTTGACCAACCTCTTATCCTCTTCTTCACTTGCCTCGATGCCTTCACCATCAGCTGTGTCATCGACAAGTCGCTCTGTTGGCTTGTCCGGTGACAGTCAAGCGACGAAAGTGGATGTGACTCTTCTGCTGGAAAAAAATGAAAAACAAAAGATGGCAAAGACGCTGCATCACGTCTCAGAGGTGTTGCACTATGCTAGCATTGCCATTTTGGCTCTGTTCGTGTTTGAAGTATTCCTCAAAATTTTATGTCTGGGAAAATCATTTTTCAAAGAGAAGTTTGAAGTAAGTGAAATTGCGACAAATAAAACCTTTCATCGCTAGCTTGTGTTGTATGCGACCTGTCATTTTTATTTAGTTGAATGGAATACCAAAGTTCCGGAAATATGAAAATGTTTTCGCGTGTGAAATGTAATTTTTGCTTTATGTTCTCTGCAAAGTGTTCTCAATAAGTGTCCGACAATTGTAGACTAAATCCTGTGATAATAGTCGATAATTAAGAGATATCGATTTATATAGATTTGCCACGAGAATCATTGATTCTTTGGTTTCTTTGTTTTGCAAATGGTTTGTAATGACTAACACAGATATGACAGAAATTGAGCCCCAATGGACGCTAAGATCCTATCTTCCCGACCGCAGTACTTTTGACTATGACTCGAACGCAAGTCAGCTAGAAGGTCAAGCAAGTGTTCTATCCACAAGTGCGTGTGAAAATTTGTGTCATATTAATGTTGACTCGCTGAGTCTCGACTTTGTATTTCCAACACCACCGCAAATGACAATGACGAACAGTGCAAGTCATTCTTTTCATAATCCGAACTGCCCAGTTTTCGCAGTGACAATGCACCAAGACAGGCATTCGTGCTCGTCGTTGTACATTTAGATGTGTGTGGTGACTAGGACGGTTCGTCATAGGCGTTTACAAATAAGTAATTATAAACTCAGCAACAACTGTTTGGTGAAACATGCTACTGATTAATACTAACGGTTGGTTTGTCAATAATTCACTGACATCCCCGCGATAGAATTGCACAATGCATTCTAATATCTGATGTGAGGAAGAACAGATTATATGACATGTAGAGTTTTGCACCGGTTCCGGCCCTCTGTCTGTTTTAACTGAAATAAGCAACCATTTGAATGCATTTATCAAATTAGACGTATCCACCACGAGATATATTTCGGCCTGCTGGGCCTTATCAGTTGTGGGTAAGCTAGAACCAGCGACGTTGGTGCTAGAGGACGTGCAAACAAACCTTGTAGCCACACAAGGTCACGGAGTACCTGTTGAGCGTGTGAATTAGCCAGGAATGCATTGTTTTAACGCAGGCAGCTGGAGGGAGGATTGCATTTTGCAACCACTTAATGCCGCATTCACGCAAGTGCTACTCATTATATGTTTTAACAAGCACGTCCTCTAGCACCAACGTCGCCGGTTCGAACCTACCCACGACTGATGGGGCCCAACCGGTTGAAACATGTCTCGTGACGGTGACATTTGTTGAGATTTGATAAATGTATCAATTGACAGGCTACTTGCTAGATAGATTCATTTGAACACAGCTTCAAATTATATTAATTCAGTTGATGCCATCAACTGAATTTTCATCAGTAATTATAGATCTTCGCGTTTTCCTGGACATTGCGCACGCTATGATTATCGAAAAGTTACCATGAAAAGCACCATGAAAAGTTACCGTTGCGAAGGCCGCCGGTTGCTCACCATGGCGCATCCCCATCTCCCCCCCTTACGGCGCATCTCTTTTGCAGGACTGCTGTTATTTGTCTTAAAAAAAACCAGGACAAAGTTGAACAAAAAACTGTGATTATATCTGTCTTCATTTTGTTGCACTGCAGCTGATTCGAAATTCACGGTCCAGCTCCCGACCAGCATTGTTCAATATCCTCCAAATTTGGGAACTGTACGCCGAGCAGTGGTGTATAGCTTGAATAAAACCATAAAGAATGAAAAAATACAATACTCGAGGACTTACAAACATTCAATGTGAATGGCAACGTCTATCACTCGTTTTTTCGCTCCGCTTGAGACGCATTCAGCCAAATCTTTTCGCTATGTTACAGTTTACCATTTTATCACATTTCAAATCATGTTCACTATTGTAGCAAAATTCATCAAACAGTCTAGCTATGAAGTGTGCATTAAGTATGTGTTTCAATAAATGAAAGAACGTTGTTTATGCTTCTTAAATATTCAACACTCAACAGCAATAAAGTCTAGGAAATTTGAAAATACATCTTTCACTTCCTATCTGTATTTAAACATGCATTCGTTATATGTCCTCGACACAATTTTTCTCTGTTTGTCTTATAACTCGAACTCAACTTCTGCTGCTTCAATATTGATACAGATGATATCTAAGCAGGAGCAACTTCAAAATGATCCACTCTGAAGACTATTTGTCAGATTTAATGTTTGACAAATGACAAAGTATCTCAGGAAATTGTTCTCCTTGCAATTATTTCAATAGATCGAATCTGCCTGGCTTCATAATGATTAACTACAATTGCATCTGAAGAAGAACCATGTGATTATATGAATGTTTTGATTTCGATCAAATACACTGAAATATTATGAGAACAAGTTAGACGACTCGCGTCTGTCAGTCACACGATCACGTTTCCGCTCCTTTGAGAAGGAATTTTGATTCAAAGGTAATTAGGCTTCTATTTCTAGCAAACTATGCATTGTTTAAGAAATCACAACATTGATACGTTTCATATTCATATATTGTTTTATGTTTGTCGAGAACTCAAGGAGCTATTGATCCTATTGAAAGATTAAACCTGTCAAAAGTTTTTTAACAATTTGGATTATTATCCCACCGTTGAGAACATTTGTTTTAATTATCTGTCACAGCTGCAAGTTATTTAGTAGCAAATCACGCCAATATCTGAGTCAGAAGAAAATAGCTTCATTGATCATTTTCTTAAATCACAGTCGGTCGGCCTTTAGTAAAGGTATCATGCTTAGTTGGATGCAATTAATTGCAACTAATTGGTCGCAAATTATTGATTTCTGCTACAAAAAATTGCAATTAATTGATTGCCTTCAGTCACTCATTGCAGTACATTGATTGATTTATAATCGGGAAGGTCCTTATTTCATTGACTGCTTTATCTTCAAGAGAATCAACGGCACCACAAGAAAGTTCATACCCTAAACAGTCCCCATAATGCACTGTGTTCATGTAATTCGGAGCAGTAAGTACTCTGGAAGTTAAGGCGAATCGGTTGCAGAATCATGCTGTAAAGGTTTCAAGTTTAGATGCTTGAATTTCGGTCTTATACATGCCGAAGCTTCACACGTTTATGTTGATAGACAAAGAAAGCCGCCGAAGGTATAATTGCAGAAGTACTTTGTCAAATATATTGAGTAATGAATGCCGTCGACTGAATGACCAAGATTGCTAAATCTTTTGAGCTTGCATAGTTGTTATTGATGAGATTGATATTTCTGCCGTAATTTGCTGCAGAACAATATCCGTCATCAAAATCTTTAGTGCATTGTACTTTTCTTTGTTATATAGAATAATATGAGATTAGTTCTCAAAACAATATCGTTTAAGCATACAAGTTGAAGCAAAAAGATTCCATCCCTTCGTTCGGGCGAGTTTAGTACGAATTAAAAACGCCCATATGCTCCCTATGCGTTTCGTGCTCAAACGTTCTCAAGGGCGAAGACACTTCCTGACAACCAAGAGAGGCAATTTTGACATAATCAGACATTTGTACGTCAATGTGAATCTCATTCTCTGTTTGTTATCAGTTTAAATATACACTTGTTAAAGGAAGTGCAAATTCAACCAAGTGTAGATAAATGAAAGTAACAACGCCATCCGATGAAAGTTCTCACGACGAAGTAGTTCGGATTATATTTTGCAATAGATACAGGTGCATCTTCCCTTGTACATCCATCAACAATGCGGTGAGAGCACTTACAACTTTGTATGAATAATAGCACGTCAAATGACGAGTCAAGTTACATGCAATTTGATGCTCCGTGTGATTATTGAATGCGAAGTTAAAGGCAAGGAACAGTTACATTTGAACAAGAAATGTTCTGTACTGTGCAGTGTGCACTTGTCCGTTGCTGATTGAATTGTCAGTCCGGTTTCAAACATCATTTGACAGATGAAAAATTTTAAATTGCAAATAACATAGACAGCAGTTTTAGTCAGCGGAAATTGAAATATTGATTAATTTACAAGTTTGACGAATCTGACATGTTTTAAGAAAAATATTTTTAATGTTGGAAACAATCAATAGTGATACTATATTCATCTACGCATATTTTATATTTCGGTTTAGGCCGGAGGTACACAAGATAAGCCATACGTCGAAACTGTAATTCCTTCACATCAGTTTCAATGAGAGCGGGCATGCAAAATGTGCGATAAGGCGTAAGCTAAGCCGCCTTTGATTACGGTGGGACGCATGATAAACCAGAAGCAGCAAGCCATAAATCACACCATTTGAAGAACATTGTGTGCCTTTTGAAAGTGTGCACTGCTGCATGTTTATTTTTTATGACAGATGATGTCACATTTTGTCTTTGCTTCTTATTGTGATGTAACGCGTCATTTTCTATGTTGATGCTCTTACAGTGATTGGTCAGCATCAGTCCATTACCTGTTTTATTCTTCTGCATGCTTTTGTGATCTGTTCTGAAAAAAGCATGCATATGCGGTCAAAAGACGCACGAAGTGCATTATGGCTTGCAGCTCCTGGCTCAATGCTTATGACTCCAATAGCCTATTTAAAAATATATTTTTCAAGTCTGCTTGGTAATGAAGTATTCTACCGCATCTCTTGAGAGTTAACCAAGTTTTAGGCTCGTACTATTTCGTTATATGCCACATCCTTAGTATGTCCACCCTCAAAATGCACATTCGTCTCCATTTCCTCATACCGGCAGTTACTTCAATCCTAGAAATCAATCTGCCACTCGGCACTCGCGTTGATAACTAATAAAACGATGATTCCGATAAAACCGAAAATTCCAATAAAAGGAATATTTTCGGATTACTGCAGCTCTTGCAATTACCAACGCTGACTACAATCATAGAAATCATCATTTTTTATTAAATAATAATAACAAGAATTTTGTATTGGTTAATGCGACTAACGGCATATGAACGAACAAATGAAAGGAGCAATATTCATCATTTACATTCTGAAAATTATACAAAAGAATAGTTGTAAAGAGAGTCCCTCTCTTTACTGAAATGCACGCTGATGCCTTGCATTTGGAGAACTTTCTCGCTGGATTACGAAGATTTGGGCAACCGCATGATTGTATCAATGCATCTGCGGCAATTTCGGATCAGTTTTTACTATTATTATTATTATTATTCAATACAATATTTAAAGATGACTTGTTGATATCCGGGGATCAACGGTTAACATAGGAGTCAAACTTCTCAAGTACATTCATTGCCTTTAGCATGACAGCACTATTGTTACAAGTGTAACAGGCCACAGTACGCCATGTAACAGGAAGCAAATAGTTACATGACTGCAACATGGACATCAGCACAGTGCATCAGTCATTCCCACAGTTGCTACAGTTACTTTTGCAGCAACAACCCTAGCTCTGCCCCAAGGAGCTTCTGTGATCATGAGGCCCTGATAAGTGTTATTGGGACCTTGGTGTCTTTTTCTACTGAGTTATGACATGTTTATCTAGGTCTATCTCTGTTCCTATACTTTTTGAAATCAGTCTAATTACTTCAATTAACTCATTGTGAACTCACTGTAACTTAGGAAAGAAATGAAGAATGAACGACGGGTATGCTACTACAATTACTCTTACAGATGACTTGAGTAATCCAGGGGTTCCCAACCTGGGGTACGCGTACCCCTTGGGGGTACGCGAGATACTTTTGAGGGGTGCGCATATAACATAGGAGATTTATTATAATTCATTTTTACTTTGATAACTTTCCTGTTCATGGGTCAGTTGAAATGTTAACTTTGTGCGAATTCCGCATTGGATTGTCATCATCTGGCTTTGAAGCAACCGTTGCTAATTAGCGACCACCAACTCGACCACATACTTGTGCGAATCCGGATTCTTCACCACAATAATGATTAAAAGCAAACAAATAGATCGTTTGATGTTGGAGCATGACTTTCGCTGCGCTTGTCTTGTTACACAAGCGAGCATCAGTTACGCCTAGTTAATTTTTTGTGTTATTAAATTACGAATTTCGTATAATTCTACGCGTAATTAAATTAAAGCATGATTGAATTCTTGCGATTTTTATGTGTATGGGTGAGGGTACGCGGAATAATGAAAAATTCTATGATTTTATATTTTGGGGTACGCAGCATGAAAAGGTTGGGAACTACTGGAGTAATCGATCATGCAGTCTGAAAGTAAACCTTCTTTCAGCGGTTTGGGGACACAATTTTCAATAATGGCTCAGCAAGCCAAAGTATACAGCAACCAACATGTCCTGCTAGCATCCGAAAGATGTGTAGTGGCACTTCAGATACATTGTTAGCAAAAAAGAGCGGAATGAGCTGATGAATTTTGAATGATGTGCATATCCTAAGCCTTAGTATTATTGCAAAATTTGTGAATCCTATCTTAGAATCATTTTGATCACAGAATTAGATTCATCTGCGCGCGCTTCGGTTAGAAAAGCAGATAAACAAAATATTTGATTATGTGATTTTGATTTTCTCAATCAGATTAATTGACCGAACGAAAATCACTTTTTCAAGAGATTTGAGTGATTCAGATAAATAAATATGTAAAATTTGTTTAAATTTTCATTGTTCGATGGCTGCTGTAACCATGGACAATAATTCATTAAAGCCTTACTGTCTGGAGCGACAAAGATTTGACAAAATTGAAAGATCAAACACAATGTGTGATAAAAATATGGAAAGGGAGATCAACACTATTCCAATGGTATAACTGCCAACCTCGTGCGATGCCCAGAACATCCAGAGCCGAGCGCACAGAAACAGAGGTAGATAGTGGGTTGTTTGCCGTATGGTGCGCACAGCAGAGTTGTTAGAATTTTGTTTCAACTTTTACATGACAATCCCTTTGTGTGACAGTTTGTATGGAGAGTAATTCCACTTTTAGCATCAGTTGTCACGTGATAAACTGAAACTCTAGAAGTACATCACTGATGTTAACAAAGTGTGTCACAATTACCATAGAAATCTGACTTTTCGCTTTGTTTACAATGACGATTGTGGCCAACGATCATAGTCACTGTATGACGCCGAGGGCGACGATTATTCGTTTCTGGGCTGACTGTGTACGGAATAAATCTGTGTGCTATTTATGATAAAGAAGCTCTCTAATTAACAAGTCAAAGAACATTGCGGCATGAAAGCATATATTTGTAAATAGTATATTGGTTGAGACAGCGAGCGCCCTTATTCATGCGCTGCATGGATAGCAGAAACACAATTACCACACTGTCATTGCAATGCAGCGCATGATAAGAGTTATAGTCATCCTTCTTTTACCATACAGTGGTCAAGAAAGCTTTGCATAGGTAAGCGCACGGGCTTTAGGTAAGTCACCAATCTCCTACATTTATAGATCCTGCATCAAAGCAGCATGATCTCATATCTCGGATCAGTCGAATGACGTAGCAAACGTCATCTGCAATAAATTAACTAGTCAGTGGAAGGCAATAGTAACCTCTTAATGCCTGTAGAAACCAATCACAGATAGGCTGTCATAAAGTCCTTCTGTTCGCACCACCAATGGGTTAGTGATGCTGTTAGAGATTAGTTAGCCTAACATTGTTTCTGTGCTGTTGCCCCCAGGTATCTGCACATTGCGTTTTCATTTCTTTAAACAAAACTAAAGTAGATCAGTCCTACATGGGTTTAGGCTAGCAACAAATCGAAATGCATCAACAAAGTAATTGCCAAACGATATAAAGAGGCTATATATATATATATATATATAAAATAAGATAAGAAGACCAGAGGTTTCCAAATTAAATGTATTCCCCGACTAGTTTCATCAGCTACCGCTGACTTCTCAAGGGGACTGGGGAATGAAATGAGGGAGGATACATAGCAATTAAACATGTACTAAAATCATACACAAAATTCAAAATCAATGAGAGGCATTGAGTGTCGGTTGATATCTTTGGATGAAATCAGATTCAACCCTCTCCCTGTCTGATTTCTTGAAAGTGGGAGGCATCTTATAAAATGGTAGCACTAGGAACTTGATATCGTTGTCCTTTGCACATCTGGTCACGTGTTTACTTACAGGTAGGATGGAATACCTGGCATCAAGCACTTGTTGTCGGTGCACCGTCATTCGGTGACGAAGGCTGTCTCCGGTTTGTCCGATGTAGTACTCGTTATCCTCCCTCATTTCATTCCCCAGTCCCCTTGAGAAGTCAGCGGTAGCTGATGAAACTAGTCGGGGAATACATTTAATTTGGAAACCTCTGGTCTTCTTATCTTATTTTATCATCGCATTCGCTTTGGATTTTTTCATTTACTTTTATATATATATATATATATATATATATATATATATCAGGTCGAAACCGATCGGGAATTTTTGGTTTTTGGTACTTTGACTTTTTTCCTTGAGTGCTTTTTGGGTTACTTATTATTTGCCATTTTGATTTTGTCATTTATTTAATCTATATATATATATATTGTACATTATACATTGTGTAAGCCCAACCGCATGGCACAAATTGTCGTCTGATGAAAGCATTGATTATATCAAAGGAGGAATTCAGAGTCACAACTAACAACTGCGACAAAACAATGAATTTTCCATTCAGTGAAAGAAGAAACATTTACAATATCAGAAAGAGCGATCAGTGACTGTGGACTTTCAAAGAGATAGGAATTTAACGAATGGTTGATAATTTGCTAATAATCATGCTTCTTCACTTTTCGCCAAATTATAAAGAAAACATGTTGATAATTAGAAGATTAGTTGCGTTGAAATATCGAGACTGAATTGTTATTTCTACATGTTGGCAGAAAAAACAAAAATCTGTGTGAGATAATCGAAAAATAAAATCATCCAATGTGATGATGTATTCACAATAAGATCAGGACGAAGCTGTCAAGCATTGACAAAATTGTTATCGCAAATTATTCTTTTAATACAATAATTGTTAACTAGAATCTAAATAACATCCGGTTGTGTTCAATCCCCACGAACTTTGGAAATATTTATTTCTATGTAGTGATAGTGAAGTACGTCCGCCTTATCTAATCTGTCGAAGTGTAAAGACACTTATAAATAACTGTCTTTGTGATGTAGTTTAGCGAAAAATCTCCTTCTAACTTAATGGCTATTCACATCATTGTCTGTTCACTGAACTTTCAGAAGGCATTTGTCAATTTTCATTTGATGAATTCCAGACAGATTGATTTAGTCGATCACAAGGATTTAACTGCCAATTTTCCAAACACATACCTGATGGAGACATTGACACTAATTATTAGTTAAATCCGACTACATTCATCATGGAGCATAAACAGGGGACAGATTGAACTTTCTACGTGTAGGGGCAGTCTTATATTCATCCCGTAATGAAAGATGACAATACAGAGCTATTGCGGTTCTGAAGAATTCAAATCAGTTTGGTTAAAACAGTCCTTTTACATACCTTTCATTCATGTCGGAAGACAAGACAACTCGCTACGGAACTTACATACCTCTGAAATGTGTTGAAAGGAAAATGCCAAAAATAAGGAACAAAATTCTAAATGAAACAAGTCGAATTAGTTCCAGGCATGCCTGTTTGTACTATCGATAATTACACTCAAATTAATAAATGTACTCTCCAGCGCTTTAAATCGTCTCTGTGGCGTGATTGAAGATCAACCATAGGTTTTGACACATGCATCCACACAGATTTCTTTAATGTAAATTAAAGATAGAATCAGAGAATGGGAGAGAGAGAGAGAGATTACCAGGCATGAATCACTAATTTATTAATGATGACAGGAAATGTCTAACTGGCTGAGTATCAACAGCACACTTAATACTATAAATTTCATTACAAACGAGAAGGAATGGCCTAAAAGCTTGGCAATCACTACAACATCTAGAATGTCTTTATTCATAAAAAATGGACCACCAAAATTGTGCCGAATTTCGATCAATTCTCAGGCCTTCTACGAGGCGAATGAGCATTTTCAGAACTTTATTTTTATGCATTGGTCATCGAAATCGGTGAACTAGGAAAGAAATTGTGATAGCTCAATACTACATCACAAAATCGTGACTGTAATTGTTGAAAATGTCATCTTCTCGCTGCATGGTGACACACAAACAAATTAGCGAGGTCGTGCCTTTCTGCTGTCACCGCACCATGCTCACTTTTCATGTTCGGCCATTAATTGAATGGAATTTTATGATCATGAGAAAAGTGTTGAAAGCAGTTTGAAATAGAACTACATATTGAACTTTGCGTGTTCTTGCTCCTTTCATCGCAAAGATTCTGAAGACACCAAATTCTAATGATTTTGATTAAAAAGCGAGAATATGACATTTTCAGCCAATAAAGTCATCATCTTGTGAGAACAGCACGATGTCATTATTTCTTTCTTAGTCCACCGATTACTATGGTATTAAAAGAAAACTCAGAAAATGCTCATTCACGTCGTGCCTGATTCATTATTACACTCGCATTTTTTCTTATTGAAACATTACGATTTGTAAATTGAGCGATTTTCACATGTTTTGCCCACTGTTCAGCGTACACAAGAGCGGATATAATAGGCTCTTAAGTGATGCATGAACCGGTATTGTTTTGTACCTGAAGTCCGCTAACGTGCGGACAACACATATGATAAAATATAAAAATTATTTGTATGTAAAAAATGTAAGATAGTCCTGAAAGGGACTCATGAAGCGTTCACTGGGCTGGACACACGTATTCTCAAAAGTTCACACAAGCAAGAACGAAAATATAAAAATAAAACTGGACAAAACAGCACTAAAACAAATATATACAAGAATATATACAAGAGGCTCATCAGCAAGATGACCAACTGCTTTCGTCTGCTTGTGCGACACGACTGAAATGTGTGAGAATCAATCGAATTTCGACAGAATTTAGGTGGTCTGTTTTCTGTGATCAACATGAATCACAATTTTATAGGTTATGCAGAAAAAAATGCTAGAATGTCCTGCCTTATATGTATCTGATCACTCTGTTATGAACATAATGCACACCCCTGTGGGAATGAATCTTGCGAAAAGCTGGTGGATGTCAACAGCATAATATCATGCTACAAGTTCAGTCACAATCGCATCATATTCACCGACCATAGCCACCGACCATTCGCGAATTTGCGCTCTATACCGCCATTTCTTTTGACTGCTATTTTCTCTAGTAATCTTATAATCTATATTCAAGTACTAATCTAGTAATCCTGCTATTTCCTCTACTGCCGAGGTTCTATTTTTTCCCACACCTCCTTACTATTGCCTACATACAGTTGTCCATTAATCTATCAATCAAATACATGCAAGTGCAGACTAACTTTGATAATGATGATACACTAGAGAATATGATGAAATCATTTTTTCATAACAGTTCCTGACATTGTATAATTTACAACAACAATAACAACAGATATTTGAATCATTTCATAACATTTACTGCGACATGGAAGATAAATACTTTATTAGTTTACGCTTTCATGAATTTTAAAAAAGTCCTTTTTTAACAGATCAGACTGAGTATACAATGTATTTTCATATGTAGGTACTAGCAACTGCTGCTAGTAAGTTGCTACAATATTCACTATTTCGTCGGTTGGCGAAAAATCAGCTCAAATTAGCAAGCAAACAGAGAGAGAGAGAGAGAGAGAGAAATGTTTATATTGTATCGTCGAATAGAAATCAGAAATAAAATACACAGATAAAAGTAGCAGAATGACAGTTTTGTTTAGTCGAAACTAAGAACACATTCGTATACGCGTACAAAAGCAAGTATAAAACTAATAGTCACGTGCATTTAGTGTCTCGTAGATGACCTTGAAAGGGTGCTACAAATGCGTGGAAAAAAAGAATTTTGACGACGCAAAGTTCTACAGAATGGTACGGCGAGACGCCCACTTGGTAAATAACTGGGGAACAATTCTCTGATGGAAGTCTCTAATCTTTCCAGGCTGTTGAAGGTGTTGATAGCTTGCGACCATCTTCTAGCTTCAATGTCATCCAGCTTCAGATCACGCGATTTGATTTTCAGACAGCGCCTCTGAATCTTCTCCAGTCGGTTTGAGTCTGTTGAGGAGATTCCCACAAACGCTGGGCAGCAGTACTCTATCAGCGACCGAACCAATGCTTGATAAATGGTAGTGAAGTCATCAATACTAGTGACAGATCTGATCCGCCCCAGAATGTACATGCGTTGAGCACACTTTTTCTCGATGAACTTTACATGGCCTCTCCATCCAAGGTTCGCATCCAAATGAACCCCAAGAAACCGAATGCTGTCTTGGAACTTGACAGTTGGGATGGCACCCTCGATACTGCAAATGCTCTTGAATCCACCGCGGTAATTCACTAGACCAGTGGTTTTCTCCGTATTCAAGGTCAATTCATTTGACGCAACCCAATCTGAAATATTGTCAAGATCACTTTCGATCTCAGCAAGATCCTTTGGAATGCTGGACTTTCGGACTCTTGATAAGAAACAAATGTCGTCAACATACTTGATTATGTGGTTCGAGGGGAAAATAGTCTGAAGCGATGAAATATAAATGCCGAACAAATAAGGTCCTAGGAGGGACCACTGTGGCACTCCTCCTGTGACCTTCATCAATTCACTCTTCTGTCCATCAATGCGTACTCTCTGTTGCCTGTCCGATAAGTAGCGCTTCAATAACAACAGAAATCCCGCAGGAAGATTCATCTGACTGGCCTTGGAAAGCAGCTTTGAGTGACAAACTCTGTCAAAGGCCTTGGAGAGGTCAAAGCTGATCAGAATAGCGGCTCCCGTCTGTGGGTCATCGGCAAGTCTGGTTAGGACATCGTGAGCATAGATGACAGCGTGAGTTGTTGATGATTTCTTCCTAATCCCGTATTGATTAGCACCAAGGTGAGCTGTTAGCTGGGGACGGATGCTTGATAGGATGACACGCTCGGCAATCTTGGCTGGAATTGGCAAGAGGCTAATCGGTCTGGATTTTTCTATTACATTCTCCGAGGTTTTGGGGATCGGGATTATGTCACCAATTTTCCAGATCAGTGGAAAACGTCTTTGGCGCAGGCATTCACTGATGAGGTGATGGATCGGCTCAGCGAGGACCAGAGAGCACTTCTTGTAAACTGCAGTAGGCACAGAATCACTTCCAGTTGCCTTTGGTGGGAGTCGTGAAAGAATGCTCCAGATGCCCTCAACACTTAACTCAGGTAACCAGCAGTCGTCTGGAGACCCGTCGACGAAGTCAAAACTGGAGTTGTTGGCAATGCTACAGTAATAGTCATTGATCGTATTGAGCACCTCGGATGGATTACTGGAGTTTCTGAGCCAATCACTGGAATCTCTTCCAGATTTTCCCCTCTCCATGTTGACGAATGACCATAGACCCCTTGCGGAATCCGAGCATTTAGAGCGAAAGTAGTACTGCTTGGCCTTCAGAATTTCTTGTTTTACCTTGACTTTCAAACCATTGAACAACGGCCAGTTTCGAGCACGATAAGCCTCCCATCGGCGGTTTATCAGGATCTTTAAAAGAGGTGAGATCCATGGAGCATCATTGTCAGTCAAATAGACTGTTGTTTGCGGAATTAACTTCAGTGCATCATACATGAATCCATAAAAAATATCACATTTGGTGTCGATATCATTCGGAGCATACAAGCGTGAAAAGTCATTGTCAGGGAAAGATCTTTCAAATGCAAGAATGTTCGACAAGCGTAAGTCATAGAAGATATGTTTCTTCACCACACGCTGCTTCACCAATACTTTTGTCTTAGCAAGAACAGTGGCATGATCTGAGCCGGCTATTGGAGCACCAATTGAGACGTTTTCGGGAAGATAGTCATTTGACAAGCTCTTGTCCACGAAAATGAGGTCGAGGTTGGCAGTCTGTCGAGTCGCACCATGTACAATATTAATCAAGGAAAATCCAGATTCAAGGAAGGAGCGATTGTATCGGTTAAAGTCACCAGCTGCGATTAGTCGATGAAGAGGAAGATTACTGAGATGATGATCAAGACAGTCACTGAGGGTGTCACAAATCCTCTTGAAATTTGAATTGACGATCCCAGGCGGAATATACATTCCTGTGAATACTATTTTGGAAGTAGGGATTTGGATGCAACAAACCTCAACCTCATCAAAAGTGGGTGTCGATATCTGGATAGCGCGCAAAAACTTCTTTGTCCAAATTGCCACTCCTCCTCGTCCAGAATCATTCTTTCGATCGGTGCGATGACACTCATATCCTGCCATTTGAATGCTCTGCGTTGGATTCTTGGAAGAGAGCCATGTTTCAGTGCAGATAACAATGTCGGGGTTAAGTGCGATGACTTGGCTGTGAAGATCATCAAACTTATTACTGATCGAACACAGATTGCTTAAAAGGATAGAAGGTAGTCTCTCTCTCTTTTGGAATGTTGAGATATAAAATCCGTTTCTAAAAATCCTGTTTGATCTCATCAACAACATCTCCATTTATGTATAATTTCTTATTACGGACATACGCATCTTCCTCAAATGAAATTCGTGCGGTGATCATGGGCTCTTTTGCGAAATTCTGCCAATCTCTTGTTTACTTCAGCAGGAAGATCTTCATGTAAGAAGACTTTGCATAAAGGAGAGGCTTTCTTCTTCAATTGACGAGCTTTACTGAGGAAAAGCCTAACTGTTCTTTCAGTTGATTTTACCATTATAAGCCTGGGTTTTCCATCGTCTCGTGTTTTGCCGAGTCTCCGAATGTCTTTGAAACTCTTGGCTTCATCTTCTAGGTCAAGTGTCTCAGCAATCAAGTGGGCAGCTTCCGAACAATTTGAGATGGATTTGCCATTGATTGTGCACGCTTTCTCTGGAAAATTCCTGATTATTAGATTTTCTCTCCGTTTCGCGGAGTCTTGTGAGCGCACCTGTCTCCGCAGGTGGCTGATTTCACTTTTCAGTTCTTCAGTTTCCTTTGTATTAGCTTCATGAAGCTGTGAAATTCGTGAAACGATAGAGGAAATTTCATTTTTCTGTTCATCGACCATTTCCACCACGAAGTCGTTCACTTCTTGCACCTTCGATGAAAACTCTTTGAACTTCTCTTCGATCTTGTCGTCGACCATTTTCAAGATTGAATCCTTTAGCGAGTTAAGTCTGGTATCTAGCTCGGATAGAAAAGACTCTTGTGCTATTTGGGCGCTATATTCCAAATAAGCTTTGCATTTCAAACATACGAAGAAAAGGTTCTTTAATTCCTTCTCAGGCATCTTGGAATGGCCAATGCAAGCTGCATGAAATTGCATGTGACAACCTGGGCTGTTGCATACGACAATTCGCTTTTCTCTATCCTTCGCTTTATCGCCAATGACGCATGAATCGGCAAAACATTTGCACGAATTTGTCATGTTGGACTGATCGGGTTGCAAAAAGGAATCGAACCACGGAATTTACAGGTGAACTGACGTTGTCAACCGATACACCACGCAAGCAGATGAGGGTGACTGAAGTTCTTCTATACTTTGACACCCAAATCGAAGTTCAACTTGAAGAGATCACGCCACCAATGACCTTGAAGTTTCTACTGGAAGCGGCGACGGGAACAACACTCACAGGCGTAGGGAGGCAGTTTTTTGGAGATTACGCGCGAAGTAGTGGACCAACGAGGAGGACGATGACGGAGAAAGTACGGGCGTCGGATGAGGATCACTGTGATGCAAGATTCGACGAGGATAGACAAGGATAAGACGGCGAACGGCGAGAGATATTCCACTTCGAAGACGAGAGAGAGAGACCAGACACGACCAGCACGTTCAGCCGACAGCGTGTGAGTCGGCTATCAACATCTATCAAAGTTATAGCAACTTGCTCGCCACCGATCACTTTTGGATTTTAGACGCATTTCTAAAAAAATAAAGGCAACTTTCACAATTTGCGATAATCTTGTTACGAAATTGAGCAACAAACAAATTTAGCCACAAAATCACTAGCCTACCAGATAATCTCTTGATATTAGCGAGCGACGTTTCCACAGGGACAGCAAGTTGAAATATTCTTCCTTTGTAAATAGTACAAAATGCAGAAGAAGTTGATATGAATTTCATGTGGAAATATTTAAAAACTTCAGACGGTTTCTCTCAGCTGATTGTTCCCAATGGTTCATAAACATTACGACTTTGCGGCATTTCTCATTGAACTATACTCGATGACTGAACAAGCGATGACAAGCCTTTGATAGAATATTGTACTTTGAGGATGTTTTGGAAATTATGAGAACGACATACCGACATAAATTCCCCGCAATATGTGAACGTCTTCTGTTGAGATATGTAGACATTTTCCGGTCGCAATCATTCGAGAAAGATTAATAAATTTGCAATGAATGACATGAAAAATGTACATTTGATCAAATTGCTATTGAAAAGGCATTCGTCTGACAAGACTTGAGCCCACGATCCAACCAGGTTATCTAGAACTGCTGCACAAAGCCAACTAAGATTGGACACAAATCTACGACCGCATCACAAGCTATTTTATAGAAAATGCAAAATAGGTAAAATGGTCGTTTTTAGGTCTTAGAGTTATGAAAATGTTGAAGACCACCGGTGTCCATCCCGACCAAGGTCATGACCGAGTGAAGTGGAGACACCGAACCACCGCAGCCGACCACGCCATCCTGTAGGACAAACGCTAAGGAAGAAGAAGAGAGATAGGGAGATGTCTGAAATATTGCTGATTGCATTTAGGCCTATGTGCAACTATCGCAAACAAATAGTGTTAGCCTATGCAGCTCAATCATCCGAGATAGGGCCTGCAACTACAACTATTGCAGGTTTACAGTATTTGATTCTCCTCTAGATTTTTCAACAGTGGCTAAATGAGTAATCTGATGGCTAACTAAAACGATCATTCACAAACAACTGGTTCCAACTGCACTGAGCCTACTACTCATATTTGCTCACCTTTATCGGCCAGCAATCCCTAATTTCGCCATGGTGAACCGCATCGCCTTCTTCCATTTAAGAAAATTTGGGGCCACATTGTGGGTGATCCCTTTTCGCTTCATGTTCTTTCATAAGACCCTTTCCATAACAGGTCTGAACGACCACTTCTTCCAGATATTGGATGATGACGTTGACGTGCCCGCACCAGGCAAGCCGTTTATGCTCTGCGAATTAATCGATGACTGGGACCTGCTGACTTTACCAAATCAATACGTTTGGATACCAGGGATCCTTCCATGCAACATTTGGAATGTACTAAATGCTTCTCGATCACTGTGAGCGTGGGAAATTAATTTATTTTGATAGTCTGAATTATGCTTCCATAAATATGGTGCTTTTAGATTTTTAGTCATTTGTAGGTTGTCTGCCTTAATTTAAGCTTGGGAACTGTCGGCAAATTTTCGCAAAACATCACAAGCACATATTATTTCATTTAAAAATGCACTAATTGCTTCAACAACGGAAATCAAAATCAAATACTTCGCATTGACAATTATACATGCTACACCGCTCAATATGCTGTTACTGCCAGTGGAATGATATACTGAATGTATTAGCATAGAAACAACCAAATCAGCCGGATGTCTGTCATTAACAATCCATGCAGATAGTTAGCACCTGAAATCCCGCACACTGTATGATACTAATGGAATAGAAGGGACATTGAAACATAGAAGAACATTGAACGCCACGTAGTTGACATGCGTTGTCATAACATCGGTGCATAAAAGATGGAGGCTTCCATTGGTTGACAGTGGCCACTCCACAGACATAGAAATCCGACTTCTGCTTGTTCAAGAAACTAGAATGAACTAAAGCGGTTTGTTGATGGTTATTTCAGATTGCTAGATCTTAAGAAGAATCAAATTGCTGAAACATGCAACATTTGTAGATTCTTGCTGAAAGGCGCTCTATTGCATGTTGTATGTCATTTTATCAAAATGCTTTTAGAGAAATGATTATAGCCGTGAATATTTGCGAAGTATGCTGATAAACTGCCATAACTTCCCATTGTCAGCCATTGAAAGCCGTAATAATTTAGGTAACATTGTCATGACGACGCACTATTGTATTCAATGTAAATGTCATGTCAGTTCTGGTCATAGAGCGTTGGATTTCTATGGTCACAGACAAATACTACTATCTTGCGTCTGTCTGGATAAGTGAAGTGGTGACGTGATTCCATCTCAGCAAGTGATAGAGATCGATATGGAGATTATTCGCCGCCCTTTGGCTTGCGTGATTGGCCAAGCACGCGCAATGCATGAAGCAATTGGTTTGAGAATACACCAGCTTTAATAGTCATATGAAAGTGTAAATAGCTTTCAAGAGAAAGCACACATCTTTGACTCAATTTGCCTCAGTGATAAATTCGTCAAATGGAAATATTATTCACATTGCTCCACTCATCATGATCTAAATTTACTGACTTTATCCGTCTAATGTGATGTCAAAGTTCTAATTAGTCAGAATCCAGAATTAAATTTCCATTGCATTCAATGGAACATTTATTTTCCTGCCGCTTGTGTCTAGTTCCGGCCGTAACCATCAGTATTGTGAATCATCACTAGACCCCAACACGCAGACAAGGTACTGTCTCTGAGGATTAGGTAATGGTACCTTGTCAGTGTGAGTTGCAAAGATTCACGGTGATTATCAGTTACTATCATTTTTCTTTAGATATAAAATCATTTTGATAAAATCGCTTTCGATCGATAGCCTACGAGAATCTACAACAATTGCAAGCTTCTCTAAATTAATTCTTCTTTAGATCTAGCAACACTGACATTGATAGGAGCCTGGCCTAGCAGTCGAAATTACCGTAAACAAGTATGCTGTTGTCCATTCTAGTGCCACTAACTGAAACGAAGTGAAAATCGGATTCTATGGTTCTCAGCCTACATTTTTTAAATTTTCCATGTTAAAATTCTGTATTACATTCTCCTTGTCTCAATATCAATGCACTAGTAAGGTTCTAGGTTGTATTCCATAGATAAATAGATTAGTTTGAATTTCTTAATGACAGTTTGCACAATTTCACTTTTCTGAATTCCTTGATAAAGGCTAAGCCGAAATTGCATTTTTAATTATTGAAATGAAGTTTCCCAACCGATGGCAGCAAAAGAACCGATGATTGGCCTTGTATGTGAGTAATGCTACATAAGTAGGCTACATGTAGCCAGGTGCTATCAACGGAAGCATAGTATCCTCAAAGTCTGAGTTGAATTCAAACACTTCGTAGCGTGTATATTATCATGCGTCACCCTAATGAGATGTTGACAAGATTTGATAGGAATCAAATGTCGCAGGCGAAATCTTCTTCCAGAAGTAATATTTACAGGGAATCATTTGAAACTTTTTAAAATAAGAACAAAAAATGAATTTTATCTCTCAAACTGGGCCTAGTACACGAACATGCATGAAAACTTTGTGATAGAAATTTTTGGTTAATATTCATAAGATTTTATAAGAAACTTTATAAGCTAAACTTTTCCAGTTTTTTTTTATTAAACCTCTCCAGCTCCTGAGATGCTTCGCAAATGCAGAACCCGAAACACTCTATATTACGTAGAAATATGTCATTTATCATTGCCGACAATATACAATTATGCACAAATACATCTTAACCGCTGCATTTCTTTTCAAAAACAACTCGAATATATTTCAATAGATTCTTATATACTTGTCATTATCATTTTGATTTGCATTGCCAGCTTGTTGAACATATTAAAAATGTAACATTGATTCAATTGAATCAAGATCTTATTTTAAATGACTATTTCTAATTTATTCCACAGGTTGTTGATGCAGTTGTAATTCTTACCTCATTTGTGGCTGATATTGTATTTGTATACGTGGCATTCAATGAAGTTTCTGTCATGGTGATAGTGCTGCTTTGGCGGATAGTCCGAGTAATAAACGGTGAGTTTCTGGATATTGGTTCTTTGAGAGCTTCACCATTTAGATAGAGTATGTAGCTGACTATTATTGAGTAGCCAGCTCTCAGGCTTCAGACATAGTAGTATTCGTAATACCCTCCATATTTTTATTTGATTTTTTCCGTATAGGGTAGACCACTGCACTTGATTGTGCAAGAGACTGCGTGATAATTAAAATAAGGTTTTAATGGACTGAAGATTGGGAATCTATTCTGATGGTGTAAACAGGAAGAATATAGTGTTTTACGCTTTACCTTAAATTACAAGCTGCATCCGTTTATGATTACTGAAATGTCTTCTTTGTTGATAACCCGCAATGTAACATTAGAATAATTTCTCACATTGTTTCTCATGAAGGATTAGATGAAAAATGTGCTTCACAGAAGCGAATACTCGCTATGATATGTTGCGTACAGTAAATGGATATATTGACACTTGCAATATTTATTGTAATTGTATCATGAAATACATCTGAAGGTAGGTGGATTCACTGTTCATTTACACTGGAAGCTGCAAGCGTCCGGCACACGTCTGCTTCACCAGCAAAGCTATGTCCTGGAAGGCTGAGCATGATCTTTTGAAAGGACTATCGCTCAGGTTAATTGTGGTTCACAACAGACAGCTCCAACGCCATGCACACCAGACGTCATCAACAAACAAAAACGATTACGTCACAATCAGATGCAAACACCTAATCGATTTGAACATGATAGCAAAACTTGACTTTATTCAAAATGATATACATGTATATGTATAAGGTGGCCGATTCAAAGCTATCCCATTTTTTCAATTGCCCCCAGATGCCAACAGAAATGGTAGGGAGGTAAAGGAAGCTATGTTTATTAGGAAATCCTCCCAACCCTCAATGCTTTGTAATTTCTGTGTTCATTTTATATACTTGATACATCTATCTATGTTTTAATATCTCCTAATGCTCTATACTAATAAATCAGTTAAAAAATTCAGTTTAATAAAAAAGTCGAGATACTCGGCAGAAAACGTTCGGCAACTAAAATTGATCGTTTTCAATTTCCCGGATGGTTTTATTTATGTATATATATTCAAAATATATAGACAATTATAATAGTGCAAGCATCAAAATAGAATGTTCTGACCCGATTGTAAATCAATTTTCTTGCATCATTTCTACCTCAATTTCCATTAGTCCAAGCCTCTTGGCATTCTTATTGTGCAGGTGTTCCAATAATTCGAATGATATTCATCTGAATTTCTGATTTTTTTCAAGCTACTTTGTAGTTTTCTTCTAATGAATGTGGGATCGTGAGTGAAATATGCACACAATACTCCAGTATTAAATCAATTTGTTGCACATCATACTATGCTCTCGCACTGAATTGAGGTACAAATGCATACTGCATACAGTTACTGTTTTGTGACTTCAGATGTAAAACGGAAATGTAGCTTTGGGTGTGGAAAAAGAGTAGTGAAATTTCGATGTCATCATAGAACCAAGTTAGCTAAAATGTGGTAAAAAAGGAGCGCCTACAGATGCAAGAAAGCTGATGCTTACCTAAACTGAGCATAAACAAGTGATATACATAATGACTATATACCTAACTACTTAATTCCTTGGCAGACTTAGGAACTGCGTTTTGCCTAACAGGACTTGCCAGTATGGCTTATGAAAAGGCCCAAGCTAGCGTAGAATACTTAGAATGGCTGAAAACCTTATAGACTGGAATCAGACTTTTGTGAGTTTATTTACCCTGACTAGGCAGTGCGGCACATAAGTCAAATCTTGTTAATTGCCATGCCAATTCGCCAGTGAATACATTCAAAATTGCGCATAGATAGAAGTTCGTTGGCAACCAAAGACGTAGAGCTACGTTTCAAGCCATTCATGGACATATCCGACTAATCCTTGTAAAGCAAGACTCACATCTGTGGCTGCCAATAGGTTTAGAGCAGTGGTGGGCAACGCGTGGCCCGTCGGGACATGTTGGGTGGCCCGCCACTGCTTCTCATATCTTAAGTGGACCGCGGACATTATTTGAATCGATGGTGTGAAAATGACTCACTCCGACTTAGTTCTTTGAGAGATGCTTCTAAGCGTGAGGGATCGATCCTCTTTAGAATTTGCAAAGCCATTAATTGCTAACTAAATGAGCAATATGATGACACAAAAAGAACAAATTCACATTTGAATTATCCAACTATGCTCTTTTTATAATGAATATCTTCTCGTATAAACGCAAAATGGCCATCACCTGCGCGAGTTTATGCTAAGTCAATATAGTATTCGATGCCCTGCTGAGCATATTTCTCTACGTAATAAACCACGCCTCAATGAGCCTAGAAAGAGGCTATATTAATTAGAACTTGACTACGAATGGAGGAATCCAGCCGTAAGATTTTGAAAGGCCAACATTTTTTTCAAATATTTTTGCTGAATTTCATTTGTATACTACAGCACTTATATATCATTCGTTTACTCGATTGGTATTAGCACATGAATGCCATTTGTGGAGCCCATACACGGTTTTTGAAAGTCGTGTATATTTGGGTGACGTATGTGCACTTATGTACATGTAGCATGATCAATAATTGTAGCAAAATCAATTTTATCTTGTGCGGCTTTTTGACGGATAGTTACACTTACTTGGTTTTCGATGAAATAAGGTCATGTTGGTCAAATCACCAAAAAAGTCAAATTACCGTTTAATTATACAAAAGAAAAGCTTCCATGATTTGTTATAGGTCTATTCGATCTTCAATACTCACATGAATTGCAGAAAGTGAATTATGATTCCTTAGTATTAAGCAAATGAGTTGAATACAACACTGCTGTATACATTTACATGTAAAATTTTGTTATGTAATACGACCACTACATATGCACGTACAGTACAGCAGCCCACATGTGCACTTGAAAGTACGGAATAAATAAATATTAAGCCTATTCTACTGCCTTTTAAAATTGGTGGCCACTCCTTGTGGCCCACTGTCCCATCTTGGTTGCCGACCACTGGTTTAGAGCATAAATCGATCAGACCATATAAACAAGCACATCTGCTGATATTTCAATCCAACAGAAATCAAATGCCTTATATTACAAAACAAAGAAACTTTCATAATTGCAAATAAGTAGATATACTCGTATATTCATCAGACGTTTTACAAATTCACAAGTTCAAGGGCAGATTTTATAGACTATTATGATTCCGCATAGAAAATTGATTATGTAACTTCTTTTATGACGTTTTCGATTGAATTCTATGCATGGAAAGAATTTTAAATATTTATCGCTTGCTGCTCACATCGGCAACAGCGATGATTCAAAAATTCGAGAATATGTGTGTCGATGACATCGTTAACCAAAGAAAGAAATTGAACATTGAAAAACATGAATCTAGCGACAACTTTTACAAAATGCTGATTTTGCTGCATTGTTTCAGTCATTTAATTTGAACTTTATGACCTAGATTTTTTCAACAGCTTAACACCTACGATGAAATTATGTTCCTAAATATAGACACATTTCCTAGCTTGCGTGATTTGCTGATGGTTATTACAATACATTTAGTGTCATAAGATTCTTTCGTTTGTTCATGTGAAATGGATTTATTATCATCATTCTATTTTTGTGATACCATTGTGGACACGCCTACGGAACACGACATAATGATTGCTTTGCTCTGTCTTATTTACTTTCTCATCAAGATATTAAGAATCTGACACTTATACAAAGGGCATTGCTAAGATCTATTTGCATTCATGAAGTTGAACACTCTAATCGCTTTCAAGAAAATCAATCTATGTAATGGAAAACTTTTCAGTAAACATTAATTGCTTATCATATCATTCATTCGTTAAGCGCCTGTATGTACTGCAAGGTAACTCAAGTCTCATTCAACCTTTTTACAAGCACATAGTGCATGTATCTGAAAGGATATTGGCACACTTTTTAATAAGCATCAGCATCTAATGTTTGCAAATTTTTTAATACTGTACAAAATGGAAAAGTCCAACTGAAAAACGTTCTAGAATCACCCCGTGTTAAAATAAATTCAGGATAATTATTTTTGCAAATTTATTGCCACAAAATCAGAAATCTTTAGATTGCAAGCTAATTGGATAATTTTGACGCCATTCAATATGTAGATTGCACAATCGAAGATGATCATGTTCTCTAAAGAGAAAATTTAATACTTAAGTAATTTTGTGGTCAATGATTTGAAATTATCATAAGTTATGTGCTACACCAATGCATCGAATATGCTTGAGAAACTTAAAATTGCATCCACGTAATTTGTACTCCTCCACAGAATGCATTACAAGTATGATTTCGTAAGATTTCTATCGCTATAGATTAAATGAGCGTTATTTCTTGGTAATGTCAATAGTTGTAGCGTATTCCTAATTTGGAGAAGTATTAGGAAGTGATCACTGTATTTCGTAATAGAAAAACTGTATTTCGTAATAGAAAAACAAGCATTTTTCAATTTTGAATCCCAAACACAAGATTTCAAGGATTCTTTCCCGATATACTTGAGAGAGTATTAAACGTTTCAACCTCCTAATGAGCAAAATATTGTGAAAAATCATTGTGTAGCAATGCCGATGTGTATCTGTTTAAAGATTGCACGCGATGAATTCCGAATTATTGGTCAATATATACGTGAAGGAGCACAACAACGTCCAAATCAGCTAGTTGCTTATTTTGGTCATGAAATTTCTCCTAACATGCGAATTCAAAAGTACATTGAAAGCTTGTTAAAAAATGAGATCAAACCATTGTCTAACTTTTTTGAAATTCAAATCTGATAATGAATTATGTTTAAAGTCACTAGTGCTTAAGATTACAAAACTGTCATATTGATAAAGAAACTTTTATTCTACATTCTGGAAAAGTGAAAAAGCCAACCAACTTATGGATGCTAAATATGTACTTAAAAGCAAATTTCTGAATGATAATATCAACATTGTTATTTTTTCATGAAACAATAATTAAACCCTGGTCACTGCCGGTCTCATTTTCACATGGTTAGTTACTTCCAAGTTGGTGAATTGGAACCCTTCTATTCGTTTCAATGATGAGCTCTAACTCACTTATTGAAATGTTTTCTTTATATGAACATTTTGAAAAACATTTTGAAACTTTTGGGAAAAGGAAATCTTTCCCAGATCCCGTTAGCGAATCCACACTGCGGTAATCAATTCAAATTTCCTGTTGATGTTGTACAAAGTCTCGCATCTGTTAGGAAGAAAGAAACTGCCTTTGTCAAATGCCGACTTTTACTTTCAAAGTTTACTCCAATTCCTTTATATTGATTGTTGTAGTTTTCCATTACAGCAAAATTCCACATAGTACCTGATGTCAATACAATTCAAAGACAGATAAACCGATGTGGAATGCATTATCCTCAGGATCCCTTAGCAACGTTAACTTGAACAAAAGAAATAGAACGCATGAGGCATGATCTAATTGCAGTCCTTTCTTTCTTCAATGAAGATGCTATCAATTGCCTGGAGAGGTCAAATCTTTGAGAGACGCGACTCCTATGCGCTGAAGTATTCATTCTCTCCTACCTTTGAATGATTCCTTTGTTCTATGAGTTGATGGCGTTGTACTTTGTTTCAATTCATTATGTCCTTTATAATTTCATATTGTTTTGTATTTTATGCTTAGTGAACGATGACTTGAATTTTTAATTCTCTAACGGCAAATTTGCAAAGAATTTTTACATTTTATTTAATTTTATGACGGCAGGTACTAGCGATGGAATGAAAAGGATTCCATGACACCATATAACTGTGGTCTAGAAATCCCATGATACCACTATCGAGTCGCAGGGAATGTTAGTGGAAGTCGGCATAAAGGCTGTCCCCGGGTTCCGTATCTTTTTTAAATTACAGGATTCCACTTAATTCTTTGTTAATCATTTTTGGTCTTCCGGTAGCTAATTCATGATATTCGCATCTAAATTCGCATAAACCTAAAGTTGCTCTGTTACTTGTCATACGGTTGACTAGTACAGATGGCGCCCACATTTAGAGTTTATACCTGTCTTCCGGTGATCAAAATTCTATTCCAGTTAAAGAAACATTTTTTTCTTCTAAAGATTCTATGGCATAAATTGAGGCAAAGACAGTAGCATTGCCATCAAGCATGAAGTCGAACAGATTAACCGAAAAGTGCATGACTTTTTTAACATTTTTCGCGATAAATGCGATAGACTTTGGACATGCATGTAGGACATGCTGTAATGTGAAATTAATTTTAAGAACATTACATTGATTTCATTTACATTCATATTAACATTCATGGGAATAAGTTGGTGCTTACTTTACTTACTTTAACGTCGTAATCCACCGGGGATTGTTGACATCATTTCCCCAATGTTGTCCATCGACGACTTATACAGGGTGAGCATAAATTCCTTCCCTGATTACAACAATCAATTTAAAGGTGTTTTACAGGAACTTTCAGTGTTTTCTTGATATCATTCTGAAGCTTAGACGTCAAAGTTTTATCTATGATGCATTTTGTGCATCATATCGTTAATCGAGTACATGAAAAAATTACTTTTTGTATTTTTCATCTTTTCTGTCATTTCTTAAAACAAACTTGGATTTAGAAAGGAAAAGACATCTCGTTGGCCATGAGGATTTATCCAGTAAAACATTGAACTAAAAAATCAATACACCTCAACATGAGCTCCTCTTGTAGCTCGGAGCACATCTAGACGGTAGTCAATCTCTCTCCATGTGCTCTCGAGCATCTCTTGATTCACAGACTCTATCGCCTCCCTTAGGATCCTTAGGGTTCCAAGGTCACGGACCGGTGTGCGATACACTTGGTCCTTCACATATCCCCACAGGAAGAAGTCAAGCGGGGTTACGTCATGCGAGCGCGGAGGCCATGGAATAGGACCATCTCTCCCTATCCACCTGCTAGGGAAAGTCTCATCCAAGAAATCCCGAACCTGCTTACCCCAATGTGGAGGAGCCCCATCCTGTTGAAAAATGACATTCGGTTGGTACTCCACCAACTGAGGAACGGCGAAGTTCTGTAGCATGTCCAAGTAGACGTTTGCAGTAATGGTCGATTCCGCAAAGAAGAAAGGTCCAATCACTTTGTTGTGTATTAGGCAGCACCAAACATTGACCTTTGCGCTGTCTCTCTGGTGCTCTCTCACAGCATGCGGATTCTGAGATCCCCAAATCCTGACGTTGTGCCGGTTAACCTTACCAGACAGGTGGAACAATGCTTCATCAGAAAAAGCAACACACTGCAGAAAGTCACTGTTCAAGTCAATTCTGTGAAGAATTTCCTCAGCAAAAGCTGCACGTTGCGGACGATCATTTGGTTGCAGAGCTTGGACGATTTGCACCTTGTAGGCATGGAACTGCAAGCGTTTATGCAAAATTTTGACGACGGTGCTCTGCGGAATTCCAAGTTCTCGTGAAGCTCTTCGAGTAGACTTTACAGGACTCCTTTCAAAAGAGCTACGTACAGAGTTTACCAGTTCTTCACTTGAAGCTCTTCTCCCAGTTCTTTTGAGGTCACCAACACTGCCAGTTTCTTTGAATTTCTCGTACCAACTCTTGATGCTTTTCACGTCAGGAGGAGGTCGGCCATAATGTGTTTGGAAATTTCTTTGCACCGTTAAAGGTGACTTTGTTTCATGATACCACATCACGCATTCTGCTTTCTCTACCATAGACGCCATGAACACTCAGATCCGTCAATGTCGAATGATTCGAAAGACAGCAAGCTAGTCGCTTTATGGAATGAGATAACAGAGAACAATAATAGAATAGCAAATCAGTTAGTGACTCATTGTCGATCGCATAGACATCTCATTCATTTCTGATTTTTAACAGCAAACGAAGACAGTGAGGTGTATTGATTTTTTAGTTCAATGTTTTACTGGATAAATCCTCATGGCCAACGAGATGTCTTTTCCTTTCTAAATCCAAGTTTGCTTTAAGAAATGACAGAAAAGATGAAAAATACAAAAAGTAATTTTTTCATGTACTCGATTAACGATATGATGCATAAAATGCATCACAGATAAAACTTTGGCGTCTAAGCTTCAGAATGATATCAAGAAAACACTGAAAATTCCTGTAAAACACCTTTAAATTGATTGTTGTAATCAGGGAAGGAATTTATGCTCACCCTGTATATCTTGCCGCTGCTCGCATACCGCCCTGCGTGCATGCCTTGACACTCTCACAACACGTCAGCCGACGTCCTGGGCGATTACGACCTTCTGTTTATCCCTCTTTTGTCATCATCACAGGGTTGTGAGGTCGTCGTTTCCAGTGGGCATGCTTAGCGAGCTTTCGTTTTCGCAGGGAGGTTAGCCGACTTTGATCTTCTGCGACGCCAACTTTTTCTTACCAATATATTGATAGTAGGTGTAAATGAAATAAATTGAGTGTAATAAGATAATGCGTTTAAATAAAGTAGATCATGTCAAACTGGTTAAAATGATTTTCACAAAATAGACGATTCATCTCGGATTACCAGCGATGTCTGACCATACCAACTACCTTCCAGTGCGGGAGTCTAGAGAATAACAAAATTTGATGTCTACTTACTTTTGTGGAAATCAAAATGCTTCATTTAGCTCAATCCACTAAATCTGCACAAAACATTTTTTCACGACTTTGCAAGAACTGCAATGCCTGAAAACGGATGAAGTTCTAATCAAATTAATTCTATGAGATTTTATCATCGTCGCATGAGCATTCAAGTTAGCAAGAAGTTGGATCAATTTTTCATGAATGATCAATGAAATAGGAAGACTGAATTGTTATCATCCGATCATTGAACATCCACTAGGGGCACAGCTAATTATCATCTTAGCTCTGTCTATCAATGCCTATAAAGAGAGGCTGGCTTGATGAAATCTGCATCCACAATTCGGAATGAAAGACAGCAAGTCTATCAGTTGCCCTTTGCTACGCAAAGTATACTTCCATCGATTTGTAGAAATGTCTCGATAAATCTTTTTATTGAATTTCATTTATATTGTTGAATATTATTGATGATCAGTCGTTCTAGGACTTCATTGTTCTCCTAAATCACCTGAATAACATAGAACGATCCAGCATGCAGCGAATTTTACATATCTAGAGTCCCAAGATCAATTGTGTTAGTTTGCATCATGAAGAAAGCGTTTCTATGACGCCCGATGATAATGCTTGCTGAGATCGATGCTACATTCATAGCGGACATTGTGTTAAATAATGCCTGCAAATTCATCATGCCTGTTAAATTCTTAATTTCCATTGAAATGAAATAATATTAAAAGGCTAGATATTAGTCACACAAATTCTAGTGTATGATTATGTAAGTGCTTATACAGTTTGATATCTATAACATAAGCAGAAACTAAGTCGAAAACATCGATCGGTCACTCAATGCCTCTATGCATAGTACTGAATATGTGGACTTAAGCACATTGGATTCAGCAGTGCTATGTACGATAATAAATCCATCATAGTGCAGTTATTGACGGAATATTTGCAAATCGACAGCAACCGTACTGCCGTCTTGACACCTCAGTTGTAGAGCGATGGCATAAATAACCAGATGTCGGTGGTTCAAATCCCCGAAAACGCTAAGCTACTTTCAGTTTGTAAAATTGTCTAATAATGTCTTCGATGCTTCGTTTGTAGGCTTGATGATGCACGAAAAGCAAAGGGACGAGTTTCGCATTCAGCTTCAAAAGCGAGCAAGACGAATGTCAGAAATGAAGGTAGAAGGGCTCGAGATTGGGAAAGAAATGCAAGACGTAAGTGGATGATTAACATTGTCAATTATGCTTTTAGGCTCCTCACCAGAAAAATTTTTGTCAGATTACATCAGTTGGAATGTTATTGGTTTCAGAGATGAGTTTTGCAAAAATGCGGGCAGCTTAAATTATTCCTTAAACACCGATATGTCAACTTATTCCTTTAAAGTATCCTTAAATGACTAATGTGGAAATCCAAATGGAAACAGTGATATCAGTGTTGCAAGTTTTTAGCGATTTAAAGCACTTTTCGATCTTGTTAGCAGAAGTAGGACAATATTTTCTCAATAATTTAACAGACCAGCGACAGGATCTTTCCGCGGGTGCAGATAATCAGGTGACATTGCTCTGTTTAGCACACAAGTTTGTTATGGGACGTTGGAATTGAGTAGTGGAGAGTGCTCCATGTGTTTCATTCCCTACTATTAGTGAAAATTTGGAGACAAAAGTAGAATGACCAGTTGACACAGATGCGGTTGTAATTTCAGCACCTGATGAGGGCTATAAATTCACCACTGTATTTGAACTGAAAAATATGAAACTATTATAACTTAACAAGCATGCCTTTTGAGTTAAGAAACTATTTTTTATCTCCCTAATATATTTGATATTTTTAACAACAAATAATATGACAAAAGTTGTTTTTTATTGTTTGAAATAAAAGATTTTTTGAAGGCTGCCTAAACCATCATGATCTTATCACGTATCAAGCTGTAATCCCAAAGAACAGTGTGAAAATTTTAAGAGCATCTGTTTGAAGGTCTGCTAATATAAAAAGCTAAAAAAATGCGAGATGAAAGAAAACACAGGTGAATGAAAATTCTTTATTTGTCTCTTGATCCTGCTTAAAGTAAAGAAACCGAATCCGAAACGACGTGAGACCTGTGAAGCGATGCATTTGAAGCAGCATTAAGCAGCTGTGTGGTCATATAGCATTAGGGCATTTTTATTACTCGATTTTCTTCTTCTCATTTGTATATGTTTTATTTTTGTCTGAGATGCATGATACATAATTTATGAAGTATGAGCATATTTTTATATTTCAAGTTTGCATATGTATCTGAAATTTGTTGAAAAATTGTGAACGGTGGCACAGGCACTTACTCTTTTCTTCTAAAATGAAGTTGAAAATGCTTAGGATGACAGATTAATTATTCGTATTTGAGATTTGGAATTTACTGTGTAGGTCTATACTTACTTACTTACTCGCGTGTTCGTAGAACCGCTTAACTCTTTCAATTGCTGCGGATATTCCTAAGCATGCTCGTCAAGTAAATCGACTTGGTCATGTTACGAGAATTTGTGCAATAACAAATTACTGCCTTATAAGATATAAAGAAATCACAGTTAATAGTGTATGTGAAAGCAGGTTTATAAAATATGTCTCCTTTCATCTGCAAGCTGGGATGTCATTCCGAAGCACTTTCTAGAAGGGGAAGACAGTAAATTTCTTTTGTCCCAGTAAGAAAGAGAACGCACTCGACTACACAAACACTGAATCAGTCAGTCAACCTACAGGTAACTGTACAGGTTACTGAACATTTTGACATCTGTGGACAAAAGAGATGAAGATCCGAGACTGCGTATATGTGTATTTCATATGATAAAGTTGATGCATTGATCAAAATCGCAAGTACTGCAGAGTTAGCTAATATATTTTGATGTAGTCAGCAGCATTATTAACTAAAAAACGTCAAACAAATCTTCAGACATTTCAACAGTTTCTAAAAAATACTTTCTCGACGTTTAAGACTTAATAAAGTTGTCAATTATCAAAAGCCTGACGGAAATTCCTTACCTACTCTTTCACAATTTAATTAGATTGTAACACTTTCACTCATTCACTTTGATAATCTAGGCTTTTCACAATTTAACATGAGTATTTTCTGATATTCAGATGTAGGGACTACAGCTAGAGTCACATCTTAATTTTTTGAAAAGTAGATGCCATTTCTTTTCCCTTTTTCACTCAATATTAAAACATATATTTGCATTTTTAATTATATGTTTTCATACAACTAATTTCTCGTTGGATTAATAATCTCTCGTTATCGCCATACATTGTTAAAAATATACTCGCATTACGGATATCATAGTGCGGACTAATACTGAATGTCTCCAAACGACAGATAGGCTGTAATTTATCAAACTTTTGATCCCGTTGGCACTAAGACTTTACACATTAAATTTTTTGAAAATTCTCGGCATGGAATGTAGCAACTATGTACAGTATGTATTAGTAGTAATAGTAATAGTAGTAATAGTAATAGTACACTACTATTGTCACTGTACATACTAAAGTAGTCGAGTCTATATATGTGAATTTCTATCTTCAATTCATGAGTCAAACATCCGATTGATTTGATCTCGAATATGTCAGTGGTTTCCTGAATCATCGTGTTTGTGTATTCTATTGAAGTATGACCGATCAAATCTCAAAAGCAAAGCCTGGCATGCACAAAAAGGAACACCTTCAAATCTAGGAATAGTTCACCAATGACAGGAGCCGCAAAAAAAACACTTGCGAAACTTGTCACTATTTGACTTGATACGCAATTTTTTTCTAAACATAAGCTTGCTTGCCAAAATGGAGGCCCATGGGCCTTATTGGGTGCACTTTTACATGTGCATGGAAGAAAAGTGCATCAGAAAGACTTAATGTTAATGTTTGAATGTACATGTATTGTCAAACATTACTTTCTACACAGTAACTGAAACAAATATAGCAAAATATTAAAATTAGACTTGTTATTCAGTTGCAATTGCTTGCAATAAGATGAAATCACGTTCTTAGAAAATGACTCTTTAAAAAAAGAGCACGCATTTAAATTCTGTCTTAAGCATTTGTTTTCTTTCACAACCATTCAGCTGCTTAATTTTCTTACAATCACTGAGTGATGCGCTTGAAACAAGAGAGTTAAACTGATGAAGTTTAAAACTTGCTTTTTGCTACAGGTAATTTTCTTAAATGTGAGTTACTGTCAATCAATTTGAAAATAACTGCATCATCACACAACAACTGAAGAACGTAGCGACAACGTAAGAAATTTTGTCATTTGAGTTTTCCTTACTGTAACTTAGTTACAACCAGAAAATGCGTCTGGTTAGAATTTTGGTTCGAATTGAAGTCAAGTTCTTTAACGTATTTATTGGTGACATCAAAATTGGTAAGAGCTATAATATATCACCCACATCATCAATGAAATGTCTACGATGGATCTGTTCAGTTCATATTTAAGTTGGATCTGTTCATCATATATTTATACTTATTGGAATCTGAAGGATGAACAGCTTGAATCATTCCCCAGAGAAGGTGAAGAGCTAGTTGGCGGCTCAAAAACAACCTGTGCAATATTTCTCGTGCTGTGTGTAAGAAGTGTGAATGTCGTAGGAAAAAGAGCTTGACTAGAAAATTGAAATCTTATGAGAAGAGCTCCCCAAATCTGATGACACGGTACCTTATTAAAGTATTCATCTGTGGTAGCATAACTGACTCATTAATTTGGAATTTAACTATAGATAACATCACCAATTCGTGACATTTGATTATGGGAAGGTCAGCATGACTTATTGACAATAAATCATGCCTAAGATACCATAGGACAGCTGTAAATTATGCTTGGATATTTATTTATGATATTTTGATTTCTTTACTCAAGCTGTTTTCTCCTGTTCAACTCTTATACATAGCCACCAACTAAAGGCAATTGTTGATGAATATACCAAGTGCATTATTCATGTTAGTAAATATAGGTATTCATTATTCGGAATATGTTGACGCCTTCTTCTTGCTTTCAAACCATAATCATGACGGACGCCCGCAAAGGAAATTGCCATGTATCAGCAGATTGTCCGTCTAATCAATGAAAATAGATTTTCATGATAGGATATGTGCAGAATGCCAACGCGTGTGACAGGGAAGTTTATATCCTCGATATGATGGGGTGCTGTCTCGAAATGATGAAGACATTGTTTCCAAAGTGGAGTACATAATTCTTCTGTATTGCTTGTGATTTGCGTAAATCTAGCTACTACATGTGATTAAAATGCAATTTAATTTTCAGTTTCAATTAAATTGCATTATCACTCGACTTCTGATTTACTTGAAACTTAGCGTTTGATCAGTGGTTCTTGAAATGCATGTACCATTTATTGAAATCAAAAATGTGGATCGTGATCCAGCACCATGTCATAGCAACGGAATGGCAAGTGCCATTAATAAGAGATGTTGTCTTGAACGAGTATGGAGAAGATCTAAACTCAAGTCGATAGAAATAGATTCATGGTTCAGAGAAAAAAAGTGGAGGTTTGATAACATCATCGAAACGCATATATTATTCGCAATGTTTGCATCGTTACTCAAATACTGCTGCCCTAAGGTCTGGAATTCGATCAATTTTGCAGAAAAATGGTAGCATAACGTTGCCTTCATATTACAATGAGCTTCAACTTGCTGAAAATTTTGTTCGGTTTTACTCAGATAGAATTTTGAATTTCCGCAAAGAGCTCCATCCCTCAACCTTAACCCCGGAACTGTTGAAAGATTTTGCAAATTCACACTTTTGGTTTGGATACAGCAGATAATGTATACTCTGTTGTCAAAAACTTCTTATTCGGATCCTATCCCTGCGGATGGCTTTTGAAATCCCTTGCGGTTGAACTTTCTCCGATTCTGTGTCGCATTGTCAATCTGTCTCTTCTCATTGGCTGCATTCCGGTTTATGCCCAATTCTATCATAGCACCAGTTCTGAAAAGAATAACATTGATAAAGACGATTTGAGTAATTATAGACCAATTTCTACTTTTCCTGTAGTCACCAAACTGATTGAAAGGATTGTTTCAAATTCAAAAACATCTTATTTATCAGTTTCAATCTCGCGTTTTCAATCAGCATATCGTAATAACCACTCTACTGAAAGATTGCATTGATCATCTCTCTGCCTGGTTCAATGCTAACAGACTTAAACTTAATGGCAATAAAAGTCGGCTGTTTATTCTTCATCCAAAATCCAAATTAAGCGTCGGAGTCCTTCTGTTGATTTATCCCTTTGTAGAAAATAACCCGATGTTTATGTAGATAAAGATCAGTCATTTGATACGCATTTATCAGAAATCTGTCAAACTGATTCCACGTTCCTCCGAAATTTGCATAAAATTCGTCATATAAAACGAATCGTCATATGAAAAAATTTTGTGCTATGGTTTGCTCATCTCATGTTTCTTCTCGAATTGTTTATTGCAATTCCATTTTGATTCTTTGCACTTCCTACCGCATTCAGAGACTTCAACAAATACAAAACTCTTGTGCTCGTTTAGTGAAGAATCTTCGTCGTGGGGGAATCAAGGGTGTTGATGTCTTTTATTGATAATCGCTGTCATTAGCTTCAGATATTCAATGTACTGCGACAGAACTTTGTTGTCAAAATGATGCCTTTGTCCTGTTCGTCATACCATATAGCTTTGGTTTCAGAACCCAAACTTATTTCTTCACTACTTACTTTCTGGGTCATGCCTCCTCTCTGTTAGTCTGCTTTCCTTAGTGCAGAAAAGTTTTACTTTAAATTCTACTTGTGAACATTTTCAGGCTATATCAAAATAGCATTGTCGTCTATTGAGTTGACATTGATTGAAACTGTCCTCAGTATTCAAAATACCAATTCAATATTTATGCTGCTTTTTTCATTTAAACTGAATGTAGTGTAGACAGAAATGTGTCTTAATACTAGTGTTCTATTTATACCTACACAGCTGGCACAGATCAACTACATTCAAGAAAATTAAAATTGTTATTTATGATGGAACATTAAGAACGGAGAGCTTCGCGTATCCATCGTAGCCCGGCGACTTTGACTACTCGTACACTGGCGACGTCTGCAAGGCAGAATTCCATCAAGGTCATCTTCAAGTTTCGTATCCAAACCTAATCAGTTAGAGAGACATAGAATAATGACCATTGTGATATCTCTGTATCGATGTAATAGCAAGCTTTAATTCATTCTGAAAAGATAATCAACATTCAGAATTTTGAAATTCCATATGTACGCCTAAAATTTCAATGTGAATATTTCAATTATCACCCAATGAAATCGCTGGAGATCTGTTTCATCTGAATGGCAACACTGATTGTGTGATCACGTGTAGTAACCGTCATGTTCTAGGCATATGGACATGTGACCTAAGTTAACAACACACAAGAAAAGCAGACAGCAAGACAATAAAGACAAAAATAAGTGTGTTGTCCATGTTTGCACAAGTATAGTCTATTTCTAAATCGATGTACACATTTACGCCTATCACCATGAATTATCATGAATTATTGTCCATGATAATACATTTCACCGGTGTTACAGAAAAGGTCTAGCTTAGTTCCTCTGTTAAAGTTTCCAACCGGGAATAACCGATGATTGCCGGTTCCCTTTCGAAGCATTTAGTAATGAGGATTTAGTTTTTGGTTGATCACCTCAGTGGGAAATTAAATCTTGAACTAATTTTATAAGACTGTACAAAAAAGTCTTCCTTAGCACACCCTCGAACAGACACAGTGCCACCATTACATAGACACTCAATCAAAGTGCGTTTCAAATAGACGCTTCTTGTGATAAACGCAAACAGCAGATACGTATGTATTGCGTGTTAAGTATGTATTAAGTGAAAGTCATAGTAAAATTATGATCTCAGCGTTCTAATATGCTCAGTTCAACCAACGTCATTTTCATACACTGACAACATTCACTAAGTTAAGGTTCTTAGCCTTTCATGCTAGCGGTGGTCCGAGTCAAACCAGGGACCTTTTGCACTTCTGTAAATATCTCATCACTTAAAGAAGCAATATCGAAGCTGTGTTCTCTTTGAAAGTGAAAACTTCAGATTCTACGCAGTGATTATGCCAAACAAATGGTGGGGCCTGCACAGAATTTTATGAAGGAGTGTCCTGATTCATATCCGCAACGCAATCTCTATGTAATGGTGACATTATGACGACATAAGACTGACAAGAGATTATTTATCATCAAAGTATGGATATTCAAACTCGTATATTTGAATTTGCACAATACGACTGAACTTCATTATGTTGTTTGACTTTAACTTTTGTAACACCATTGAATGAATGTCAAAATAATTCATTCACTTGATTCAATCAAAACCAACCTGAATTGCAAGCTTTTATTCAAAAAAAGTCACGGTGCTTAATTTCGCAATCACATTACGAATTACTGAGGGAGTGAGTAGGCCTGTCTCAACACTGGCAGCACGATTCTTGCTTCTGTACATTCAAAGCAAACTGCTAGACGATTATTTCAAGCCCCTTTAATTAAGGTAACCTAAGGAAACACATAGGAGATGCCACGATAGACACAATTTCCGTGGGACGCGATTCTTTTCATTTCCGCGGCTGTCCCGCATTGCAAGATATCTCTAATGGATTCCTGTGTGGCAATTTCAATACACGACAGGAAAGCAATTTTTTATGAAGTATTAGATATGTTCGTATGGTATCATCATCGACAGAGATAATAACAATACAGAGTCATATCGATATATTGCACTGATATGACGCTGCATTGTACATTTTTATTTCATGTTGTAAAATTTTATAGATACCTATCATAATTTTTATTGATAGCATCATATGGGTGCAAATCAAATTTTTAGTGCAGTTTCCCCTCAATTCTAACCATAAGACTATCGTTAAGTTAAAAAGGTATTCAATGCTGCAAGGATGTTCCACCAATGCACGCATCTAATTCCAGCTGATGTCATACTGTGGTGTAGCCGACGATAGCATCTAAATTTTTTCTGTGGCCATAATATAGCGTTTTTGAGGCACTTTAAATTTTATTTTATAAGTATTCCGCAGGGAATTCCCATTCTGATAATAGGCCATTCGTCGCAAATCTTCGAAATCCAAAATATCAACTATATCGAGAGTTAACAGTCAGAATAAGCCAAAAGCCAAATTATACATGTAAAAGTGCTGTCATTTTATCTATTAGGCATAAATAGCTATCAATAGACAGTGATTATCAAAAAGTAATTGCAATTCAATTGTCTCTTCAATCAATTGCGGCAATTGAAATTGGTATTAGTGAATAATCAACTTATTGCAATAGAAATTCTATACAAATAATTGATTGAAATTGTACATACTAAGCAAACAATCAATTGACACCATTCAATTTTTGATAATCCTGCTGATTTCTCACCATAAGTTAACGATGACGTGTATCTGTAGTGAATAATTGCCAGAAGAATCCTTGACAGTAGCCAAGATTGGGGACAATACACTTGATATTCGTTGTAATAGTTTTTGCGCGTGTGTCACGTCGCGTCCTATTGCCAACCGCAGATATAGTGGACCATCGAGAAATCAAAAAATGTGTCGATGATAGATTTGTCAGTGCGAGTTTCTTAATGGACGAGTGCTACGCGTCGGGAAATCCATCAGACGTTATCAGTTTATTTAAGAGTAATTTTAGCATAATTCCTCACAATCACATTAAACAGAAATTTCTTCATGAGCAACCATTTGCTGCGATGATAATTTGAATCAATCATTTAATTGACATAGGAAATTCATGCAATCAGCTAATTGATGTCAGAAGTATTGTGCCATCTATTAATTGAAATTGGAATTACTTTGTAAATTAATTGAAACTCAATTGATTTTTCATAATCCCTGTCGGCAGATGTTTTAGTCATTCAAGTCATATATTTTAAGTGTCAAAGATGCATCGCTTGTTCATTTCTCAATTTTCTTTCGATCAACTGCCTTCGTAGTGGAGGGTCGGATAGCTCTGCGACTCTACAACTTGTGTATAGTATGGGTTTGGAACGATCAAGAAGCTAGTCATCCGTTTCATATTAAGTAAAGTCATTTCAACTGCAGAATGACATCATCGTTCGGCAATGACACAAATTCTTTTCGACTGCTGCACTTCGAAATAATTTTGTCAATCTTGAAGGGACAAAACTCGTTCTTGATAGGTCAAACCTAGAAGTCAAATTTATAGAAGCTCGTAAGCATGTTCCATTTCCGACTGTCTACGTATGATGGAATCGTTAATAACATCAGCCATTGCATACACACCAGAACAACTGTAGAAAAACAGATATCTTGGATGTACGGGGCTAGAAGATGCACTCAAAGGCTAGCAATTATGAAAACAATCAGGTCAAACCAGAAATTACTCAAAGACATCAAGAAAAGAATGATAGGATTGACAGAACTGCTGGCGGCGTGCTATCTTATGTCTAATGTGTACGTACTCCGGCTTCACAAATTGACGAATTAGTCAGGCAGCCAGAACGAGTTTCTGCAGGGAACCAGGCCGTAAGTGAGACTTTCACAGAATGATGTATGCCCTATGCCTACTCCGAATCTGCACGTTTGCCGATTTCTAGTGAGTTCCTCTTCTTGTCAGACAGGATCACAGAAAAGCACATGTAAATCCAATGGGACGCAGATTGCAGTTTTTGGCTAAAATGACATTTTCTATGTTTTCACTTATCAACTGGAAAGTATTAAGTCTAGAGTCATAATTTTTGACAAGGAATGTCTGCAGGTCATTTCATGTGATGTGCACGTGCTGTTATGATGCTTCTGATCGGCAATGTGTGTGAGAATGTGGTGGAATGTGGATAAAGTTGCTCAAAATGCTTGTGTTTGGCGACATTAAGAGGCTCGCCAAATCTAAATGTGTTTAGCTTCATAGACAGGGGTGCAAGAAAATGAAAGGAAATGACCTGAAGACATTCCATGTCAAAAATTATGACTCTGGGCTTAGTGCGTTTCGTTTAATCAGAGAAAACATGCAAAATTTCATTTTAGCCAAAAACTGCAATCTGCGTCCCATTGGATTTGCATGTCTTTTTTTCTTTGATTTTGTCTGACAGGAAGAGGAACTCACTAGAACTCGGCAGACGTGCCGATTCGAAATAGGCATAGGGACTACATCATTCTGTGAAAATCTCATTTTCGGCCTCGTTCCCTGCAGAAACTCGTTCTGTCTGCCGGACCAAATTCGATGACGATGATATGGAGCTTCTATGGATTTCAACGCGTCTAGCAGCTGACTCAGATTTTCTCTCCGATCGTTGTTATAAACGCATATCATCCTCCTGATGGAAGCAGTTGTGTCATATATCTTTATACCGTAGACAGATGCAGGAATTCCCTTTTACCATCCATTTTGTCAAACTCTTTGTATAGCTCTGTTTTTGTGCTTTGATGAGCTTAGTCCGGGAGCTACTGACACTTTTTCCTAAATTCGCGCACAAAGGGACTCAGTAGCATGAATTTGTAGATCTTGAAACACTGAATGCAAAAATCAAATTCTTGATTGTCACAGCCACTCTCTTTCGGTTATAGATAAGGTGAAGGGATTCCCATTAGAATCCACCGGCAAAATTCAAAAAATATCTTTGGATTGTAAAACACTTGGCAATTTTCGTACATTTTCTTTTGCAGAACAGAAACTGTTTATCAGAATGCCATGAAATTTGAAACATGATTGAGTTCAGAACATCAACTTCGATGTAAAAGATGAAGTGAATAGTTTCTGTTCTGCAAAAGAAAATGTACGAAAATTGACAAGTGTTTTACAATCCATAGATATTTCTTGAATTTTGCCGGTGAATTCTAATGGGAATCCCTTCACCTTATCTATAACCGAAAGAGAGTGGCTGTGACAATCAAGAGTTTGATTTTTGCATTCAGCGTTTCAAGATCTACAAATTTATGCTACTGAGCCCCTTTGTGTGCGAATTTAGGAAAAAGTGTCAGTGGCTCCCGTCCTAACTAGCCTCCTTTACATGTATGTATCACAATCAGCTATAGCTGTTTCATCCAAATATACGCATATCATATCACATCATATCTGTCAATGCACTTTACCTAGTTCACTTGATTGCTAAAAAGTTCAAAAGTGATACATTCCGAGATAGGCCTAATCTAAATATTAACAAATTTCTAAAGGTCTTTGCTAAGAATTTAGAGAGCATGTCTAATGAATGAACGGTAATAACATAAACAGGCAGAAGTGCTCTGCAGTAATTGTCGTAGATTGAAGGTCTAAATATGGGGAATTCGTCACGCTAATTTACAGGTGCAAATGAAGGGTAGAAAATAATTGAATTTTGCTTGTATAGCAGAGTGTCCCCAATTATCGTTACAATGTCCTCTCCTAGCTATAAAAGCGTGTATTAACAATTAATGTTTTACATCAAATTCTCTCACTTCTGTAGGAGTTTTTTTGGAAGCTATTATGAATTGAATATGCAGGTCTAATTGGCTCTCTAAGTTGTGAAAGAACTTGGTATTCAATAAACATACTGCTATTTCAAGAAGCTGTCCCTACTTACACGTATATGATTGAAATTTGAAAGTGATTAAAAATAGACGGAATGCGACAATAGTCTAATGAGTAATATTTTGCTCAATATAGTATTTGAATGCTGTAAATCATCACATCTTACTTTTTAACAAACATGCTATTAATGAACATAATTAGTGTTAGTGCATGACTTTGTTAATTCCCCGGTTGTTATTTTTAACAACAGGTCATTTAGTGCGTTTGCATAATATCAGAATGACAATGTAAAATCTGTAATGCAAAGTAACTTATAATCGAGAAGATATCTGAAGAGAACAGAGACAAGAAAAATAAATATTAAATTGAAATTTCTGCTGATTTTGATAGCATAGCAATTATCATGCATTTTAGATGCTTTAGGATTGATGTCCGTTGTATCCGAAGAAGACAATTTTTTGATGATGAATTTACCTTGCTTTGATCATTATTTAGGGTGCATAAAAATGCCTTTTCATAACTAATTTGTAAAAATGTGCGGCATTTAACAATCAGGATGTCCGATTCAGCTCTTTTTAATGTTTAAAATACTGCTCAGAATTACATAGATGTATTTCAATGGCTGTTTAGCGTGTGAAGTTTCTGATGATGGCATTGATTTACTTGACTGATACATCTCCATACTGTGAATCAAGTTGTGAATAACAAATCAAGATCATACATGTATCTGCACATGTAAATCCCCAATGCTAGCTATTAATTGAAAATTTTCAATTTGTACGAAATTTCGGCTAGAATTCCCTTTTATGATTCCTGATTTTCATGCCAAAATGATTGATTGTGCATTGAGAAGTCGCTCATGAGTGCAAGCGATTGATAAATAAGATTGAATCGGTCATGAAGAGCGACTCAAGAAGTTGGTGAATTTCTCAAATGTTCTTTCCAATATACCTGCGACATGACATTCTGTTAGTCAAGTCAAATAACAAAGACGAATGGTGACTTGAATAAACCAAAAGTTTTCCATTAACTGAAAGATACAAAGAATATTAATAGAATAATTAAATATTTGCTTTCTTTTTCACTTGAAAAATGGGAACAGACCTGAATAGCTGCCTTTTCAGCTGCATTTTTAATTCAATATTAGGAATCATCAGTAGACCTGGTTCACATCTTTCAACTTCGACACAACTCCCTATTTAAAGTTGCAGCCATGCCCGGGTAAATCTGAGGTTTGCAATGAGCAAGTTAGTGAAATTTCGACGGGCATTAATTAAATATCTCCTGTTTTAAGCTGTTTTTTGCAAGTACAATGTAAACAGGATAATTAGATACTGAGCTACATTCTCTGACAGGACTTTGCGAATGATTTATTCAAACACTTCAACCTTTGTCTTTGTGTCAGTTAAGTGCACGTGTTATGCTAGCAATTTTGGCATAGATCACACATGTAAACGCATCGCACATAGAAAAATGTCGCATTATTAGCAACAGAAGAAAATCCGACAATATCTTTTAATTCAGAGAATTTGTTAACGAAGGTTTACCGGGACGGCTAGAAAGCAAACTTGCATAAAAAATCAGATTTGTTTCCACTTATTTCAAAAATGAAGATTCAATAAGACATTAGAGAAGTCTGAAAATAAGTAATGAAGAATTTTATGATTCTATAGGATCTCACAGAGTCAAAATATTTATGCAGCAAATTAGTAATCCCATGCATTTCTCTGGAGTGCACAGAGATTTCTCTGGATTGCTTGGGTGATAGACACGATAATTCGAAATATACAACTAAATTGGCCGGCTGTTTTATTTGGTTTAGATTAATGAATAACTAGATGAAGTAATTCATCTAGTCGAAGTCTCTCTAACAAATTGGTCTTACCACTCTAATTGCTCAATTCATTTTCCTCATTTTTGATTGCTTCTTTGATTTATAATTATATCTTGTTTGACTGATCATCAAATAATGTTGGATTTGATCATCCGATATTTCATCTTCATCAATGGAAAGTCTTCAGATTGGAAATTCATATTTCTTCCTATCGCTTTATGAGATTGATTTCTCTCTCAATCTCATGACAATTTATTCTAGGAGAAATTTGTCGAAAGATGTATAGTCGTTATTATTGTGAAGTTATGATGCGGATTTGTGGATGAACGCGTTCCGACTTAGAAGTTTTGAACTTTCAGTCAACATGCAGTACATGGTTCATGTTCACACTGCTACTTTTGAGCAAAATTCGGTCATTTCTGTGGATGTTGAAATCAATTTTCACCTTATTGTCATTTACACCCATTTGAGTGGACTTTGATAAAGACTTTGCTTTGCTCGCATTTTCTAGCTTTTTTCTCTTGAAAATGTGCTAGTAATCTCGTATGCCGATTTTATTTTTAGATAATAAAATATTAAAACAGAAATGTCTTTAAGATGCATGACTCCATCGGAAGTTGATTTTGAATTTCAAAGCTCTTAGAATTTCAGAATGATTTTCTTGTTAATTCATTGTCCATTATGCTGATTTTGCAGTAAATTATTCACAAAATGCACATGTAGCTCATCGTGAACTCAGATTACATAAGAACATATGGTATTCAGCAAAAAGTATTTAGGCAACAGCGATGGAACAGGATCACCGGGTCAAGCAGTAAGGGGCAAAAGTAGGTGACCCGGTTATCAAAATTCTCTCATGAGTTTATTGATTTTTGCTATTTATATACAAGGAAGAGCAGCATGTATAGTACATTCTTCACGTACATTGCTCGTCATATGTAACTTTGAGATTTATTCCACATTTGGACTTCTGAGCATATCCACATTCCACACCCCTCCAGGTATCGAATTTAATGGTCTGATTTTAATGCTTGCGTATACTTTGTAAGCGTTTTTCTGAGATAGGGTTAGTCAACATTATTATTTTCATCAGGTGGAAGGATAAATTCCCTTCAATAGGAACTGTTGTGGAATACTGGATCTCACAGTCAGATTGGCCAGCATCGATAATTATATTGTAATTATTACTTCCTGAAGTTCTTGCTCACCTTCATCCTGCTTGGAATCTTTCAGAATATCCTGAAATTCGTCTTCAAGTATGACTAGGGCATTATTGGCATGCAAAAATTTGATTTCTGCGGAGTCTGTTGAAGATCATCTTTCTCACAAACTATATCTAGAAAGTGGCTTAAAATTCAAAACCCTCTCAACTTCAAGGTTGTCGTTATTTTGTGGTTCTGATGCCAACCACAATTTCTTTTCTGTGATACAAGTATGCCTTCACAAAGAAAGTTTCAGGTTGCTGACACACGCTGAATTAGTGGAATTTTACAGTAATTGGAACTAAAAGTTCCATGTTGAACAATTACCTAATCCATGCTGGACTCTAAACCGCTTCGATATCACCGGGGCCGATGCGGCCTCCTCCTTTTACTTCTAGAGTATTACTCCAAATCACATGAAATTTAAGGGAGGCTTACTACTTATTCAATATGCAAACTTTCTAATGGTGGTGTTCATTTACTCTAACTCGCTCATCTTCGCACGATAAAAAGCAATTCAAAATTTATAGTTTTGAGAGACTTTTGTAATTTTGGCAAGATTTGGCTTTAAATCACCTCAATGATTGGTATTTGCCATGCCAAACTGCTAAATGCACTAAGAAGCTACTTTGAAATGCAGGAAGAGATTGATCAGATTGATTTGTACAAGGAATGACACTGAAATATACATATATTCTACATGAAATGAAGGCGATCTTCATCGTCCTTGAATTTTGCGGAAATTTGTATTTATTTTCTATTACCATACCGTAACTGTTAGCGCTTTCAGGCAATTGTATAAAGATTTGAAAAGTCGTGCTGACTCCAAAGGTTTCATGCATGAGCATTGCGCATGCGGTAATGTTATCTTCTGTTCTTCCATAGCGCATAACATGACATACATAGATTTTAAAAAATCATGTTTCAATTTTGTTTTCTATCCCTGAGATAATTCAGATTAGATACACGATCATGTTTTCATCAACAATTGCATTCATTTCAGAAGTTTTTCTCTCTTAATTAATTCTCTATGTAAACGCATGTGTGAAAGTAAACTATTGTAGAATTACTGCAGTTTGCGGTTCTAGGCGCTTGAAAACGTGTAAGAAATTATCAACTAACGACTCTGTCACATTTCCGCCATTTGCATATTATATTTACTTATATTACTTACCTTAATATATTTACTTTTCCATTTGCCTTCTGTGAAGTGCTATGCTTTTTCCACATCGCATATCTATTACAATTTTAAACATGTACAATACACGTCACAATTTTTGAAATTTTTCCCTTCTTGTGTAACTTTTCTTCTTTTAAATTTCTGACAAAGATTGATTGCAGTTATCTGACCATGAGTAGACACCGGCTGAAGATCTCAAGAAGATTTCTGTAATATCTTGCAAAGTATCATTCTCAAATAGATTTGGAAAGACATTTATTTTTTACATGATTTACCTTATTTTGAATCGCTAATCGATCCGTTTTTGTGAAATGCCTACAAAGCCATAAATAATTGCTTTTTAAATACTGAACCTAAAAGTACAACTTATCATTTCAGGAAAACGGTGGATGCACATGCATGTACATGAGAATCATAGCAATCATCACATTGCTTTGAACAGTAATGTGATGTCTTGATAATTCATTCATTACCATTCCTTAAGTTAAATTGAGATATTTTGTAAAACTTTGCATCTTAAATTCTGAATGTCATATTAGGCCATCGATGACTACATTGTAAAATGTACTATCAAAAAATTAATGAAACAATAGCTTGGATGTGCTATGAATGTCTCCTAACGGATGACGCTTTCAAAAGGAAGATAATCAGCTTGGAGGGACTCTTTAAAGGTTATACTTTAACACGCAATGCCCTTCTGATATTAAAAGGGTCAGATCTATCATTGAAGCAATGAATTGATGAAAAATTGACGATCAACATCAAAGTAAAAAGACTGTAGTTTGAATATCTCTTTTCAATGCTGACAATTTAGTGAGCCTTTAATAGCCGAGCGGAGATAGGTTGAACAAGCATCAAAGAAGATTCAAATCGTTTTAGTGTGCCACTTTAAGCTCGTCTACACATGTAAATAATGAAGCTGACTTCATCGTTGTCTTTTAGTACATTCTTTGCTTCCTTCACTGTGACTTGTGAATTGCATGCAATATTAATAGACTTCAAAAATGGAAATTTTCATTTTGTAGCAGCAATTGTCTATTATGAATTACAAATAGCGGCAATGGCAAACCCAGATTCCCTATAAGTGAAGTGATGCCTCATTATCTTGCTTATGTGATGTAAGCATAGCTGGGCACAATTATTTCATCGGAACTACACTGTTAATTTGCTGCTGATAATAATCAAAAAATGGTTTATTTCAGTCATTGTCGCAATAAGAATTCATCTTTCGACATAACCACGCTAATTTTCAATCTGTAGCGTTCCTGTTACCATGCAAGAGAATTTATTGCTATCTACATTATAACAGTGTTCTTTCAGTTATTGGTGGCAAGTCAAACTAAGTTTCATAATGACCACATTCATCATGAGAATGTAATGAACCTGAATCTCTTGTAGGCCTAATAATATGCACTAGTATTTCAGGAAGTCGACAAACGAATTCAAGACAGATTTTTTCAATTAATTTTCATATGAAATTGCTTATGAATGTACAGCATACATTATTGAAATGAGCGTGTATGCATATTCATAATATATTAATGTAGTTAATATTATGATGAATAGTACGAAATTGCAGAATAGTTGACGGTAGAGTCGGTGGATCAAAAGTGAAATGTTGAATCTAAAGACAAGTATACCTATAGAAACCTAATTGACACAAAATTGTCAATGATTTAATTATAATTTAATTAACAAAATATAAGTAAGGTAATGAATAACCAAAAAAAATTTTTGACAAATTTCGAAATCATTACCTGTCAAACTCAACCATGGACTGCAAATTAAATTCAGATTGGTATTGAAAAGCATTTCCACAAGAGAGTGACATTATTAACAAACAATCACTCATTTTTTTCTTGAAACCCAAACTTTTAGATTATCCCGTGAATCATTTAACCGTCCTCTATGCACTACATTGCATTGTAGTGCAATCGTGCAATTAAGAACTTCATGATCTATTCCGTCTATAAGTCATCTCTCATAAATGAATGTGGCATCTTATTTGATACAGCATGTTCTCAATTACATTGAGAAACTGCATCAAGGTATATTATGATTTCTTCTTCGCAGTAATATGAAGCCACGATCACATAGCACTATCCTAATACATCACATCTTGTCATTTTTGCAGTACTTTCAATTGCAGAAGCTAAAGGAACAACAAAGGAAATTAAGTACAACGCAATGTAGCAATGTCTGACAATTTTACTCTCTGTAATTCATGAAATTATGTTCGTGTAAATTATCATCACCGTCAATTTTCCCGAATCTTGATGAGTCTCATCAAAAATTCAGCTTTCTGAAAATTCCGTTGACTTACTGATGCTACATACATAAGAATCGTACTCCTACCATATGTGTGTGATACATGTATATGCGCTACCGGTGGTCTGATCCCAACATCTCATATTGACCTTTTTGTAGACAATTTTTCATTAGGTTGAAATCTCAGGAAACGCTGAAAGGAACTGCACATTCCACCTGATATAATTCATTTGCATGACAGAAGTGCTTCTGTAATTAGTAAATTTATTTCTCAAGAAAAAAGTGATCCTAAAAAAGTAAATAAACCTTCAATGAAGACTTCAGATAAGACTGCGTCTGTTGGGGCGAGTAGCATGTTCCAATCATCCTCCATCCACTGCACAGTTCAAGATGAGCACCGGCGGAATTTATTATCTTAAATTTGCTCCGCCTAGTAACTGGCAAGTAGAAGGATGGACAATCTTTCATTTGGAAAAGTTTTATCAGACTAATACGCAAAATTCTAAATTAATCCGTTACCCATTATATGCATGAAAAGGAGAGAATGAACCGATTCTTTTATGACCGAAAGTGCATGTATAAATTCTTATCAATCTAAGTTTGAGATCCTCTTAAATTTCAAGCACACTTCATTCAAAGAGAATTTATTTACTCGCCTTATCCTCTTTTGTTGACATAATCCATTCGCTATACATTTTGTATTTTTGCTGTCATTTTTTAAGTTCAGAATGTTTTTAATACATAGTACATAAATCCATGTTGGCATTAACCCGTTGAGAAATAAAAGCTCATTCGAATTGAATCGTCAAGAATGCGCAAATGATTTGTACTTTCAGAAGTATTAGTGCTTTTGTACAAGATTATCAATGGATAATCATGAGAAGGTGCGATGCGGCTAGGGTACCGCGGTTGCTGATCGAGGAGGCTTCATCGAAATATCGCTAGATGGCAGAGGAGCTAGTAAACGCATGTGTTTACGAGAGAATGTAAGGATATTCCTACAATTTGTACAAAATACACAACTGCACGCCGTTGCAATTTGCAAGACGCTATGCGCCAGGTCTATATTTAAATAAATACAAGTTGATTGTCGGTATGTAGCTCAGCAGTTAGTCAGACTGAAACGTCGAGTGCAATAACCATCACTTAGCATCTCAGTGGTGAACAAACTGAATCTTCAACTGAGCCACATCCTAACCTGAACCATTGCTTGCATTGCTTCGTCATTCAAGCGGACAGTTGATGTTAGTCACTGAGCTTGACAGCAACAAAGCCATTCAGAATCCTTCACTGTTCGTATCTATATGTACATGTATATAAAATTATTAATGCGAATTTCCTTTGAACTTTCAGTTGTCGTATACTTATCATACATTCTACTATTCCAGCAAAAGTCTACCGTTGTTCATCTTAAAAGTCTTTTACATTTGCTGCATATAATAAATATTTTTCTATTAATAACAAAGTGTTTGAAGTCATGGAAGTGGTGAACACTCAGAGAATAGCACTTTTTTGATTATTTTTTTCAGTTGATATCTTGCCTAAAAGTCCATTCACCACGGGCAGAAGCGTGGTCGCGCGTTTCTATATGAGCACTATTTGATTCCACAGGACGCGGTGCGCTCGGTGTGAATGGACATTAAAATGAACCTTTACTTTGATATCTGCATTTCTATTTGTAGAAACACATTACGTCCTTGGAGGAATTGTGTCGTGAATTGGGAGGAACAGATGAGCAAATAAAAAAGTGCAAACCTCGATGTAAGTGTTTTGAGTTGCGGCTTTCATCATGTTGAATCTTAGAATCAAACACAAATACTTCGCAAAAGAGTGAAACGGATGTAGAAAACATTTTTGCTATCAATCAACAATAAACCTAGCTCACTGCATTGAGCATGCATGTGACTGTTCTACTACAAAAGCAGATAACAAAGAAAATAACATGAAGGCGTAACTGAAAAGATGAGTAGTTAATGAATGATGTTTTAGATGCTCGATCCAAAGATATTTAACATTTTATGTGATAAAGGGACATATGAGAAATAGAGGCACCAGCTGTGGCAGCAGTCTCGGTCACTACTAATAGTGGCAAAAAAGAACATGACGGCTATGTAGTCATATTGCTATTTTGCAAGCTGTACGATGCGCGATGCGAAAGAAAACCTTAAGAATAGCATATCAATTCCAGCTTAAGCCACTGATATCATGCGTAAGGTCTCAAGAATTTTTTCATTTAGCAGTTCCCCTGAACAAAATATGCAAAAGACAGCTATTACTAAGGCTCAGTCATGTCTTTGTTTTGCAAATTAACAGAGCACATCCTAAAAAGGATCAACCTTCAGGTGGAATTTATCATTGCAAATCAGTCAATTGCGTAATATATGTGAATTGTTTCATTAATAACTTGCGCCAAGTATTTTTGTCAGTCTCAAATATGTGCTGCCAAATTTTCTCACAGCTCTTCTTTAGTTTTTTCTGTTAATCATGTATGATGTAATTTCTTGCCACAGATTATATATAAACTTTATAATAATATCAGACTTTTCACTGGTGGGCCACCTCCTATTGCAAAGAAACAGCCCAATAGTAAAATCACAAGAGACATAGTTATTTTTTCCTGATCAGCAATAAAGAAATATTTCTTGTTAAGTCATGTATTAGTCCAGTCCTCACAAAGTCTAAACATGCGCTATAGTGTTTTTGCTTCTTGCCGATCGACATGATAAATGGCGAAGACGTGCAATCCACAATGTACTAAGAAAAACGTATGAATAACATGTTTCTAAACGTGAGATCACAGATGCAGATACAATGAATTTTGTTGCAGCCCACACGCTTTTTCATGAAAGAACTACTTGAACATTCATGAAAGAATTACTTGGTGATTAATTCATGCTTGGCCTATATATGCGCACCTAATTTACAGAAAAGATGCAATTTCTAAGTAAAAGGTATTAAGAATAAAGTCAATACAAAACAACCGTTTCATGATTAAATCGCGAGGCCTTTCGACCGACAGCTTTGGTCTGTCAGCTGTAAATGATCGCAACCAATCACGTGCCTTGTCACAGCACTACTTGGTTCAGCCATAGAATTAGATTGCTTAGTCGTGTCACTTTGCTAGAAGTGCAAGCAGATTCAAAACAATGGTACATGCAGGAACTTACTAAGTGGGCAAAAAGAAATTTTTAATGTCTTGCAGAGATAGGGAAAATAGTCGTGCGTCGCTTGCGGATTGATGTAAACTCCTTCGAAAGTCTCCAATTGTCACCATTCCTTCAGATTCGAAGAATTCAGATCTTTGCGCTTTCTCGATAATGTTGCGCCCTCTGATTATTATTCGAAAAGATAGCAGGCGCACGAAAAAACGTTCACAAATATCTCTGTAGAACTTGATATCGACTATGTCTCTTTGTTATGTGATCTGGTTAATAATAGACACTGAAGATTCATACAATTTGGCGTGTTTAGTGTTGAACTGTCTTCATGCTCATTGTTCGATTGCTATGGTATTATGCCAGCAGGTTGTGTCAATTCACTAGCGTTGCTTGTTTCAATGCTTCCCTTCCAGTCAAACAAAAGAACAGATGATCCGTCTATTTCTCCGGGTTCAGCAGACGATCTCGGTCTTTCATTTCTTCTCATTGCCCATGCTGAAAGGTGTCCGTCAGCATGTCTCTGTAGCCATCTCTCGGTGCGTCCAACGTAACTACCCGCAATTACATCCACATTTGTAGACAATGTTAGACACGAGAGAGACAGAGGGTCCTTGAGAGGTCGGACTGGGATGCGGCTGGTGATGAAGGCAATTCGACGGCATTTCCTACTGTTGTGTCATTTAGATCACAGTATGCGATTCGTCCTTCACATTATCCCACAACGAAAATATGCTTTCTAGGTAGGCAAATCTCCACCTCTTATTGTATTCATCTGGCCACACCGAGTCAATAACGGAATCAGTAAAGCCGTACGTGGTCTAGCCATGTAGCATGCCCGGCATTGATTTTGGAAAGTGGTGTGATCACCATATTCTAAACAATATTCAATTATTGCAGAAGAGAAAGTTCCCATCATTTTTAGACTATGAATACCTAGAATTGACTGCATAGAAACGCAGGCCCATTTTATTCTCATAGAATTTGCAACTATTTCTAGGAGGCAATAATACATGACTTGTCAGAAAATGTCATTGATTTGTAGCACCGCAATACTATTGTCAGAAGGTAATCGCCTAACTGGAGCTAGATTTTGTCAAAAATGGTTTGTGTTAGGCCGTTTTAATTAAACCTATAGTAAATCGCTCTATGTCCTTAATATGCATTTTTGCTGCGCTGCAATATCTGCAGGATCTGTCACATTATGTGGCTTTCATTTAATATTTTTGCTTGGTCCACAAATTAAATATTAATCAATAAAAAACATTTAATCTAAAATACGAATCTAAAGTACTGCCTTTCGAAAACAGCAAACTTCATCGTTGTGATCTTCTGTTGTGATAAAAATGTATTCGCAAATAACATGATGACAAAACCGTGCCTCTTTTGAAACTTAGGATAGGATTTAGTCATCCGCTTTGCTTGAAAACATTCAATGAATATAAGTGCAAAATATTCAATACGATAAAAATGTGCAATATGCTTGTAGCTACAATCATACAACACGGCAATGACATGAATCCATGCTGAGTTACATGCGAAGTAGAAGAAAGAAATTTGATCATTAAAAGTCTTAGAAGATAAATCAATTATTGTGTTGCGCATACATATTCAAATATTTGCAGACTTCAAATATTAGAAGAAATGTAATAAAACTATATTCATCACATTCAAGAAACTATTTTTGCGGACTAAAACTCGGAATACCAATCACCCCTAACATCTCTTTTATAAATGATTGACTCGCTTTAGCCAATTATAACTGTAATTTCATGTACATTTCAGATATGAACCATACAAGTCTGCAAACTAACAACGCGCTGAAATCAATGGCTGCTATGACTACTGGTTTCCTCTCAGGTCTTGTCCGCGCTCAGCCGAATAATTTAGTGCTTTCTCGCATCAATCATTTTGCTGAGAGTCCTCGAACTGTTTCCAGGCCACTTCAGCCAATTTTGGAGCAGCCCATGAGTTCTAAGGGCGAGTCCAGCTCCACTTCCCCCTCCTCCATTTCTTCTTCAACGCTCAAGGTCACAGTGCTCAATGGCAAGCCCGCCAGTCCTAACGCCAAATACATGTGGCTTGGACGGCCCTCATCGGGCAACAATACTGACAAAGAAAAACCTCGGGACTCCGTACGAGAAGAGTCAGAAACTGAAACAGACTCAAGTCGTAAGGTGATGTCTTCAGCAATTTCTAAGGGTTTGAAGCGAGAGGATTCGAGTCTTCGTCCAAATCAGCGAGTTGAAAGACTTGACGCGAACTCAAATTGTGCACGCGTGATTGACATCGATAAATCTCATGGAGATGAGCCGGTTGCTGATTCCGCAGTTGAAGGCGGTGAAAGTTTGGAAGAAAAGAAAAAGCTGCTGCAACAAGACACTCTTTCGACAACTTCGACACTTTCATCATCATCAACATCATCCTACGAAGGAGACAGTGATCCTTGGCAAATGCGATTGGTAAGTTAATTTCTCTACTAAAAATCAAACGAATTCGGAGCAAATGCATTTAACTGGTAAGTTAATAAAATAGACTTGCGCATTTTGAATACTACATCCTTTGTGTTTTAAACATCCCACCAGCAAGCATTGCTTTTGATGTATTACATAAAAAGTTTTTGGTTATAATTAGAGACTTGCAAAGCATAGATAATTCCAAGAGATTGTGCACCGCCAATGATAATGCATATTTCTTGATTTCGCGATGGAATCAGACATCCGATCACGAGGGAGTCATGAAAGCTTGTGGTAAAATTCAAGACAAGTTTTATGACTTAATGGATGTTTGGTTTGTGTGTCGATACGAGAGGTTCTTCATTGCTTAGAAAATCAAAAAAAGGTTTAGCGCTCATAAGGTTATGACGAGGATTTTATTTTATTTTAAAATTGTATAAAATACACCCATTGGGTGTATTTTACACAATTTTAAAATAAAATAAAATCCTCGTCATAACCTTGGGAGCGCTAAACTTTTTTTTGATTTTCTAAGCAAGTTAATGGATGTTTGCTTGCTGTATTTCAAATTGTTCATTTTTGAATGCAGTTATCAAGATGAAGTCATTTGCCGCATATTGGACAACTGGCATCATTCGAATTTCAACTCATCTAATGTCCTTTAAAGAAAAATTCTCGACACAATTATTACATGTTAGGAGGAAGACAAGGTTATATAGGTTTATTTACTTTTGATGAGAAATATTTCCGAAATGAATTAAAAATGAGATCTGCGAGCAGCACCCATTGACCTTAGAAATCACAATGGAAATGCAAATGATGAAAGTGTGATGAATATTTCTTCTTATTCTCGAAGCCTTGTGCGCAAGATTGTGCAATATGATATTCAAATGTACATGTAGATTGTGTTATCTGTATACTGAAATTTTGCTGAACATAAATGCAATATCTAGAATTTAACAAAGGCTATTACAAACTTTAATAAAAATGCGCTTTTTGAACATGAAGATGCATCTTGCAGTTTCGAAGAGATACTATTGAATTGAAAGAAATAGCTTGTCATGTGACTATTAATTACAGGCATGGGCTGCCATATTCATGCATAGAATTTGGATATGCCCATAGAGTAAGCATATAGTAGCTTGAGTGTCGAATAAATGAATATTTGCTAACAGGTGCCACAATTGAGCGAAAATTAAGCTGATTATCAAGGAATTTTCATGAACCGCATTAATGCAGGTCTTCATGGAAAAATTGAGATCTCATTGAGCTTCTTGGCTGAAATTTCAAGCCTTTGATTCAGTTTTCATCGCCGTGATTTTATGATTCATTAAATTAGTGCTTCATTTCTTGAATCTAGATACTAAGGTGAACCAGTCGACTTACATCTTTTAAAGTTAGTTATGATCATTGTCTTTCATTATGATGTTCTGCTCTTTTTACAATTGGAGATAGTTTGCGATATGATCGCGCTGAAGAAAGGAATTTATTAATATTGCTAATTTAACGAAACTATTTCTCCAAGATTGTCACAAAACGGAGGATTTGTACAATGCCAGTATTCTTTCTGTATTTTTACAATGATCAGTAGATTCCATGGTAATCTCTTAAAAACTGAAAAGAATTTGCATATCTCACATTTGGTGCTGGGTCTTAATTCGGGTTCATTCAATACAATAGAAACTACATACACATTGGGGATTCAATTAATACTGAGCTGCTACTCTACCTAACATACTTACTCTCTGTATGTGCCTGTATTTTTGGCCGACTATTATTTTAAAGACTTAAAGTTCATCTGTTGTTAGCACTTCTTTGGGATGGGCGCTGAAAGACTGAATACTTTTGATGTTTGACATCTTTCGAAATATATCTTATATCAAAATTCTTTTTGATCCTTCTACAACCACGAATATAGGAGTTTCTACGCTGAAAAGTGTATTTGGCTACTGTAAGTGAATTCATCGTTAACCAACCTTTGGTTAATAGATGTGAATGTTCCTTGAGAATATCTGTAATATGTTTTACCTACTCTAAGCACCATCATGTTCTAACACCTAAACCGGCAACAACCAGAACGAGTTTCTGCAGGGAACGAGGCCAAAAATGAGACTTTCACAGAATGATTCCTACTACGGATCCGCGTGTCTGTCGAGTTTCTCTTCTTGTCAGACAGGAGCGAAGAAAAACGCATGTTGATCAAATGGGATGCAGATTGTGTAGTTTTGGCAAAAATGATTTTTTTTATACTTTCTCTTATCAACTGAAAAGTGCTAAGTCTATATAGCTTGTCATGTGTATGGGATATCATGATGCCTCTGATCGGCGATATATGTGAAAATGTGGTTAAAAGTCGTAAAGGTGTGCCAGCATGTTGGTGTTTGCCGACAGTAGGAGGCTTGCTAAAACCGAATGTGTGTAGCTTCGTAGATAAATGTTTATGAACATGATAATAAATAACCTGACGATATTCCATGCCAAAGATGATGACTATAGACTTAGTACTTTTCAGTTGAATAGAAAAATTCATTTTTGCTAAAAACTGCAATCTGCGTCCAATTAGATTAACATGTATTTTTCCTTGATCGTATCTGACAAGAAAGTGAACCAGATAGAACTCGACAGATGCGCAATTTCGTAGTAGGCATAGGGTGTGTCACTACTGTACATCATTCTGTGAATGTCTCATTTTCGGCCTCGCTCCCTGCAGAGACTCGTTCTGCTTGCCGGACTAAACTGCTTATTGATGATGTTTTGCATGTATTGCACACCAATTGATGTGCCTTCCTATCATTAAATGAATGTTTGATAAAGTAAAACTTTTTATCGACATCTGCTATTGTTGAGACATCTCTAATAACTGCCTAAAAGACGATGTGGTGTGAGTAACACTGAATCTGTGACTGAATATGAACCGTTCGTGCGGATTCGGATCTGTTGCACACTAAAAATCAATCACATAGCCAACAAGGAAGGAAAAAAATCACAGCTTCGATGTTGGTGACTAAAATCTAATTGTAATATTCAATGGAATTGAAGATAGAAGTAATAGAGTAGAGATTGTTGATTTTTTTACGAATCAGAAATTTATCATTCAAACTAAGACCCTCCTTGGCCTCCGGGTTAATTTTTATGGGCTGTTTGAAGGAAAGAATATATGTGAACAATCCCTAAACAATTCAAGAAACAAATGAAAATATTCGAACGGAGAGACTTCTGCTTCAAGAGGCCATAACCGGAAGTGCATTGAAAAGAGCATCCCTTTGTAAGCATGAAAACGGCTATCATTTAAAGGATATCATCCTCCACACTTAGATGAAATGAACTCGTTTTTTTTGTTGAATATAACATACACATTTGGATTTAAATGCAATCTTGCTTTTCTGTAAGTTATTGTAGATTCTTCAGTCTTTCAGCACCCAACCCGTACATCACGATGGTGGGTGAATTCCTGTCTCGGCACATTGAGAAAACTCGAGAGAAGGCGTAAAAGTAGCGCATACACTGCGTTAAGTTTGACTATATGACACAATTCCCACAGGAAGAGGATGATAAGCGCACGATTCATTTACTAAATTCATCCCTATATATGTCAATCAGTGCGGAAGTCTCATGATAGTCTTCATATGTTTTCTTTCGTGGATTCTTAAGAATTTATTTGGGGTTCCGACTACAATGACAAGGTAAGTTAACAAGCGATTCCTAATATCTGTAATTGTATCATTCAACAATACAATTCAATACTACAGTTTCGCAAAGCTCTTTTGTAAGCAGAACCTTTTGTGACACAGGTGGTCCATTTTATTTTTGTTGATTCACTTATAAACAATTGCAAAAAACAGCAAACAATTGCTACAGCTCTATTACTGATAACAATACATTGCTAGACAAGCAAAATTTCGAAATTCCTTTAAACATATACATGTAATAAGATTTTCGTGGGAGGTAGCTCTTGAGTCCTTGACTATAAGAATGCATAAATGGATCGCATTCAGGCGGTGTCTTGTATCTAGAACTTGAAGTCCTGATTTAGTTGTGAAATGTGACGGTTCTTCAGAAAATTCTGAACTCAAACTAGAGGTAATCAATAATGGATTATCATCACTATACAAGAAATGTGTCTCTCAAACTTCGGACGAAACTTTGCGTGTCTGATATATTGAAAGTTATGAATGTTGTTAACTTACTTGAATTGCCAAGGTATTCATTTTTCATGCAATCCTTAGCGTATGATGACTTTGCGGACATCTTTCACTGTCATTTACTTTGAAAAGAAAATTAGTTTTACTCCAAGCTGATAATGACAACATTCGTTAAGCTGTCAAAATTCAGGGTCCGGTCATTCTTGAAATATATCCTCTGCTGATGATGTGCCAAAAAAGCGCCACCTGATCTTGAATAGAAGTAATTCAAATGAATTGGTGAATATTTCTGAATATGACTCTGCTTTTATCAAATGTAAAATCTCAATAAGATTCGTTCCTAACCGGAAGGACAGCAACGGACATAACTATCAAAAGAGCTATTAAAATGTCAATCAGAGTCTATGTCTTGGATATTAATGGAAATTCGAAAAATTATTTCCAATTATCGGATGAAAATAAATGACTTAGAGATGCTTAAGACTTTAAAATTATTAAATTTTAATGGTCAGCAACATTCTCCTCAAAAATTGATGTCATTGACTCAAATGTAGACGATATTTCCTTCAGCGGATGAAAATGATTTTCATGTTGTTATTCTTCTAATATTCCTAAATCTAAATTCTCATTGCTACACAATGAACTTCACATCAAATGTGAGCAACAAAACCTTCGTCTGATTCGGGAAGAAAATAGAAATTACGTTGAGATTAAATTTTGAAATTATTGCAGCTGCGGTTGTGTGCAACTTTATCTGATTGCACAGAAGAAAGGCAAAGATAAGCATGCACGGTCTGTAGAGAAATTTGGATGAATCTCCTGAATACAACTCCAATTTTAAATGCGTGAAGGCGCACACCAAAATGTGACCACTTTACATGTGAAGTTTTATCAAGCGAGATGCAGCAACACTACAAAGGAGGGGGTGCTGCATTGTGTTCTGCAGTTTCGGTCATCACAAAGCAGACACTCATGTGCTACCGATTTTAATGCATGTTGTTCGGTGGAACATGCACACCAGTGTCTGATTGAGACTCGACATGTTGCCGGAGTCGCTGTGAGTTGACTTGAACAGATAGCTACCTACTATGTGGGGCTTCTAGAGTCCCCAGAAATTTATTGATATTGCTCCAAAGCTATAGTAGCTACGATTGTAACTTTTTGTAACTTTTAGTTACTACGGGTCTCTGATGAGCAACACAAATTTTGTCAAATTTGGCTGATGGGAACATCAAAAATTTGACTTTTAAGAAAGTTTTTTTTCAACTGTTGCATATTCATTAATTTCTTTCAAATTTTAGCAACACCATCAATTTAAATCATTAATAGACTATTGACAAAGTATATGTGAAGTTATGATTAAGATGTTCATTCTTTTGCGGATGCATCTATGTAAATATTATGAATAATGACAGCAAAATTTAAACACTGCTCATAATAGCTTCACAAACAATACTGTAAGTTTTATGCTGCAAATACATAGACTCCTAGATATCTATTGTAGGAGGTGGAAAATTCTTTCATCAGTCCGCACCACACTACATTATACTGTATATCTAGGAATCTATGTACAAATGGTGGATCACAAGTCAAAGAATGAATAGATAATCATGGTGCCTCACAGTAAATTTCGCTCTTTCATTCATTTGAATGCAGTTGCCGAAATGTTTCTGCAAGATATGTCACTAAGATATTAGCAGACTATACACAATTTTGCTGGCATTTTCAAAAATCTCTATTTAAAACGTATTCGCAGCTACCAAACTTTCCCAATTCAATCAAGCATGCCCCCAACATTGTCGGAAGACACTTTCATGCGACGACTGGCAATTTTTTATGACCTAAAAATCGAAAAAATATGACCTAACAAAGCTTAAAATATAACCAAGTGTGACTTTAAAAAAGCTTTAAATTCAACCAATATGACCTGAAAAAGCTTAAAATATAACCAAATATGACCTCAAATCACTAAATGTGACCAAAATGTGACCTAAAAATCGTAAATTTTAGTTTGGCAAGATTTAAAAACAGTTTAAAACATAGCAAAACTTATGGTTTCATTTTCAGGCAAAAAGTTAAAAATTTCAATTTAAGACAAAACGATTTATTCCAAACTTTTACCACAGTATACCCATCTACAGCCTGCTGTACAAAACAGTAATGTAATAGTATACTTCATTTGATGTTAAGAAAGTCTGTCTTTGTACAGCATCTTCTTCAACATGGAGAAGAACGCTCTAATGAAGCAGCGGTTGGCCGGCAGGGAAAGGCAGACGACAGACGAGCCAATCCTGACGCCGTCGGCAACATTCATGCCTGTAGGCAATGCATGCACTGGAACTGTCCTCAGACCATCGCGCTGTTGAGAAAACCAATATTGCATCATTCTGCATGCATCGTTCATTTCTATATCTACTTCCCGGCAACTCTAACAGTTTAAAACTACAGCAAAATGATCAAAGTATGACTAAATATGATGAAACACAGAAAAATGGCAATATTACCTTACCCTAAAATATGACATGTCATAAAAAAATTGCCCTACTAATAACGCATCGTTTATTAAAGCCATCTACCATAAGCTTCTAACTGATGATCAAGACATCATTAGAAAGAGCATACGTCACATGTGAGCAGGAATTTTGCATACGATTAATTCATAGGAGTAAAATCAAAATCAGAGTGGGGGCTCCATAAATTCCTTAGGGTTCTCCGGACTCAAAATAGTCCGGGAAAAATAGGGTTGAAGGACCCGCTTCGATTTCTACCGTTCTCATTGAAGTGGTGTTTAATTGAGTGGGCGAAACATTTGTAGCGACATACACTTAACAGTGATCACTATTGTTAGACAGCAAGAGCATTCATTAAACAAAGAATAAAATCGCAATGAAATGACGATTAAGATTGCACCATCTTGTTTCGCTCATGCTTCATAGCAAAGTTATGTACTCTTCGATGAAGCCGGTTGCTGTCCTATGCAAGAAACGGGTCCTTCAAATTGCCGGTTTGAGACAACCCACCATTAAATCTCCGGTAGAGTTCGATCCGTGACCAAGTTAATCCTCCGTCAGCGTCTGGTTTATACAATGATGCTTTGTATTTCCACAGCTGTCGTGATCAATATGACATCGATCACTGAAAATCTCTGAAAAGCTATCATAAGCCTTTAGCAACTCGATGTAGGGGTAGGAGATTCATGTGAAGAATTCTCTAAATACATGTATTACTTGGGTCAAAGACGCAGAAGTTTCGACCATTTCCAGCTGCACTTCATGCCTGTAGGAAACCGGTGTACCGCAAATCACATGCAAAATATTTAATTACACATCAGTAGATCCATGATTGATCATTATGCATGTTACGGGAAGTTTATATGCATTGCTTTCTCATCATGTACCAAAGACCATCCCCTGTTTTGGCCTTGAGTTTTGCTGGACCGCGGTGCTGATTCTTGTATACAGTTCGGATGCACTTTTTGTTCATGTGCTCTGAGCACTCGACCCACCGGTGGACCACAGAAACCACGTCCGTTACTATGTGACAGGTCTTAGCTTCTTTAATTCTTGATTAAAGCGACTCATCACGTTATTAGCATCTTGAAATTCACATTTATTTTTGCCTTCAAGTTGGGGAGCCGCAATATCTTCGGTAAATAAAGGTAATGCAAGTGAAGGAAATCATCACCATTTATTAATTGTGGAGATGTGGGTAAATATTCATGTTGACGTGTATGATATATTGTAACACAGCACTATGCGAAATTATAACGTAACGTGTGAGTTATTAGATCTCTTTTGTCCTGTTTGCGCTTATTGTTTATTTCCAGAAATATTAGATGTGCACTTCATCTTGAGAAATCACGCACATTTCACACGTTTTTGATTGAGTTCCGCAGACTACTAACAAACCACAATGTAAAGACTTCAGACAATGCCATCAATCCCCATAGAAGTGGATAAATATCTAAAATTAAATTAATGCATGAAGTTCATCTTTCTATGTATTGCGGTACTTTCTTTCTACAATATTGCTCAATTTTACAGGCATTATCCCCCCTCATTCATTGAATTCATTTAGTCCGGCAGTCAGAGCACGTTTCTGCAGGGAACGAGGCCGAAGATTAGACTTTCACAGAATGATGTATACCCCATGCCTACTATGAATCTGCGCGTCTGCCGTGTTTTAGCTGGTTCTTCTTTTTGTCAGACAGGATCAAGGAAAAACACACATTAATCCAAAGGGACGCAATATGCAGCTTTTGATGTAAATGAAATTTTCTATTTTTCTCTGATTAAGCGAAGAGTACTAAGTATAGAGCCATAATATTTGACATGGAAGTCATTCAAGTTATTTCCTATGATGTGGATGTGTTATTATTATGCTTCTGATTGGAAATATATGCGAGAATGTGGTCACATGTTGATTAATCTGCTCAAAGTACTTGTGTTTGCCGACAGTAGGAGGCTTGTCAAACCTGAATGTGTTTAGCTTCATAGAGAGGGGTGCATGAACATAATAGGAAGCGACCTGAAGAAATTCCATATCAAAAATTATGACTCTGGACTTGGTACTTTTTAGATACTATATCAAAGAAAATATAGAAAATTCATTTTTATCAAAAACTGCATTCTGCGTCCCTTTGATCCTGTCTGAGAAGGAAAGGAACCAGCTAGAACTCGGCAGAAGTGCAGATTCATAGTAGACATAGGGCATACATCATTCCGTGAAAGTCTCATGTTCGGCCTCGTTCTCTGCAGAAACTCGTTCTGACTGCCGGACTAAATGAACGACAAAAATATTGCGATCAAAAGCTTTAATTAAGAGGTTGCCATCAGAAAAATTCAATTGTTTCAGCATCGATGAATAGATATCTTTCAATTTTTGCATTCTATCAAAAACGATTTCGAACTGTATTCATGAAATTTGAAATCACAGGTTGAGGTTTCTCATACTGCTCTTTGTTGTTGCTTCACGCATTGCGTCCAGATGTATACAGATATTGCCTGATATATACTGATATACTGCCTGATAGTGGATTCATTAATGTGTTGTACCTTCAAATGCACTTGCGATGCGGAGTGATCCCTATTGTTTCTAAAGTGTGTATACCAAAAATTGAGTCAAAGCACTGAATGATTTTTAGGACAAATTAAAGCTTCATTCGGATAAATGAATCCTATATCTCCAACTTTTGTAGTCGCACAGTTATACCTAGCCACGTCTGTAGACATTTCTCTTAGATATCCTATAATTTATGCCCCATGGCAGATATAGTGATAATGTATTCATACCCGAATCACAGAGTTGGAACCGGCCGGTCGGGACTTGGAAGAAGGCTGGCGTCTCGGTAACAGAAGTTGATTAAGGCTTATCTCGTCAGACGTCAGGTAGGTCAACTGGCACTACGAATAAGCATGAGTTCCCAATTACTTTGTCATTGTACAATGCAATTATTCGTACTTTGATAACATACTTCGTACGAGGGAAGACTGAACAACTTAATGCGCGTAATGACTTATTCATCAATTTAATGAGTTTCAGAAATATGTTCTAATTTGAAAAAATAATGATTATGGTAATATGTAATAACTGCATTTTCAGAGTTAATTATGTCCAAGAAAAGTGATAACAGGTAATCAACATAATGGCCGATACGAGCATGACAGTGATAGGCATGCGATAAGATCAACAGTATAATTATTGACTGACTGATGATGTTGCGAAGTGCTTTTTCTACATAAACATGTCGCTGCACTTGATTTGAAATGATTCAGTGATAATTACATCTTGTCTTGCGAGGAAATTCTAGTGATACACGATGCAAGTTGAGAATTCATTACACCAAAGTTAAATTTTTAGTCTCTTTTGAGTTTGTATTGATGAACTGACGTACAAGAGGCTAGAAAAGATGAAGCTCGGCAAATATGTCATAAACTTGTTTTTCAATAAATGTTCATAGACAGTTTGGGTGCCTGTACAGCGTCAATCAAAGTTAATCGCGGACCGTTAAATTATCAATCAATTATTCATGTATAGACCGCATAAACGATACATGACGGTAATCGAATACGCTGATTATGTTGTGAGTTTCTTTAACCGAGGGGGTCATTTAGGATAAACGCAGATTTCTGATTCTGTTTTACCAGTCAGAAAAATTATGTAGTTGGTAAAAGCAAATCACAAGCCGGCTCTAACCCTGTGGAACCGGGTGGCCTGGGTTGCATCCGTTAAATCATTTTGATTTAATGAGAGCAATTTTCTAAGCTGCATGAAATGCGTTGTGTAATCAAGTTATATCACACATATCTCAATAACACCATCTTTCCTAAAACTATTCTTTCTGAAGCATAACAATCATTTATTAGAATAATCGAGTAGAAAGCACTACTGGGAACCGTAATTATCCTAAATCACATACAATCTTAGAAACCTACATAACATAAAAACGGATTTCAAAGCAGCAGACCTATAACAATTTATAGAAGAGGAAATTTCATGCGTCATTTGCATTTGCACACAATTTGTCATTATCAAATTGAAACTTTCACCGATTTATCAAATATAGCAATTATTCCGTTTTAAATATTTATAATTGATTAAGATGCATGTAGAATGAAAATGCGAAAGATAAAAATAGTAACTTGGGACCCTTTCATTCAAGCCAGGCGAGGACTGTTGTCGTTCAAAGGACCAGGACGCAAATTCTTGCCCAGTACCAAAATGCGATGTTTATTTTAAATCCATGTAGATAAATATTTATGCAGTTGCCATCAGCTTTCATCCTATGTATGCTTATTGACGGGCATAGATTGTAATTGCGAAATGACTATTCAATTGCAATAGCATTAAAGTTTTGCTAGGCATGAATTGAAATTTCTGATGACTCGCATCATGTTCATGAAATGAATTATTATTAATGCGTAAATAACTAAATCAAATAATCATTGTTTAAACATAATTTTTCAACTACACAATTTCACCATCGTTCATCGTAAAAAATCAGTTTTAGATGTGCTAGAATTCATTTTGATGTGAATATTTGATTTTAGAATTTGGCACCCCAATGACTCTTCGCGTTGTAATCATAATAAACAGCATAAACAGATGGTCGTCAGATGGCGACAGTAGACTAAAATGGGTTACTTCACCATCTTGTCAAAATACACTGTTTTCTAAATAATAAGAATCATTGTCATGTTCACTTGGATTTTGAGCCTTTGAAACTCTCTGAAGTGCCTCTTGCATCGATAAAATGCTGATTTACAGGGTGGCGCACGTAAACCGCCAGATTTTAAACTTTTATTACTCCTCAAATATTCATCCGATCGTCATGAAATTTCGACTCATACTAGTTTGGAGTATAGGATTTATGATGATTATACCTGTTGTACTGAGAATTGTCAGAAAATTCTGATTCTATTGACCGAATGACATGTAGTAAAATTGACATACCAAAAATGTATCTTAACATGTAAAATTTAATTATTAACTTTTCCTTTTATTTCCCCCACATCTTTATCAATAATGACCAAAACGAATTAAGGTAAATGTCAGAGAAAACATTTATTAAATGAAAAACATAAGAAAAAAGTGTTAGTATTCATCGAATTTCAACGTGTCCTCCTCCATTTTCGAGGACGAATTCGAGTCGCTTTTGGTAGGCCAGAGCAGTTTCTCGACATATCTCAGTTGTCACTTCTTGAAATGCTTGTATGATGCGGTCCTTCAGGTCTTGCATGGATGCTGGCCGTGTATGGTAAACCTTGGCCTTAACAAAACCCCACAAGAAGAAATTGCAAGGCGTCAGGTCAGGTGAACGCGGTGGCCAGGGCATGTTAGGAGATCCACGTCCCATCCATCTGTTAGGCATCTTCTTGTTCAACCACTCACGCACAGGAAGTCTGCAGTGTGGAGGTGCACCATCCTGCATGAATATGATGCTCCTGCCTCTTCTGTCCGACTACACCGATGGCCAAAATTCCTCCTGTAGCATCTTGAGATACCGATCCTTGTTGACGGAGGTGTCGAAGAAGAACGGTCCGTAGATACCTGATTGGCTGATTGCCGCCCAGACGGTGGTGCGTGGCGAGTGCATAGACTCTTGCTTGATCTAGTGAGGGTTCTGGTTGGCCCAATAACGACAATTGTGGCGATTCACACCACTACCCAGATGGAAGTGAGCTTCATCGGACCAAGTTAGTTCCACTAAATGGCTTGGGTTGGCTTGGATGCGCTGTAGCTCCTGTTCTGCGAACTCCATTCGGTTTTCCAGATCTTCATGTAATCGCTGCACCACCTGCACCTTGTACGGATGCCATCCATAGTCATAGAGGATGCGCTGTATAGTGCGGCGACTCACTTGAACAGCATTAGATGCACGACGGGTAGATGTGTTTGGGTCCTCCTCGAAGTGCTGCACAACTCGTTCCACATTCTGCTCCGTTCGTTCAGAAGATGACCAGTCCCGCTTGACAGTCACCACACTATCACTGGTCAACAGGTTTGTGTCCCAACACTTTATGGTACGGGCATCCGGTGCTCTCGCGTTCTTGCCATACTCTAAATGATAAAGCCTTTGTACCTCCACTGGACTCTTGAGCCATTCGTACCAAGCCGCGCATTTTGCTCGTTCTGCAACCGAATAATCATCCATTCTTATATGTTCGATTCTTTTCAGATAGTGATTTAATCGTCGAATGCTATTTTATATGACATGGAAGTAACTGAACAATATTCACTTCAAGACTCTGCACAATTCGTTGTGCAGAATACGATTCATGTTAAATTAATTAATTTGATCTAGATTTTCGATGTCAACAAAATGAATACATGTCATTCGGTCAATAGAATCAGAATTTTCTGACAATTCTCAGTACAACAGGTATAATCATCATAAATCCTATACTCCAAACTAGTATGAGTCGAAATTTCATGACGATCGGATGAATATTTGAGGAGTAATAAAAGTTTAAAATCTGGCGGTTTACGTGCGCCACTCTGCATATTAGAAAATCACAAATTTGTAGTGCTGCATGTTGTCTTTGTAATAATGGCATGACCTATATTGTAGAAATTGTTATGAATACGTCAACTTTTACTGCATACAAAGTGAACTATTATTATTGTATGTGCAAAATTTGTCTTCCGTTAGTAATAATGAGATAGAGGTAGTTTAAGATTTCATGTCACTTGATAGTAATAATGCATTATGTTTGCATTGCTAATTTACATGATTCTTTGTTATCATATTTGTTTTGAGTTGTTCACTTGTGTTCACTTTCGGTAATTAAACACTTCACTGTGCTACCCAATATCTTATAATTATTTAGTATTTCTTTGTGGATTGATCTGCACATCATTGTTTGATAAATTTCACGTTCACATACTGTTTATGCATCCTCTTGTTACAAAAATGTAAATGATGCATTCTTATAATAAGAAGCAGAAAATTCTCTTTTCTGCTATCGAAATTGATTGTTTATTATGTCATACAAAGTAATATCTTCCCTTAGAGACAATTTAAAAAAATAGCTTGACGCCAGCAAGGCGATTTGCATGACAATCAGTTAACATTGCACACGGTGGTAGTGAATTCAATTCGCACTACATGCACAATGCTTTAATTCATCCTCACAGTTGATCAGGGGTCGGCCACTGGATGAAGGTCAACCTTCTCGCGGGCCATAACCTCCAGAATTAGTTAATCACCACGAAGCGAATCTTTATTGTGACTTATAAAAGCAAATCACAAAACTAATGTTCTTAGCAATTCTGTAAATGGAAAAAACATAAAGTGCTTAATAGCTATAAATGCATTATTTATCATGAACATGGATAGAATTCAATAGAGAAATAATGTACAAAATAAAATAGTATGTTGTGGATGGCGGAGGAGGTTCTGCCAATTTGCACCTTTCCTAAGTTTATTCGGCTATATTTGTCAACTATCAAGATTAACAATGTTCAATATAAACCAGCGCTAATATAAATATGGACGTAGTGGACATCTTTTCTTACCGCATTTTTCAACGTCAAGACGTCAGAATCTGTTTTTTATTCTGGTGCTGTATGGTTGATAACGGTGAAATCTGACTTCATTATTGTTGTTGTGCATTCTAATCAAAGTCAATATGTAACAGGAAATTATATTATTTTATGAGTAAGTTTGACTGATTTGCCGCTCAACTTTGTATATTTGATTTCTATTTACTTTCAATAAACGCATTACTTTACTTTAAATAACAGAATGTTGCAACGCCAAATAAAATAATTCCCATTAAACATGTCCCACACTAAATCAGTGATTCAGTACTAAGAGTCCACCGACATGTTTCTAAGCGAGCACTTTTTAAGTTATGCACAAAGAAATTCTGAATAACTTACAGCCTTTGCAGCAAGTGGGTCTTCATTTATGCTTTAAGCATTATGGTGAGGAAAAGCTTTTCACCGATTTAATGATGATATTGTGTATCTATTCCTTCGTGGATTATGCGTCTGCCTCGTGTTATCTCGGACAGGCTCCAAATCGACTTTGGGATAAAAACTGAAAATCCCAGAACGAGATCAATGACCACACCATCATGCCCATCGCAATGATTTAATAACTCATTCATGCAAAGCATTTTCAAGTTTTCTTTTGGTATTCGTCATATGGGAGCAAAAACTTGGTTACAACGAGTTTCGTATATGTCATCTTTGGATGCGGATCAAGACTGACCGCAAGTTTTCGTATCGCATCCACTCTTGATGTACAGGTGAATTTAAGCAATCGCTTGATAAACACTGGTCTGCTGTGATATGATGAAAATAATGCTCAACATTTCTTGCATCATTATATATGCGAATTCTTAGAGAAGAACATTTTGAAGAAAATAAAAATTTGATTCAAGTTTCCTATCAATGATGTGGTTGTTGTTTAGCAAGTCAGTGGAGTGTGAGAGAAAAACATTGGAATTCTTGCGAAGAATTCTCACGCGTCTTGTCTGCACCTTCAAAGATAATCACTCCTTCCCTTTGGCTGACGGTTTGTGTGCTCGTCCTTTCCTTAGGCAATCCATTTCCAATAAGCTTAACTCGATATGATTAAATTGTTTTTCATGTCCATCTTTTGAAAAAGAACTGTTCTTATACAGCTCATCTTTTGTCTTCGTCATTTGCGTTCTGCTTGATTTGCGCACTTCATCATTTCCTTAAGTTCTTCATAGAGCATTCAATGAACATCTATCTTGATCATCAGTTTATTGGTGCACAGCTTTCACACATGTTGAATAGTTTGAACAGGATTAAGCGGTCGAAACGCGATCGTCCTGACCAAGTTCCTGTTGATGACCTCATTAAAAATAGTCAAATAATTTGTATGCATATTTTGTACAATTCTATTTCACGTTTTAGCTTAAGGAACTAATATTAATTCTCTTACACACTTGGTAGATTTTAGATAGCGTAATCCCGCTGTGTTGTTAGCTAGATCTGGTATTTTGATTGGAAACAGACCTATCCTCTTATCATCTGAATGGGCTGACTGCTAAATAGGATCTTTTCAATATATAAGTGATAAACATAATTTTGAACAGAACGACTTACTCGCCAATTCATTACACATGAGGAGAGGAGAAGCGTTGTTTGTCCTTCTAGTAAGTATTTTTAAAATTTTTAGACATTTTAGGATATAAAAATTTTCTTTTAAATCATACTTTGTACCTATTGAAAAGTAGCTAGTCATTAGCTTGTTTTTTTTAACTTTGTTACCTTGACGCACTTTGCTACGTTGAATTATATTGATATACGGCAATTAAACATAGTTCCCAATCAATTGCAGAATTTTTTATTATTTCTCTGCAGTTTGATTGAAAATTCAACTTTTTCTTATGACTTTTCAAATTGCATTTAATTTGTGGCTAGATCAAGCGCTTTATTAGATTTTCATAAGGAAAAATACTTGTACATGGAATGGTAGTGCTTATTAAGTATGATTATGCACTTTGAATTTATGAATATGAATTAAATGTTAATTAAGAATTGAATATCTGCTACTACAACTAAACGAATGTCATTTCATTACATTGCAAAATTGTTAGGCATTTAATTCATGTTGCTTTAAATTAACAAATATTAGTTACCTTGTTTTTTCATATAGCATTCAGAGGAATGAGATTTAAGATTTTCATACTTTTATTATTCCTCAAACTATGAAACGAATATGGGAAAGTCACTAGTTACTTCCATTATATGACATGAGTTACATCAATATTGCTAGAGTGCAATTGAGAATTCATGTGTTGAGAAATATTTTCATTCCATTATTTGCAAGGCCGTCCGCTAAATCAACCATAATTGATGTCCTCCAAAACAACTTTTTATAAGAATCAATTTGACAACTAAATTTATCTTTAAAAAATTGATTTCCGTTTACTTACCGGTAGTTTATGATAATTAAAGTTACAAAATTCATTTTGATAAAATCAAGAACTAATATCCTGCACAATGATTTCGTCCACTCTTATTCAAGTGCAAACATTGGACTGAATATAAAACACAAAGTTTCATATTTTATATTTTGTACTTTACATTCAGTCCAATGTTTGCACGTGAATAAGAGAGGATGAAATGTATTATTTTATCAAAATGAATTTGGTGACATTATTTATTCATAAACTAATTTTATCTTAACTCTGACAACTAACGCTTTCTCGCTCATAGCATGTGTTTCCGATATTGCACATGCGCACACTATCTATTTTGTTTTCTAATTAGTAAACGGACATTCGCTGCTGTAGCTAAGTGAGAACGAGTGAATAAATGTCATGAAGTACATTAGGAAGATCCCAAAATACTTCAACAAAATTAATTGCTGCGTATAATGCAAAAATAGAACAATCATCGCGATCAAACAGCATTGCAAAATGTATGATAGCATTTTACACGGCAATTTTCATTGTCGACGAGATTGTTGCATAGGAAGAGGGATGAGCAACAAATACAAGATACGTTGATCTCCTCTGAGTTAAAATTTGGAGTTCTTTGCTTACTGAGCTCATTACAGTCTTCTGTTAATTAATATAATCGGACCTGTCAATGTCACTCTACTGAGATTTTACGTAATAATGTGCTAATTAGATTTAATGCAAAGTTAGGACAAGCACTGATTCCACTCCAATACAGATTTGATAGAAATAATCTAAGTAAATTAATATAAAATGGGAGACTACTCAACAGACATTTACGCTTTTTAAAAGCACGTAATTGGACGGTGTTGTTTAACTAAGATTTCATCTGACTCTCAGCGAGCAATTTTGCTTGGCTACATGTGCCATGTGGAGTTGGCAGCAATGTATTTCTGATAATTCTAATCAAAGTCTTCTAATCTAGCCAAATTCTATTTATGACGACATGTTCAAATGAAAAAGCAAAATGATTTCCCCACGAAAATGAGTAAAGACTGTGAAAGTGTGTCTTTATGGTGGAGTGCTCTACTCTGCGTCCGGGAGACCTGGGTGCAAACCTTGGTCGGGTCAAACTTAACACTTTTAAAATAGTCTAAGGTTTTAGTCTAGTCTTTTAAGCACTCTGCATTCTTGCCTACCACTCGGCAGCGTGGAAGGAGAGTGTGATAAGTAGCAACTCGGCCACATGGAAGAAATGCATTCCTGTTTGGCTATGAATCGCGTGATTTTTTGCTGAGTGACTGCTCAATGAAGTTTGCCTGATGAAGAAAAAACATTTGAGATGATTGCACTAAATAGAAGTGTGGCATCTAATGCGTGGTTGCTCGCAGCTGAGATCATGCATAGCTATGACAAGACAGAGTTGCCGTGTGAATCGTCTCTTTCATTCCCCCAACACCGTAAATCTCTATGGGAATCATTTGGTAATTCCAACACATCGCTGGAATGCATCGTTCATGCAATAGCATTAAACACATAGAAATTGATAACAATAAAAACTCTAGAATGGAAGTAAAGCTTCATGCAGTACACAATAGTGGCACAAAAATCGCACGCATTCTCACTTAGATACACTTGTCAACGGCTGTGTCATTGGGTTATAATCAGTCACATGCGCAATTCTAAACTTTTCATTGGTTCTTCATGCCCCGACTTAGTTCCCCCGGATGTGCCGCGACCTTGAGTCAATTTCCATTCTAGTCAACTTCAGATAAACAATCTATTTCTATGATTAAACATGCTCGCATAGTACACTATTTGTACGATCATGCAAGCTGTCGAGAATAAGGAGCTCCGCTTGATATTATATCCCCACATTGAAAGCGTGTTGAAGTTATTGATAAGAATGTTAATGTTTAACTTACATTTACTATGCTCGCTATGAACCTATAACCCGGTTGCACCTGCACTCTCACAAGATTCGCTAATATTTGTTAAACTAGGAAAGTCTAAAGGTTTGAATTAATTGATGCATAACAGGGCTAATAGCACGATCAATGGAAGAAGGGGCAAATGCCTACTACTATGTTCGATAAAATATGGCTGATAAAGACCAAAAGAATCAAAATTGAGGAATACTAATAGTAGGTAGCAAGGAGCGTCGACCAAACGTTAGTCGACGTATGTCGCTCATTCTAAAAAAACATGATTAGAAGATTACCAATCGAATTTTGCTTCTTGGACGCAAATTAAAAGTTAATCCACACATCTAACACGATTATACAGCATCTGGTAATGGGCGATTTTTTAGATTTTTATGTCATTATGTGAGTTATTTGCGATAATAATATACAAAAATATTAGCATGCTTGTTCTGTATACTGCTTTGTTTTCAGATTTACTGCTATGTCTGATATATTGTCAAACATATTTCAAGTGCATTGTCGCGTGCATATGTCTGCAATGGGGCTCTAGTTTTGATCCATCTCGTAGCCTACCTAAAATGAAGATAAGCTGCTACCTATAAATGATTTACGAAGCATCCTACTTAAAAATTGTAAACATTCAGATTACTAGATTATTACCACCGTTGCTTCAGTGGGACAGATGCGAGTCTAATATTGGTGTAATTTTATTATCTGTCTGTCATAGTCTACAAGCATCTTGATCTACTGAACTATGATTATCAAATTACGACAGCGGACACCAGAGGAATAGTTTTTAAATACATGTTTATTCACACCATGACTGCTAAACATTTTTATGAATTTTGAGAATAATCAAGTAAAATGCTGTAACTCGTGTTAATCTTCTGCTAAATTTCAAATTTTAAATGAATTTATGAATTCGTTTATAGTCTATGCAGTCTTTAAATTCTGTGGTACTGAAGACTTAGAAATATCTTCTTTCGACCTAGCCAGTGAGCTTGATATATCACCACGTCAATATTAAACAGACGTCTTGGTGCGTGAAGAAAATCCTCTCACAAACGATAAGGAAAGACATTATGCGAATTCCATGTTGATGACACGTGTAAATTTATGCTAACAGTGTGCGTGTAATAGAATAATTATGTCTCGGGAATGTTCATCCATTTTAGTTCATTTATTACTGTCTTGATTGACTTAGTCTTCTTCCTTTCTCTTCACATCCGACAATTGCTTGCATTTATCATCGGAAAGCTATTTTAGACCCAACTAACGTTTTCAGTCGTCAATCTTCTTTCTCACGTTCCTAAACTTAACTTTATTGTATTTTCTAACTCATACAGGTTTATCTCATGAATCGCGTGTAGCATACTCGCCGTGAGTCTAAGATTCGAGAAATATTCATTATGACCATGAAAAAAGCGTTTTCAATTCCTTTCTTTAATTCGAAAAGTTTTACCAACAAAATTGCTTCTCATTGAAATCATGCAATCACCATGTCTGACAAGACATTATCTAGTTGTCATTATTGTATGAAAACAGTCTATCTTAAATGAAAATGAAGTGACGAGATCTTCTAATTTTGTCGCATGTCACCTGTGATAGGCTTGTGCTTGATAAGCTTGAAATGCTGTTCACCCTTTCGGAAATGAAATGGTGAAACGCTCTCTGTTTCATATAAGGTCTATACCGTAAGATATGGTGTGCATCTTCAAAAATAAGCTTAAAGTTCACCTATCATAGGCCGGATCCTTTTTACCCGTGAGCTTTCAAGAAATACTCAAAACTACGAACAAAAATGAAAGCAAACGAGATCATAAGTATTTATTAAGCATTAAGCATCAGAAGATCGAAATACATTTAGTCTATAGTTGCACGTTTTAAATTATGAAGTGATAATGAGCACGTATTTCTCATCTCAGTAGAATTGGACGAAGATATCGACGCATAACTAGCAGATCCACTTGCCACTTGGAGTGCAGAGTGGTGGCTGCAATTTCTAGGTGCATCATCTTACTCACACAAGTGTCCAAGGTGATACATTCGGAACTTTTCAAAAATCCAATACTTCAAATATAAGGTGCTTCGTATTGGGATGAACCAAAGAATTCATCAGGTGTATTTATTTCAAAACTGTCAAATTTATATCGTGACAAGATACGTCAGCGTTTGTAAGGGTATGATCTTAGGCAGCTCTCCCCTACTTAAAGTTCAAGGCAACTTTGGCGAGTAGTGAACTCTTGTTTTCCGCAAATGGAAACATATTCAACATTAAAAGGAATGTGCATATTGAAAAAGCAGCAAAGCAACTAAATGCTTGCACTATATTGCATATACATGTACATGAATGCTATGGGCGTGTTTCTATTTATAATTTTGTTAGGAATTATGATTATATCAGAAACCATCAGAAATCAGATGATAATTAGCAATAAACATGCATACGAGTACTGGCTTGGAAGCAATTTAAATTTTCATAAAGGTAAGTGTCACTTCATGTCTTCCATTTACAATTCTTTAAAAGTGATAGATCCGACAGGTTAGTCACAACTCATAAGGCATTAGAATCAAAGATCGGCAATAATAAAATATATCATTTTATTCTGAGGAAAAATGATATAAAATGACATCAAAAATTTTTGTTCCATTATGTTTTCTAATCATAGATTCTTCGCGTTTTGTATTGAAGCAAATTTAGCCTCTTTCCTTTTTTTCTACCCATGTTCTTCCGCACTGGTTGATTCATGCAGCGAAAAGCAACCGGCTATTGTCTGTCAGTCTGTCTATCACACAAGTTGTCAAACAACTCATTAATAATACTGTCTTGATGTTTTTGAAGTCTTGACAGTAATCTAAATATTTTTTTAGTCTTTTTCGTACTTTAGATACTGTTGGCCTAACCAACTGCATATTGCAGGCATATTTGCAATTCGAGTGCATAAAGCCTAAATCAAAATTTGCGATGTCTAATGTATAGGCCATAGGCCCTACCTAACTTCTGATATGTAAGAAGCGTTGTATGACTAAACTGCTTTCTTTGGTCTTCCATTATTTGGACTATATCGATGCTGCATGCAATCCAATTTCAATTTCATTGTTAAGAGCAGCAAAAGTAGCATGGTAGCACGGTAAATCGAAAAATTCGTATGACTAGATCTGTTGAAGGTGTAGGCCTACGTATATTTTTTATTAAAAATGGTATACTTTCATTATGAAAAAATATAATGATATCATTTTATATCATTTTAAGAATAAAATGTTATCATTGCCGATCATAGATCAGAATCATGCACGGTCAAAATGATTCATAGAGGAGGATCATAAAAAAACGAAAAATATGCAATTTCAATAAAGCATTCAGAAATTTGTTTTTAATAATTTCTTCCTATATTATTATTAAATCCTATTAGTAACCGAGGATCAACAAGAGCACGATAACTTGCAAAAAATAATAATTTATTCTCTTTTCTCACTTTTAATTAATGTGACAATTAAGTTTCGAATGCAGACACAAATGTTGATCCTCGGTACACGAAGTTTAACTGCTGGTTCTAAAGTCAGACTGAAAGCGCAAACTGCAACGTTGGTTGTGATATCGTGATCGCGATTAGTGTTTAGAGTCGGAAGATCATTGCACAGTAGAGACAAATAGATATCTATCTTTAGAATCACTTTCTGGATTAATTTAGCAAAAGCTCTCATTGGTTTCTGCACCTGATATCATCTGGCAATTTTGCGAACTTAGCCATACAAATCAATTCGTTAAAATTCATGTTGTTCATGACACCATAGAAGTGGATTTGTTCTACTTTCATCAAGAAAGGTATATTTGTTTGCCTAATTTCGTCAAATTGTGAACATTCTACGATGAAGTGAAATAAATCTTCTATCTTTTCATCGGCACATAAAGTACACAAACATTCATCATATGCTTTGTTGTATCTGTGCCGGCAACTTTCTACAGCTAAGCCATTATATCATGAGTGAATCTTTAACAGCGTTTTTGTTCCTTTGTCAGCCATATTAAAATTCAAATAATTTTTTAGTTCACAATCAAATTTGTAAATAATTTATACCATTGTTGCTGCCTTTGGCGCTTTGAATTCATTGTTCTTGAAAATACTCAGTAATTCGTGTGTTAGCAATAGCTTTGTTTGAATATAATGCAGCCATAATGGAAGTGTTGAGAGGATAGGTGATGGAGGATTTTCAGACTTGAAGGTAGAGACTTGGATGCTTGTATATGCATGACTTGAATGTTGAATATCTGAAGAGAATGACAGCTATTAAGTAGGCCTAAATACAAGACACCAACACCCTTGATTCCCCGACCGCACTCGCCCGATTGAGGAATCGAACCGAAGTCCGCGGTGGAGACGAGCTCGCAATATGCTGTCGATATCACTTAGAGATAACTTCTGCCTTCACTCGCATTCCTTTTTAACCGTCAGCGTGGCTTAGTGAAGAAGGTACGAGCTCGTCTCCACCGCGGACTTCGATTCGATTCCTAGGTCGGGCGAGTGCGGTCGGGGAATAAAGGGTGCTGATGTCATGTATTTAGGCCTACTTAATAGCTGTCATTCTCTTCAGATATTCAACATTCAAGTCATGCATATACAAGCATCCAAGTCTCTACCAATGTCATGTATTGACTTAATGGCTGTCATTCTCTTCAGATATTTAATGAACTACGACAGACCTTTGTTGTCAGACTTGAATGTTTTCTAGCAATCTGTTCTATTATTCTGATATGTAAGAGTAGGATCGTGCTGCTAATACAAATGCTAGAGCATGCTAGACACGTTAATTCGTTAGATTGCCATCACACTCCACAGACATATATGCACGAGTAGATCTTTGTTGTTAATTATAAGAAGTTAATTACTGAGATTACATGAAGTTGTTGTAGTTGGTAGACTACACTTTTTTTAGAACTATTCAAATTGAACGTGATCGATGTGAAATTCTCACAGGTGAGCATAAATCACGGAATATTCTTTTGATTTTTTGTCTGTGCTAACTGTAATGATAGTGGCATTGTGAAGGGATTGAGTGCCTCTTGAAGATCGTTATTTTCGATAGCTTCATATCAGTGCAAGCATAGAGTAGGGATACATAGGTAGAGTGTCGACTCAAAAAAGTGTCTGTATACAGTGAAAATTTTTATATCAAAAGATTCAGTTTTTGCGGAGATAACGTTCCCGAGGTCCAAAAAATTATTTGAGCACTTTTGCAAAAAGTCAAAATTTGCCGATTTATATACTACCGAGATGACTCCCCGTTGTAAGTAGTATGGAACAAGTTGGAAAGGAAGGATTTATTATCAAAAGGAATGAATCTTTGCTAATAAGCATCCTAACCAAGCGGAAATTAAGCTGATTATTAAGGGAATTTCATGAAGCGCATTATAATGGAATTCTTCATGAAAAAGTCGCGATATTATTCGTGCTTTCTTGGCTGAAATTTCAAGTTTCTAATTCAATTTTCACCGGCATGATTTTATAATTCACTAAATTCATGCTTCATTTCTTGAATATGAATAGTGATTTGGAACCATTTACATCTTTCAAAGTTAAATGAAGTCATTGTCTTTGATTAGCTGATTTTCTTGTGTTAGTGGCAGGTTGCCTGTGATATGATCACGCTTAAGAAAATACTCTTGAGGTTGAGCATGAAAGTGAACCCATCGAATTGCTAATTTTGCAAACATTAAAGCTTCAATGCTGTCATGAGATTATGTGAAATACCATCATTCCTTCTGCATTACAATCATGATCACTCAACTCCGTTGTAATCAAAACTGCAAAAAATTGCATATCTCACATTTGGTGACAATGCCACCTGTAGCTCCCTTGAGTTCATCTAATAAAATCGAAAGTGTATGCACATTGGGGATTTAATAAATGCAGAGTTACCACTCTTCCTAATATACCTACTCTATGAGTGCAAGTTTGTGATTATGAAATATACAGCATTTGAGCATAATTTCAATTTTTCACATTTAAGACTTAGAAAGAAATAGAAATATAATTGTAAAACTTACAAATAAAAACACTAATTTAAATCGACACCTCTTTCACGTTCATTCGTATCGTACACTATGATAATTCATGTCTCCTAAATACCTCTTTGACTCTAAAATTTTTAATCACGCAATTTGAAGAAGTTATATGACAAATAACAAACACTATGTGTGCGGTGCTTTTGCAGAATAATGACACATATCCACAGAGTTGGAAGTCGGTCAACGAAACTTAACTCACGACCCATCTGACCCACCGACTTTTTGACAAAACATGACACGACCCACTTTCAACTGAGCTGTAGAATTAAAGAACTTCCTATAGGAAAAGATGTAGAAAATTGCAAAGCACCTGTGCTTGCAGCTTATTGTTTTACATGATGACTTTTATGTATCCTCCGTATGGCTGAATCCCATGGTGCATCCATTGTTAAGAGTGGGAGAAATGCCTATGCGACCTGTCATGCTGCTATATTTGCTAAAGATATATAGTCGATCGCTTGTTTTTAAAACCTCAAAAGGAAGTAAGCGTTCTATATTTTCCTAATAATTGAATGTAGAGATTCAATGGTTTGAAATATTTATTTGCGGTGATCTATTTTGCTGCAGGTTACTAAGTCGCAACGTCCCTCCTTGTATCGATGTCATTTGATTAATTCTCAATAGAATATGAGTTTCATTTTCATTACGTTCCTGTACTTTATACATTTTCCACAATTAATCTTCTTTATAACTCCCAAACGATTCAAGTATGACTCCTTTTTGTACTTTATGAATGGCGTTTTCACGGAATAGACTGCTTGTAAATTGAGGTCATATCAAGGGGAGGATGCGTTGGGATTATCAATTCCCCATACATGTAGTTCATTGAAATTACGCTCGAAAAGTGAGATATTTCTCGCTCTCATCAATAATGAACACTCTCATCTGTTGGAAAACTCATGCACTATGCAGTTCTCATTACGTACTGTCACATACTTTTAAGCAGGGACGTGCAGTTAGGTCGGATTTTTTCACACTGACATTCCAGAAGATTATTTTTATCGATTGATCTACGTCTTTCCATTACATTGTGTGACTTAGGCCTGCACTATATTCAAAGATGAAAACGAAATTATATGCATGTATTTACAATTATGTGCTGGCAAATAACTGTGAACTACTTAATCAGTCTTGTTTTCGATCTTGATATTGATATACAATATTGATTTATTCTTTATGTATACCCAGCTCTTTGATAGAAGGATCTCATAAATCAATTCATAATATACAATAATTGACTGATGTTTTTTAGAGATCAACTTTAAAAATCTTCAAAAAAATAATTTTGAATAATATAATTCAAGCTATGACAGCGAACAGGTCAATAATAATCAGTATATTGCAATTCCGAATCGGTGGACATGCTACAGTGTAACTATATCGGCACGATTTATGCGGCATTAAAATGTAGAGCGCCAATGCGATGCTTTCGACATCTGTGAAGAACAAGAGTGTGATCCCACGTGCAATCTTTTCTACCCAAGAAAGAGGCATACTCAAGAAATTTCCGCAGTAGTTTCAAATAGTAAATGCCTTTCCAAGACGAAGGCGCTCTCTCTACAAGCAGGCACAAAAAACTATGTGTAGCCATGAGAGTTTTCAAGCGTAGCCAAATTGCAAATCTCGCTCGAGCAATTTTTTTGTTCGGTGAGATCAGAGCTCTTTAGAATATTGTTCCATTGTGAGTAAACCCGTGGAAAATGATGGACAATCAATGCATGCGCTTTATCGAGTACTTTCAATAAGCTATTGAAAGTACTCGATAAAGCGCATACATTGAATGTCCATCGTTTTCCACGGGTTTTCTCACAATGGAACAAAATAACCAGAGCCCGTTAATTCATACAAAGCTTAGAGTTTGCTGTCCCTTTCTAGAGATGTAAAAACAGCTGTCTATTTATGGAAGTAAAGGAGACTTAGATGATCTGTTAGGCCGGAGGTACACAGAATAAGCCATATAAACCATAAGCCACCAGCCGTCGTTCACAAGTCGATCATCCATACGCCATTAGTCACAAGCCATAAGTCATTTAACGATATTTTTCTCTTGACAGGTGCTACAAGCAGATATATCTGCTTCTCTTCTATAGAAGAGAAGAAGAAAATATATGATATTTTTCTCATTTTTGTAAGAGCACAAAGCGTAGTAACGCATAAGCATAGATAATAAGCAGATAGAACGTCTCTCCTATTGAAGATTATCACCCATGGATTCTCAACCGGCTGACGCTTATGGCTTATGACATGTCCTGTGTGCCTCCGTAATCAAGGACGGCTTATGGCTGATGGCTTATTACTTTCGACGTATGACTTATTCCGCATGCCAGCTCATTAAAACTTAGATGTTGGAACTCTGTGCACGGCTTACGGCTTATCGTATGTTCCTCCGGCCTTATGTGCTCTGTCACTGATTTTTCTCTCAAATTGTTTAACTGCCCCACTAGCTCCTACCTTCCTTTTTCATTATTTTTCACAGCTGAAATTTGTTTTAAAGTTTTCTTTTATTTTTGATAACTTCACCCATTAACAACTAAGATATTGAGAAGCCAATCATCAGTCTGTTTGACTGATGTGGACTTCACTTCTGATATATGGGCATTTTTAGTATTCTAATTAGCGAAGAATGTGGTTAAATTGGACCTACACTATATTTTGCCGTGAATTCTCGGTCACATAAATGGGAACGGAATAATGTAGATATCAAACGACTCTGATGTAATATAATTTCCTATTGATTAACTTCCTTTCTATTTCCGGTTTTCCGCAGGGGGCAAATTATCAGAAAACAGAAAGAAATTATATTTTACATGTTGCAAAATATAGTTAGGATCGAATCATACTTCAAACCAATTTTAATCGCCTCTTCAATCAACTACGATTCCGCACCAAACCGTTTGACTTCCGGCTGAATATCCGCCTTTGAATTGTGAACAACTCCTTAGTTTGGGCAAGTGACGTGCCATGTAATCATCATTTCATCATGACCATCATTTGGTGACAGATTTTGATCACGTTTCTCTTCTATTTTCAGAGTGCAACTGAGAAAATGTCGCCACGCGAAAAGGCATGATATTTTCCTTGTCGATATGACGCCATGTAGCCTCCCACCGAATTGTGATATAAACTCTTTAAATCACTATTTGTAGATATGTGTTATTTTGCCATGTGCAGTATTTTTCTACTTTTCTACTGGTCACTGAGGAAACAGAGCAATGATTTATTTCTTTACGGACATCACTCCGTAAGGAGGGCTCAGAATTGGTTGTTGTTGTATGCAATCTACACCAGCTGATGGGAGTAGAGCTCTTATGACCTGCTGTCATAGTCATATTTCCTTGCAAAGACACACAACAAGACTCCTATTTACGCTCACGATATTCATATATTTATCTTGAATCTTTCATCGATATCAATAAAAACTATCAGATTTTATAATATCCAGTGTTTTCTTCACATGCGTCACGTAACAGAGTGTTTTCTTCACGGAACAGAGGGATCATATTTCCGTTTTAGAGGAATTAAAGTTACAAAAAGTAAAAGTTCTATTTTTAAAACTCCTTTATGCCCATTGCTTTATGAATGTGATTGAGATTAAACTGGAAAAGGTTTATGATTTTTCAATTTTATACTATACCCGGAACATGCAGTCGTAGTATCTGCAATTTAAGTTAAGCAGCCTAATAAATGTGACACTAACAAAAGTCGGCACCTTCAAAAGTTGTTTTGAAGAGTGAAATAAGTGAAGTAAATCACCTGTAATGTCGATAACATGCAATTCGTAAGTTTACTAAGTTGCATTGTTATACAATTCACATTTGCTGACTACTACAATAGGACCTACTCAATTTCTTGAAAGCAGTCTCTGAACGTTGGCACTCGCCTCTATAGTAAGACAAGGATTGATGGTATAGGATTACTAGCTCACCTGTATTATCATTCTCTCGTTTTGAACAACTCATGCATAATCACGGTGCCATCAACAAGTCCATCCATCAATTAACGGTTCGTGTACATTATAATTTTTACTCGATCAAGTACACACATGTGTGTCCAACATCATAGACCAAAATTTCATAGCCAGGTTAAAGCAAATTATTCTGCTCCCTGTACTTTTATTGCAGGATGAGGTAATGCAGTTAAAGTAATGTATTACGACATAAAATTAAAAGTCATAAAAGGAATTTCTTGTGCGATAGTGTGATCTCAATTTTTTTTCATTTGAAATCTCTTGGGGTGTCTAAAACACCCCAAACATAATCCAACCGTTAAACATCATGTCAAAAAATTATACTCTTGATGGCTCGTCGGTGAGCGGCGTGCGAAATGCATCCAACGGCACTTTGACGTATTGCTGTGGCAGATTCAGCAAAGCAATTATTACATGACTTTGCCTAACTTTATCATACTTGAATAAGGCTCTTATAATAATCTCAGCTTTCATCCAATGAGAGTTCCAGATAATCACAGGCTAGTGGTATTTGGGATGCATCATTTGCACCCCAATATGTGTGAACAGCGAATTCACTGATTTTGCCAATAGTAATGACTTAAGAAACCAAAGCAGTAAATAATCGCTCTTTTGACACTTTTATAGTTGTTGCAGCATACAGGAGTTATGATTTGGCTTTGAAATTACCTAAGTAGGTCGATGTAGTATACATGTGTCTCCCGAGATCTAGCTCATAAACGAACTACTTGTAGGATAATTCATATACAATAACTTTTGCCATTTTTTCATTTTGCCAATGGTTGACATTTGAAACTGAACAAAATAACTATCACCAGCTAGTGGCATTTTCAGCAAGTGACACGCAAGCAACTTCATGAATGCTCTTTTTGAAGCAAATTAGTCTGTCGGACGCGTGCTCTACTGTAGGCTACTCTTCCATCATTTGATGTGCATGACCACAGTTGTATTAAACATAAAAAGCTGAAATTTTAGGTACATGTAAGTTATGAAATACATTGAGCTCATCGGATGAATCAATCTATATTTTATGATACGTCAGTTATTAAATGTGAAAGAAGTAAAATTGATGCTAGAATAAAAGTGCCAGCAAAAACGCGAAATAAGGTTTACATATCCGCATAAATCACCATGCGCTGTTTCGATCGTGTAATGGCATCTGATGATTTATAGACCTTACCACATTTCACTTTATATCATCACTTGTGTTCTGTTCATCGACGTTTAGTTTGGCAAAAATCGCTTGAGCTAGATTACTTCTGTTAGGTTGACCGTGGAAATGTTGCGACCGTGATTACCTGTAACTGCCCAGCAACGAAAAAATATTTGTTCAAGATGATCAATTTTGCTACATTTCTATGCAAGCCTAATTTTTTTGATTGCGTCGAGCCAGCTAAGGCGAATTAATCCTCGATCTATTCATTCACCGAATTATTTTTCGGCTAAGTTTCGTAAAGCTCTGAATATAAAATATTTTTTAATGCACTACATAAAGGCTTTAATGATAATTTGACCAAATACATGTGTATAGATGCCTACATGTAGTTACTTTTCTATTGATCTCACTCTGCAGCCATTTTCGTGCTAATAAAATTGCTCGAGTAGGCCATGTAACAACATGTGCCATTGGAAACATAAAGATCCAACAATTCAGAAAATGTGTTAAATAATGGGTTTTTTTATCTCATTTGTAAATAGATTAAATTGAATCGAAACAAAGTAGTGGAATTTTTAAAAATTTTCACAAAGTCAACTGTTTTCTCAATAGCGTTTCTCTAAAACTACGTCGCCAAGATTTATAGAAATCACATCATCTTTTGCACCAAGCCCTCAAGATTAATAGGCCTATTGCAACACATTTTTCTCCATATATAAGGCCTATCCAAAGTGGCTAGAACTATCAGTTTATGCAAAATAACTGATGATTTTGATGAGCACTAAATATGTTTTGGATTAAAACTATCATTTAAAAAGACCGTTGAGGTGGAACTTATAACGTTGCGCTATAGCTTAAAGAATGGATGGACAATATTCCTGCACCATTCAATTGGTCTGAAAGATAAGCTATTTTGTGGAGTATCTGGAAGATTTCGACTGAAACAAGTTTACATTTAGGTCATTTTCATTCTTCAACATTTTTACCCTATAGGTTTAAAATCCTGAAAATGTTTAGTGTTATAATATTGATGTGGACAAATTTAGAGTACTTATTAGATAATAGAGTCAAAAATTTCATCTGAAACCAGGATACATAGAACTGAATTATGAAATAGAGTGATTAATAATTTTATTTAATCAAATCATCATTTCTCTTTGTTTCTTTATCAAAATATCCTTTCTAATGTACGTTTCTCACTCATTTTAACGAGCTGACATCATTTAAATAGCATACATATCAAATATTCTTATCAGGAAGCAAATATCCAAATATTAACAAAGGAATTCAAGTTTTATAAAATGACCAACATGTACAAGTAGGTGCGTTCATTCTTAAAGAATTTTTGACAAAGTGATGTAGTAGCCTACACTGCATGATAATTGCTAAAAGCAATCATTCAAAATGCAATTATGAATTAAGAAGGCAAAATTGCACTTTTATTAATAACGTTTATTAAAAAATTAAATTCATAAGATAAAATGAATTATTCATGATAGGCCTATACATTCATAAATTTAACTTTATTAACCCTCAAGGGTTCAACGGTTTGGGCTTAGCGTAAAGGTTCAACGTGGAACATTTTGTTCCCATGACTCTAATGCAAATTATGTGTTTATCAAATGCTTTCAAATTACACTAAATGTTAAGATATGCCTATCTGTACTATAGTAGCAAGAAGTTTATGTCCCTAACTATCTATTTATACCTTTATACTCGATCATTTGTGTCATAAAGGTATATATTGCATCACTGAATTTGAAGCTTTGTTTATGAATTAATTGTTTTTTAATTACATATATGCTATGGGATTTGTACTTATAAGAACTGAAAACTCCATGTATAACATCAAATGTAATTCTCTCGGTATGTATATATTACAAAACATTGTACAAAACATGTGAAATTGCATGTATCACTCGATTTCGTAACTACATAATGCTTAGTCATCAATATGAGCCTCAATGCTGAAGGCTACAGATCACATGAGCTACAAGCAGTTTTCTTAACAACTCTTCGATGTGCAGGACACACCGGTTTGCAACCTGAGTCACAAAATGACCTTGTCTTGCGCTTGCACGAGCAGCATCTTCCACTGTTCGGTCATCGCGAGCTGATCGGTCTAGGAACCGGTTCTTGCACATGATATCCGACTTGAGACGCCGCCTGTCGAATATGTACTTGGAGTGAATTTCGCAAACAATGCAAACGCTTTTCGGCAAAAGGTCTTGCGAGTTCGAATGCCAAATCCTTCAAATAAAATTTGAAATCCTAAAATAAAATCCTTCAAAATTTGAACCTTGCTTTGGATATTGTAGCACGATAAAAGGGCTTACTGTCTCGCACATTCCGCAAGTCGTCGATGTCAGTGAAGCTGTCGCGATCCGCTCCAGCACGCAGAAGTAAAGCTATACAAGCCTTCAATTCATCCATTGAAAAAACACCCTTGTTACGAGGATAAGGAGAAGAATTCATTGACCTCACTTTCATGTTGGTACACCTCAATGTATGATACAAAATTTCTTCCGTGAAAATAAGTGAAAACGATCCAATTATCGACGAAGGATGTGCAATGCTTCTTGATCGCTGTCTAAGAATGTCACGGCCACGCAATCGCTGCGGATAAGGCAACTTCGAGTATATGATTCTCTTTGAATTGCACAGATCAGAAGACGAATTATCATCAGCGATATCGTCATCTGAGTCACTGGAATCGTCACTATCATTGGCGAAAACAGGAATATCTCCCTCGTCGTCATTTGTCGGTAGTGGGACCAGGATTGCGCTCTGATTTTCGATGTCCATAGTCGAAAGGTCTTCCGCATTGTCCTCGGGATCATCTTCATCGGCCGGGGAATCATCTGAACTATCTCTTGAGACTCCATCAACAATATTCAAAGCATCACACGCCTGCAAAAATGTCATTCGACGCGGTCTACCAGCGGCCATTTCGTCGCAGATTGTGAAAGTCTCTTAAATTTCGCGCCAGACAAAAATTTGAAAAATGTTGCACCTGCCATTATTTTGCAGCTGAGGATGATACTACTGGAATCTCATGAGCTCTAGTATCATGTTTGATAACAATATAATCACTTGAAGATATGTATTCAGTTACTCAGACCCTGTCAAACTATGACAAATTTGCATTTAAGTCACTGGAACAAAATGTTCCAGGTTGAACCTTGACGTGAAGTTTTGATCTAGAACCGAAACTAATTTAGGTACGAACTCTATATTAGAGCATGTTTAGGCCATTGTACTCTAGTTTGAAGTTCTGGAGTATGAAATACCAGGATTAAATAGTTTTATCAGGATAAATATTTTATTGGCCGGTGGAACAAAATGTTCCACGTTGAACCTTTGAGGGTTAAGGCATAGGGTTAAGGCAACTTGAGGTGAGGCTATTTTTATCAATTATGTTTTGACCTAGACCTACACTGTAAACTGTAGGGCACTAACTTAGGCACGAACCCGAAATTTCGTGCCATTTAGCGCCTAGTTAGTTCCTTTCAAGTGCCTCGAGGCACCAGTAGGCGCCACTAGACACTAAAAGGCACCAAACCAAATATTTGTTTATCCAACGAAATCGAAAAAAAATAAATGGGCACGAACTCTGCACTGTGAACTTCGTGCCTACTCGTGCCTTGTGTTGGTTAGAATTGATGTCTAAATTTCGTGCCTAATTCAAGCGAAATTTCGTGCCCTAGAGTTTACAGTGTATACAAAAATTAACTGAAAAGACATGCTACTAATAAAACGGTATATTGTCATTGATTTACAAATAAGACCCGGAATATCTTCCGGCACGACAATGCACATCGAAAAAGCTTTCCATCAAAGTAAATTCAGCCTTAAGTATTTTGCGTGACAATTTTCAGAGATATTGTATGGCAATTAAGAGAAACAGCGGTTTCGATTGCGTCTGGAGTCGTCCACACAAGAATTTCTACACAGATTAAATTCGACACAAGTTCATTCATTGCAAGTTTTCGATTTTTCAACCTTATATACGAATCTTGATCAAAAATTGATTGAAGATCACATATTCGCTATTATGGATTTGGTGTTTAATTCCTCAAATAGAAAATTCATTTGCATTGGATATGATAAGTCCTTTTGCTCAATGAAAAGATATAGTGGTTATCACTGTTTTGATAAACAGAAGTTAAAAGAAGCCATACATTTCCTATTATCACAGACCTACGTCACATTCGGTAATTTAGTTTTCAGGCAGATTAAAGGCATTCCAATGGGAGGAAATTCTAGTCCACTCCTAGCTGACCTATTCCTCTTACACTGCGAATATGTTTTTATGCAAAATTTGATAAAAACTAAGAAATATCATTTAGCACGCTTGTTATCACCTATCAAGATACATAGACGATATATGTGTTGTCAATTATAAACACTTTAATTCGTTGATTCAAAGAATTTATCCACCTGACTTGTTGGCGGAGAGAAATGGTGATAACAATAAAGAGGTAGTTTACCTTGATGTGAAAATACAAATCTCACAGAACAGCTTGAGAACTTCAGTATATCACAAGGTAGATGACTTCTCTTTCTCTGTGGTGCAACTGACTTTTCCGGAGAGCATGATCCCATTACAGATGGCCCTTCATGTATTCGCGTCGCAGGTAGTCAGATATTGTAGAATATGCTCGAAGTTACAAGACGCTGTACACAAAACTAACAAGACACTAAATATCATGAAATCCAGAGGTTATTCTCAGCATGACTTGATGAGTTACACAGAAAAGGCTCTCACAAGGCATAATGAATCGCTTCACAAATATGGTCTTTTCTCGGCTCGACAATTCACTTCACTCTGTGAATTTCAATGAGGCACGCGACCAACAAACGACTCACATTTTCCTTAATGCCTTGCTGCATAGGTGAATAAACGACTAACAATGACTTGTAGCCATCATATGGGGGTGGGCGGTGAAGAGTGAATACAGAGTGCTTAGCGTGGCTTACGGGAGATGAGAGAGCTCCCATTGTTAAGTCTTGATGTATGAGGCGAAGTTTGTGTAAAGGTGGATTACATATTTATCACACAGCGATTACATCTTTATGGGATTCGAGGATGAACAGGATCTGTTTACATGATCTGATGTACAGGATTTGTTTACATGTGCGGATCGCAAAAAGCATACTGTATTTATTGATGGGATGAATTTAATGACAGGATCTGTTTACATGTGGGAAACGCAACAATTGAATGATGTCTGATTTATCTTTGTCACATATCTTTCAAGACATATCATTACCTATTCAGTATTTTGTCAGCCACTATGTGTGGGACCCCGCTCGTCTGGGTTTGAGTGTTCAGGTTAGGGGTCGAAACACAACTAGACGAGTACCTGCTGATGACTGACGGACTGCAGTATTATGTTTTATATCCCTTAATCGGTAGCTGAAGTAGTGGTCGATGTATGGTAATTCAAATGAAGAAATGTGGAATTACATGAAGTACTATAGACGGATGAAGAAACTGGCGATAACAAATTCAAGTGAAGAAATAGTATTTTCCATGTGTAGTCTTAGGTATAGTGTGTATAGTTTCATTGCTTTCGGTGTAGTAGAGTGTCTTTGTAGTTCTATTGTTTACCTCCATTATCCACTTTCCACTTATCCACTTAGTGTAGTGTCAGATATAGTTCACTTGTAATCAGTGTAGTAGCATCGTTGTATTTCCATATTTTACCTCCACTTTTCCAATTTTTATTCATCGGCTTCCTGTTGTTTTATAATATCCATTTTTAATTTCCTTAACCTATGGTGACCATTGTCTTATTCTATTTCCACTATCAGCATCTGTAGTCGGTACAGTATATTAGAAGTCTGTTTTGAACGTGTATACGGCAGTGTTTGGAATCTATGGTATTAGTATATTAACAGCAAGAATGAGTAGTATTACAAGTCTTAAGATTTCCATTTTTACCAGATATTGTGCCAACGCTGATCAATTTTAATTCGTTGCCACGAGAAAGCTACATTGAGTTCTTTTAAGAACTGATTAATCCAATGGTTACAGTAGCATTGCCTTTGTACACTTGCGGATTGGAGAACGCCATCAGTCCTCATTAGGACTACTTTAACTAATAATTAAAATTAGTAAGCATTATATTCTATTGTGAATGGACACTGGGATGACTTTCATCATCGTATGAGAATTCATTAACAGACACGACAATTATTCATGCAGCATATTGGAACTATAGGCAAGTCACATTCAATCAAAATTTCAATCAAATCTTCCTATGGCGGAAGCGTCTTTTTAGCGGCATTCGTTTCTGAACGTGTAGGTCCCAGCAATCACCCAGCGCTTTCCCACGGTAGTGAATTTTTGAAGAACGTGGACACTGGACACATGGGACATCTTGCTGATCGACAGAGACTCGTGGACATTTTAATGGGCGATTTGTTATCGATTGAGAATGTTGGTAACTGACTAATGCATCTGCCAAGTCCATTTTGAACGAGCAATGCTTCAGGGTAGGTTCACGAAAGTACTCCTTAGCAAGGAAAGCATTAGTGAACAGGAAGCCTATTACACCAGCAAATTGACGGTAGTGGGGATTCTTAGCTTTCCATGAATCTTCGAGTCCAACTGACTAGTGATGCAAATGGAAAATTTTGAAATTTTTTTCGGTGATTGACGTTTTTGCCATTGTTTTGGAGACTTGTTGCAGTCGTTTGAAAATACTATGTAATATTCAAAGACCGAAAACTTATCTATCATCCCTGCATGTCAACTTTTGGAACCAACTGCACCCTCCATGCCTATTTCAGATCTTTCCAACTGAATATCAGACATTAAATGGATTTCAGATTTCTCTAATTGAATTTCAGATATCTGTCGGAAACTCAACTTTGAAAGGATCTTAGATTCAACTGGAGAATCTCCAATTCATCTGGAAAAGTCTGAAATTCATTTAAGTAGATCTGAAATCGATTGGGAACTATCTGAACCATCTGAACCAGCTGGAAATGGAATGTGTAGTTTGTCCTCCACGAAGATATCGGACAATACGCCAGAAGTTAGAAGCTATCATATAGATATTCTTCTAATCATCAAAGATATCTTTAGTTTCCAAATATCTCACGAGTTATACAGTCTTTATATATCTTCCAATATATGGTCGCTCATGTATAATGCTGTGTTGGACTGTGTGCTTGTGCTTCACATGTTCATCAACACATGGAGAATCTGTATCATTGCCAATGCAATCAAGGCTGCATAATAAAGCTTAACTTTCAAGCCATAAACAAACTCCCAAATAAAGTGCATTATTTTTGCTCCAGATCTTTCACAATGCTTGAAATTATACCCCTATGTAAAGGAAAAAATTCACGTTGTCCCAAAAGATGTCTGTGTTATAATATTAAAAATGGCAACAAATTGCCACAAGCAACTGCTGGCAAAGGAATGCTCGAAAATCCGCGGACGGGATTCATATTGCTACGATAATTTTAATCGAAATGATATGATGAAATCAAGATTTTTAGAACAATTCTATTGATGTGTCTATGCCTTGGCTGTGATAGAAAACGTAAACATTATATCACAAAAATTCAAATTTCTTCATTTTTCAAAATCGTTTTATTCAAAATATAATGATCAAACTCACCTGTTTTATAGACCCATTCTATTGGTGTGTAGCTGCCTCGGCTGTGGAAGCGGTCAAAGCATGGCCTATCACAAAAAAGGTGCATGCAAAGCCAGCAGTCCAAAATGCAAGAGAAAAAATTGTTTTTTTAAAAGAAAAGTCATCTCAGCGAGCCTTCTTCAGAAAATAATACGAAATAAACTTAATTTTCACATGAATAAAAGCAGAAAAAATATTCAAGGCTTAGTAAAGTATGAATTAGCCTTTGGTAGAGAAATTGCTTTATTATTAATTATTGGTATATCAAAAACACTCTTATATTGATAAATAAGTTGACTAAGTCGAGTTAAAAATATCTGTTGAATAAACCAATGCATAGAAAAGTAGCTACCTAGGTCTACTTTCTACCGATCTTCAAATAGATGTCGTTGATTCAACATGCTATATATATTTTCTTTCAATATTGCAGATTTAGGTCAAGAATACATTAATTTTCATCAGTAGGCTACAGTAATAAAGTCACCTTTTTCTAATCTCACTTTTTCACAAATCCACGATGTATCTAATTTTAGATTAGGCCTATTTTTCCTTGCAAAAATTCAAAGTTGTTTTTTCGAAATATATTATTCGTATAATGTTTATTCAATAATCCTGAAATCTTTGCGTTTTTTTGGTGTATTCTCATTTTGGAACTCTTTCCATTTGTTATAAAGATGCATAATTTTAGAATGAACCTACATCAGGTCACTCCTTGGTCAAATTATCATTATCACGGTGCAATGATGACTGGAATGATAACAATTAAGTATTCATACTATTTCTGCTTGAAAACGTTTTCGCACATTATGATAGCGTTTTATCTTCATAATATTTTACAGTACCATAATTTTCCACCTTTAATGAAATAATCAATGCTTCGAGTTATAATTGTCTACTCTTATTCAACCCGACAGCCCACTATTCAACAACTAAGGTTTTTGTTTTCATCGAAAAACTCATCAGAAAATTATATCACTAGACTCAGAACCCTGTTGATCAGTTACGATTTCGATTAGATGTCGGCGCTATTTTTCGATGTTTTTTTTAAGACACTGAAATGGTAATTGGTCCAACCTGCTAATCAATAAGTGGCTCAAATCTGCATTTTCTCTGTGTTTTGTGAAGTGACTAACCAACTACCCTTAGTGAGGTGCCTGACTGCCAAACATGATTTGTCAAAAGACATGATTCAATCCAGATGAAGTATATTATCACTGTACAGATTCCGACACATATTCTTTACTCATTACTTGTCCATACATTCATTTACAATTACAAACATAGTTATTTACAATTCCAATTTTTGTCATTCATTTAATTTTGATTCTTTTAGTAATCGGTTCATCAGTTCGTGATTCTGATTCACTTCCGGCATCGTCGAATTCCATGGAGTCGTCGTCATCGTGCAGGATATCTTCGTTGATATTTTGAATCATTGGAATACGTGTAAGATAATCAATCATTCCCCTGTTTCGATTATATCTGCAAATCAAAATTCAGAAAGTGAAAGACATGAAGAGATAATCAACAACACATGTATAATGTGCATCAATCGACAAAATTTTCTTGTTCAACTTATGCAGCAAGTTTGTTAGTTGGATAAATAATCTCTTCAATCAACATTTTGCAAGTAGGAAAACATTGGAAAAGAAATTTGCAAATCTGTAAATTTGTGAATATATATGTCACATGCATTTTGTACATGATGGAAAACTTTGCGTTTGCATATTTTGTGTTACATTTGCCATCAACGCTTGCTTGCAAGTGCCCTTCCGGCCTTTGGTTTGCGTTTTCTATTGCACTTCGGAAAAAACATTTGACTTAAAACATGAAGAATTGAATTACTCTGTGTTCTTTCCAGTAGCAGTGGTGTTGCCTTACAATAATACGACAGCATTATCTTCAAATAAGCGATGACGTTAACTATTTTACAATCCATAGGTATGTATTTCTTTTTCAATGTCCGCTACCATAAATTTCATCAAAAATGGAAATTTCCAAGTGCTCTTTGGAATAAATGGTGGCATTCGCTATATGTTGATTGAAATTTCAAAATTTTACCTTTCCAGTTTGCAATTTTGTGATTTTCAGGGAACGTCGTTGCCAAAAACACCGCAGATGACATCAACCTATATCGGACCGCTTGACCTACAAGTATATAGCACTCACCCTCAAAATGATTCTTAAAATAACATTTGCTGTAAATCTATAATACTAATAGTCTTTATAACAGGGGTTTTTTAAGGCGATATACGCGCCCGATTTGGGCGGGTAAATTTCGGATGTCAACTCGGACCACTGTCCATGTCAGTCACTGTTGTTTTTCACATAAGGCGAATTATTCGAATTATTCGCATAATTCGAATTTAAAAATTATTAAACCCAACCCTATTTCAGGTGTGGATAATCTATACGAAACCTATTTATGTTCGATTATGCGATTCGCAACCATCGTCAGGTTAACAAGTACAAAAACTTTCCTTCACTCACACACATTTTAAAGTAGGAAGTTATCAAAACGGAAATACTATGTAGCCATGCCAAATAAATTTTACTGGTTGCGAATGAAGAAATACATTCGCAGTGGTGCTTTCTTGTCTCACATAGCTTACTTCATTTATAGAATTTGCATCACTGAAAGTTATGGAGGTGTACAACTGTACAGTACATGTATGTATGCCCCCTATACGTAGTTGACAATAAATTTCGATCGTTAAAGAGAAACTAGGCATATTCAATTTTTAAGTAATAATTGTAACACAACTTTTCATCATCCATGACTTAACTAAGCAATTTGCAGACTTTTGCAGTGCAAATAACACATTCATCGCTTATCAACGGTTATTTACATTCTTTAACTTTACTTCTCATTGATATGCGGCACTGTTTCGTCGATCATCAATAGGCTCTTGTCGATGAGGAATGACGTTGCAGAATGCAATTTGTCTTTGTATAAATTGCAGTTTGCCATATTCACTGTGAAATCATGTAGTGTATTATGCATTTATCATATATGTTTTTACTGCAAGTTCAAGAGACAATTTTCCACTGTTCCTCTCCATCTTATCCAGCAATTGTTGCTATGCACATTTTAGTGCATGTACGTCATGTAGGCATATATTGTACCACCACCTCTAATTGCTGAATATTCAAAAGATGCAACTTTGTTTCCGCTTTCTTTTTACAGCTGGAAAGGAAATTGAAAGAAAGATCTACAAGCCTTGTTTTGCTTTGTTTTAGATTGGCGGGTAGAATTTGGGAGTGGGCGGTTAAACGAAACCTTAAAAAAAACCCTGTTTATAATATCATTTTTATTTCCTAATACAGAGCGGTACTAGGTTAAAGGCAGAAATTTTCAAACCATGAAAAAGTACCAGAGGATGAAAAAAGGTACCAGAGGATGGGAGATAGGATTATGAGCGACTTTCTTTTAGAATTTCACACAAATATTATCAAGACGTCGATGCACTGATGCCGAGGAGAAAGAAATGTTGACCCATTCGCAAACTCTCTTCCCTATGCTCAGTGTCTTGGCCATGGCGGAGGCAGGGATGTCACACAGAGTCGGCCAGCAGTAGACGAGGACGGAGAAAACATAGGTATGCTTTCCAAATTATGTGCGTTGCATCCCCGGAAGACCACAGTGATTTAACCAGAAAAATGTTCCTGTTTGCCTTAGTGATCATGTCAGGCTGAAGAGTGCACTTGGTATTACATTGAAAAACAATCCCAAGGAGCTTGGCATCGGAGACTTCACTGATGAGGGCATTGTCAATAGTGACAGGAGACGAGATGTTGGATTGGCTGATGGTAATAGTCTCGCACTTTCCGGCATTGATGGTAAGCTCTTTGTCAGCAGCCCATGTCACGAAACGATCGATATCTGATTGCACGGTATCGCGATTATCATTGTCAACAAAATGAATAATGGTAAAGTCATCAGCATACGCAAGTAATTTACAATTGGTGGAGAGAATAGGAAAGTCGTTGAGTGGAAAAGCGAATAACAATGGCCCAAGAGCTGATCCTTGAGGCACACCACTAGTTACCTGCCTCCAGTCAGTCGGAATTCCTCGAGTTGAAACCATGCATTGGCGTCTGCTTGACAGAAAGTACTTTAAAAAGTTAATGATGGCTTCATGGCATCCAAATTTGCTTACCACAGCGGATATAATAACATTTTGACCAGCGCAATCGAAGGCCTTTAAAAATCAAAGATGGCTATTCGGCAATATCGTCCAGTTTGCATGATGTGTTTGAGAGTAGCCAGTCGAAGATAGGTCAGAGCGTTACAACATCCGCCAAAACCTGACTTAAGAAAACTAAATTGAAAACGGTTCATCAACGAGCGAATGGAGGGAGAAGCACTATTTTAATAGAAAGTTTCTCCATGACTTTGCTAGCACATGGTAGAATAGGTAGAAAAAATTGGGATGGGGAGAATGTTGGCCATTCTCCAATCACGTGGAAAGTACAATTCTTTCAGCCAACGATTAAAGATGCAGAATAAATATTCGTAATTCTTCAGAGTACAACTATTTATCATGTCAGGGCCGCTAGAGTTAGATTTGATTCGGCGCAGTCCAAGAAAAACATCAAATTCGGTTAATTCACAGACGGTAGTGGAAGTCGCTGACAGAGAAGCAGGCGTGATGTTTACATCAGACTTAGTGCTATTATTCGGTACCAAAGTGTTTCTCGAGACGAAATGATCAGCAAACTGATCATTGAGGGAATGTACGAGTTTTACATCAACTTCCTTCTTGCAGACTTGGCGCTTGGAGAGCAAGTTTATCTTGCCCCATACACTTCGACTACTTTAATGGCTGTGAAAGCAGATTGTGAATATCTGGATTTTGCCTCCTTAATCTTCTGATTGAATTCTTCTCGCAAAAACAAGTAATCTGACCGATTTTTCTTAAAGAATGCTTTATCCATAGCGTCATATAGTGCTTTCAGAGAAGGAGTCATCCAAGGATAATCTTTATCACGCATGCGCAATACTTGGTAAGGAAAACACTGACCTATAAGGCTGAAAAGAGTGTCATTGAAATCTTCAATAGAATCATCTATAGATTCTAAACAGATAATCGAAGGCCAATCTATTTGTAAGAGTTGCATGGTTCTTCCTATTGTATTGACGAGCTCTGATTTTCTGAACGCAAGAATCACTTTTTCGAAGGTGTGAAGGGACGAAAAAACCACTTTGCCTAGATTTACCGAGTGGAGATAACTTTTCAGGTAATTATCTACATGTGATCATTCAGCAACATTGTATTATCTATTAAATGCACTACAACAGCTTGAATTCAAGTTGCTGTATAATTATCATGCGCAGTCGGCATGTTTCTGACAACGTTATTACAAAAACTAACTTTCAGAAATTATTCTTCCCATTCCAGTAACTCTTATAGTAATTATCAACATTGTAGGATAAACTGTTTCACATATGCTCTTTCGAATGAACCCGTCTATCTTAAGTAGCCAAGATAATTTCCAACAGCAATGTATAGTCAAATCATCGGGAAAATAAAAATTAAATTTGCTACTACCACATTACCTAAATTTGGTAGGGGAATAATGAACTTATTCCGACGTACCTTCAACGTCCAGCGACTTCTGGTTATAACGATAATGAGTGACTGGGGTACTGAGATGAAATGTTGAGGCATGGCAAACCACTTTATCAATGTCAAAAATAGTTTTGTCAATCAAGAATTAACTGAAAATTCGGCTCAGTGAAGGGCAGGCGACCAACTACGATAGGTAACTAATTTAAACAAGTCGAAGCTTTCATCTAGAGATGGATGAGTAGCTGTACCGTAGGATCTGTACAAAAACTGTAAGTGAATAGCCAAAGTTGATGAATTGCTTTACCACGCATTCAAATTAACTGATATGAAGTTCGTCAATGACACTAGTCTCGATTACTTAGGCTACCTCGATATCAAAATAAATATTGAAACCTTCCATCTAAGTAGTTTGTAACCAGAGAAACGATAATCTCGAGGGATCGACTATGTCCCGAACATATGGTTGAGGAAATGAAAAAGAGACGTCTGCTTCTGCGATTGAAAACAACTGGAATGATATTTGTTGGACGCAAGCGTTTGAACGCGTCGCTAAATGAAATAATGTGATTGCTGAGATGAATGAAATGAGTTTTCCATGAACTTGCGCGCCGCCTGGTCTAGAAAATTGCTAGTTCATTGTCTGAATCGAGTTAATCACTGTAGCTAACGAGAAAATTGGATTAGTTTCAGTTTCTGACGTTTTACAAGACAGCTAGATAGTTAACTCTACAGAAATACTGATAATGTGATGTAAGACTAAAGACGAAATAGCAAAGCAAGGGTAATGGTCAGGCCTAAAGTAAAAATTTCTAGAGAGATTTCATCAAAATCTGCAGTCTACACTTAAGTCATTAAATATTTCGTTATTATTTTTAGTTTAAGAAAGTTCATCAAAGACAGTTTTGACAAGTGGATATTTAATAAACTACCCTCTCGACTGATTTGAGAAACTTTATTATATCCGGTCAGAAACTTAAGCATCTATCAAAATTTCTCGAACTGTTTCAGAGCTATGCGATTCTTTGTTAATGACTGAACCCACTTGTATTGAAGCAGTTATCAAGAGCCTCGATCGAAATGTTCATGGAAACGAACATTGGGCACAAATATGGGTTCAGGAACGGTAATCGAAATTAGTTTTGCTCAATTGTCAGCTCTGAGCTCAAGAGTGTCCACATCAGATTGACCGCGAGATTCAAGGACAAACATCCTCAAAATACCAGGCTTTTCACTTGCTCGTTGTAATCCAAATTCAGATATTCTAAGATTAGAAAATTTTTGTTCACAGTCAATTTTCAATGACATCTCCTCTTCCGCATTTTTGAATTTCTTTGAAACCTTGAAAAAACTGCCGAATACACACAAAATAAGTGCACAGGACTCATCACAACTAATGGCTTGCCGTGGATCTTCATATGCGTGTGAGTATTAAGTCATATAAATTACATCTGCATTAAACACTAAATTAACGGAATCGCGCTTCATTTGATGCAATTGCTCGAGTATCTCCCACTAATTAGCTGGCACTAATCAAAATGTGCACTAAACCACACTGAGCTGCTGCTCTACCTGATATACTTCCTCTAACTAAAATTTCCTAGATGTTGATACGGGACTTTTCCTATAATTTTGACTTCTTTGATGGGCTAAAAAATATCCCCCATCTCATCATGTCATATTATGGAATAAAAACGATTCAGCACTATGGAATGACCACATAATCGTTAAGTGAACCTTAGAACAAATAAAATAAAATATATATATATATATATATATATATAATATAAAATATAATAGCGTGTACCGTAAAATTGTCGGAAATATTTTCAGATAAAAATCACAAAGGACTTAATTAAAATATTTAAATTAAAAATGCTGTTTTAAATTCACGTCTGGCTCTTGAATGATCTTCGAATTTCGTTCATTCCAGTATTCAGCGATTTTTGCTTAATCCTCAAATCACTGGAAACTCGAAAGCTTCATTCCTTTGTATTCTAATTTTTTACTTGTGTTATAGCGACCTAACAGCAAAAGAAAATCATTAGAATAAGATTTTAATTACTACGAATTGCGACGCTGATCAGTAACTCTCACTGTCCTCAGATTGAAAATGAACTCATTGTAGCACAGCTCTACTACCTCAACAGGAGAGCATCAATTGCCAGATGTTTGAGCATTCGATATTAATGAAGACAAACCTCTAAATAAGAGATGCAGACAGACTCAGAATTCCAATTTATCAATATGAGTTCAGTAGACTGCAATGCAAAGGTTTCATTCGATTGATAAATTTAATACCAAATTGGAGCCTATTTACTGACAATGTTGAAATTTCCTAAACTTCTTTGAAATGCAAGAAACTTCCCAGATCGGAAAATGATTGAAGTTATATAAATTAATTCCCCTGGTACGTCAGATGGCTCATTTCGGAAAACGAATAATTTGCAAAGAATATGAATCTGCGCGCAGCAGCTAGAAGGAAGGAAAGACTCACAATCAACCACACTAATTTCAGTCTCTTTTTCTGATCGATATTTAGACAAATGGCAAAAATTTCTGTGTTCTTTTAAAATTCATCACGATTCAACCTCAAAACAGATCAAAACTAACATTTCAAAGTAAATGAAAATCTAAATACAGCATTCCTCAATTATGCTAACAAGATGTTTTTGTGCACAGGGCAACCATTGACAATTAGAGTTCAGCTCACTGCAGTTTGTTTGATATTTTTTACATGCTGAGGCACTTAAACATGAAGCTAGTCCGCTTCAGGTCCTTCGACGGTGCTGACATCGTCAGACTTTTCATTGAGAGTTGTAAAGCTTTTAATCCGGATGCCATTTCTGCTGACTTCCAATCACAATCTTTCGTTTCGACCACACGACAAGATCACTAGGTCACGTACTTAGCCATTGTGACACCGAGAACACGAAGTAGTGATGCATTGAGGGATTTCTCATCAAACCCATAATTTAGATTGCTCACACACGTCAATATATCATTAAGTGAACTACTTTCCTTTTCCTGTGGTATTGTTAACCTTTCCAGATAGTCTCATCCTCCGAAAGATGGTTGTTCATGTAGTCGCGAACTAAATAATTAGAATTTTACGCATTTGCCAACATTTTCAGTATGCTGTTGAAAAGGCGCAAAAGATTGTTGATATTATTGTCAACAGAGGTCAGTTTGTTAAAAATCTACGTAGTGGTTCCACACAACGTATGAACTTGATACAACTTTTTCATGCAATGAGTTTTTCGATCGCTGTGTGTAATTGGTGTCACACGGTCCGCTGCTGTAAACCAGTGGTCAGCCAATCGTTGCATGAAAGAAATTAAGGGACCAGAAATGCAAAGCTGTTTGGTTTTCCTGGTGACGAACTCAAAATGTGACTCACCGGTGTCGAGATTTGTGTTTGGCAATATGTAATTTCGGTCGCCCATTGTTTATATGATAATTTTCAATTCATGTGTTTTGATAGGAAATTTTGACTTGACCTAGTTTGCCTGTGGGAACGATCATAAGTCCTCTTCAGGACTACTTTAATTTCTATAATTATGAAATTCTAATATATTTGTTTCCATTTTGTAATGTTGCACATTTGAAGTGAATTGACATCTTTTCAACACTAATTTTTCATTCATGACTATAATCACAAGAAAGTTAGATGTCCAAAATTCCAATCATTTGCAAAAAACATTTTCACTTCTTCTGTCTCCTCTTACCGAGAAATGCACGACACAATTAAGTAATGATGATAATAGCCGATTCATAATTTGGAAATGAATTTTGGCAAATAGCGGGGAGAACCACCCATTGAAAATGCATCATCAATATCAAGCCAGACTCTCCATTGCAACAGATTCACATTCAATGACGCCCGAAGGAGTTTTGTGAGCATTCGCGAGATACAGTAGCGTGCAACAGATAAGTTTTATTCAAAAATTAATTGCATTGCAATTAATTGATTGATGCCATAGAAAAATTACAAATTTGGTGTCAGTCAATAATTGTGATTGATTGATTATTTTGTGTTGTAATGGGAAAGGTATTTAAATTGACTGTTTACTTGCAATGCCGTCACCACTCACCATCGTTGTAAAAGCATCCACTTTCAGTCAAATATTTAAAAACTAAGCTTATTATGCTGAGCATATATTTTATTCACTAACAAATCGCTTTCATGATTCTAATCAAGATTTGGGGCATGCTGCATTTAGGATCTCTATATTACAATCACAAAGATGAACAGTCTGCCTTGTCCGTGTGCTTGGGTCTAGAGATGACTTTCCTTAATGCCGATGGTCATGGCCAGAACTAGTCTCGAGGGGCAAGAGGACCAATTTTCCGCACACCCAACACGTCGTCACACACCTAGCGCACAGGCAAAACAATAAAGTTATTAACGTATTCCCCCACACAGTTCACAAATCAGAACAAGCACTCGACAGACGCATACGCAGAACATTGGTACAACTCAGCACCAACAAATTACTCTTCTTAAAAGAGTATCTACACAAAATAACCTCCTCTGCCCACTCTTCATCTCTTTCCCCCTATGCAAATCACAACCACATACTACAAAACACCTCTTCGCCTACACCCACATACAGATATTGTTCACACCATGGGACCTGTGGGTTGTCCCCGTCTGGTATGCGGAGCTCATCCACCGCTAGGAGCGAGCGATTGGACCATCGAACTTCTGACGGCCCCTGGACCCTCTCCCAAGCAGACAGGGGGTGGGTCGACACCATTACCACCAATTTCCCATTGTACGTAATGCAAATTCAAGCCTAAATTCTGACGAGCTAGAACATTGACAACAAATTGGACTTACAAAGTCAGTAAATTTACATCGAGAAGAGTCGAACAATGTGAGTAATATTTCCATTTGACGAGATTATCAGAGGAGTAAAATTAGTCAAAAGGAACTTTTCATTTGCGGCCTGTATGCAATCTGACAGTTGATGTTCGTGGGTTCTCTGATAAGATCTGTTTCTGCAATTATACAAGACAAAGAGAGACGAATATCTATGTCAGCTCTAGACTATCCCACACGCAAACGAATCTATCTCTGTGATTACAGTAATTTTATGAAAACTTAATTAATTAATTCACCTGTTCCAATAATTGACTATTACTAGAATTAAAATAAAATACAAGGCATGAGTTTAGGTCAGTAATAAAATTCATCGATATTCACATACCATAAAGAATACAGTTGCATGTATTTCATGTAATGGCCTACACTATCCAAATTGATAAAGTTACTATGAGACTTATAGCACGTTCATGTAACCAAATTCGTTGAAGCGAAATAACCGAGTGAAATTCAAAATCAATAATTTGTCTATTCAAATGTTGATGATAAGTAGTTACAGTTAATTGACTGCTTGCCCAAAATTAATTGCAACTACTTTTTGATAACCCCTGGTTGGAGCTAGAAGAAGAACAAATATATGCATCTGCGAACTGCGACAACTTTATTAGATTGCAGACACCCAGCAACATGCCGACAACACCATCATGACTCTTTATGGGGCTGGAAGTGGTTGACTGGACGAGGGGCTTGCCAGAGCCAGCGAGCTGCGGAAGAAGTTGGGGGTGGTGTGGGAAACGCCTGTAGTTTGTGACAGTCCCGGGGCACTATGGACTGAAGAGGAATGAGTGGGCGGATGGGGCCATGAGGTTGGACTAGGGGCAGGCGATGGTCAAGCGGTGCTGGAAGCGGTGGGACCGCGACAGGTAGTGGGTACACGATCGTTGCCGGTCCGTGTATGAGGGCGAAATCAACCGGGCTGTAGAGGCCCATTTGTCCAGGGTGAGCATCACCCGTTTGAGGAAGGGGCACTGCTTGTAGCTGGGGGGGGGGAGGCTACCGGGATCGGGTTGAGAAAGGTCGGGGATGTGTAGGAGGTGTGCGGAAGAGCAAGAGGGGGATGAAACACATGGCATGCGTCAGCAAGGTTGGACCTTGGGTAAGCGCTACAAAACTTGGGTTTATTATGATTTTAATCTCAGGAGAACAACATAATAAGAACATGACACTCTGATTTTTTATAAAAATTCGACTCAAATCACAGAATATTTTAAATTAGGAATAATTGTGATTATCAGTTCATTTTTGGGCTAACCAATGCAATGCCGCGAATTGAAAGTTCATACTTATTGTATTTGCTGCAAGCTTACATTTATTTTGTTGCATTTGCGTATATTGAATGTTTACGAATTTCACATATTTTGTATCTTCGCAGTAATCTGCGCACACCTAAACTGTGTGCGACAGCCGACGTTTATTTAAAAATGAATTCATTCCAATTTCGTATTCTAAATATGTTTAACCAGGCACTCACTGACTACACAGTTATTCTATTTATCATTTCTGAATGATAAAACGGAAGCAATTACTTGGCAGACTATTCCCGTACAGAAAAAATTGGTATGAATCATAGTATGAAACATTCGTATGAAACATAGTATGAAACAGACGTATGTAACATAGTATGAAACATACTATGGACATGTAACGCTCTGTCGGGCCATACCCTGGCATACGTATGATTCATACTATGACTTAACATAGTATGAAACTTAGTATGAAGCATACCCTAAATCATACTGAGCAAAATCATACTATGAAACATACCATGAAAAATCATATACGTATTCATACCAGACACACTGTGAAAACGTAGTATGAATCATAGTATGGAACAGACGTATGAAGCATACTATGAAACATACTATGAACATGTAACGCTCTGTCGGGCCATACCCTAACATACGCACGATTCATACTATGACTTCACATAGTATGAATCATATTATGAAAATAGTATGCATACTCATATGGCACACGCTGTGAAACATAGCATGGAACAGACATACGAAACATAGTATGAGACGTACTAAGAGCATGTAACGCGTTGTCGTGCCATACGCATGAATCATACAAAGGAACATACTATGAAAATAGGTACGCATACTCATCCTAAACACACGTGAGTTTTCAGAGTATGTTCCTGACATAAAAATGCAACATATATGCATACAGCAGTATATCGTACGAAGGAATATCATACATAAGCACATATGTTTTGATATTGTACATATATTCTATAACAGCATGAATTCATTATTATATGCACCACTTATCATATGAATAATAACATGCATTCTGTATTCAATATGTCGTATTTTAATCTGAAAGGGAACGAAGTCAAAAGCACCTTGTCTCTCCGGTAACATGTCAAATGTAGCAAGTCAACTGATTTAGATAGAGAACATATCATGAGGGAGACAGCTATTAGCATCATTTTAAGATCAAAATAATTACAATTTCTCATACGTTAAAATCACATATATGGCATTCATTTGTTATAACACACTAACGACGTACCCATTTGATCAAAGAAAAACATTTTTGTATGATTTTTTAAAATCAAAGTTCGAGTGAAGAGGACGGTACCATAAACCCTTAAGCAGAAGATAAAAAAAAGAAAGTGAAGCAACTCGTTAGCATTCAGTAGCATAAACAATCTTAAAAGAATCCGTTACCGTTACCTGTAATACAAGCAGCTAATAATAATGCTCCCACGTCAAGACAGTGTGAAGTTTATTGTTTTGACGTTCATTTATGCTTTCAATGGAAATAAACTAATGCTTATTATTAGAAAAGTGAAAGGAACCAGGAGCCTTCTGAGTTAGACTGGACAACCCTGGTGGGCACGATGGAAAACTTCAGATACAATGACACACTAATAAAAGAATTATACACGTTTATGATAAGGTGGCAATTTCTCAAGCAATAATAGGAAAGATAAATAATCAAAATAAATATCAACAATATTTTTCGAAACTAATTGAATTAGCTTTTATTGCTTTCATGAATCATGTTTGATAGAATTTAATATCTTAAATGTGTTGGTGTTCAAAATAGCGCTTAATCAATGGCAACTCAAGGAAATTATATTAGTAACACTTTCATATCTAACTTTTAGATTACTCAAAAATGGACTTTCAAATTTTTACTGACATTGTAGAGATCCACAATACACATGAGACTTTTCAAAAGTAAACTCGTTGAATAACTAATTCTTTGAGCAAAAGAAAGCTACAAGACACGTTATTATTTCGTTTAAACAAGAATAATACCTGCTCTTATATGCATGGTAATCGTTAATCAAATTCTTATGATATCATCATGTTATGTAAAAAAAATGCATGTAGGTCATCCAACTCGATGAATTCTTGGTTAGACTAAGTATACATAAATGAATCATTTATGCATTAAAAATAAAACAAAATCGATGTGTTGCGCATCATCAGTAGGTTTTCACTATCATTTTCAAAACACGTTGAAATATTGTGGAGATACTGTGGAAGCTCCATAAATATCATTATTGCATTAATAATCATAGGAAAACAATGAGTAATATTTCAGAATTGCATGCATTAAGTACCATACGTGTTTGATAAAATCGTCTCAGATGAAATTTTCAGCTTGTAGCAAAGACGTTTTGCATAAAGTATCTGAAAAGCATGAACAATATATACATATATATGAAAGAATTTCATTATCACAAGAATCAGAACTATTGACGAATTCGTTATCTGCAATTAATGTCATTATATGCTAGCAAAATAGTTATTTAATACTAGACAAAGATAATTAAATGAAAATACATAATTATTTCCAATGACCAGAGATATGGGTACGTCGTTCATCAGGAAGTTGAACAACAACAGATGAAATGCGTATATTCAACGAAAGTTATATTTGATATCACTCATTAATTCTGTATAGATGACTGATAATCACCAGCATCATTCAGCATGGGTACAAAATTCGGGTTACGCATTAAACATCATAGTAGAAAAAATTGTCGCTACCCAACATAGATTACTTCTGCACAATAACATGTAGTATGTGTGTATACGGTATGAATTTAAATAATCAATTATGACTATGTTTCACAGTATGTTAATACATACGTATGCGAAATTCATACTTATGCATACTATGTTTCATACTATGATAATGCATACATATGCGTAATACATTTTTATTCATAGTATGTTTTATAGAATGTCACGACATACGTATGCGCTATTCATATTTATGCATACTATGTTTCATAGTATGTTAATACATACGTATGCGCTATTCATATTTATGCATACTATGTTTCATAGTATGTTAATACATACGTATGAGCTATTCATATTTATGCATACTATGTTTCATAGTATGTCAATACATACGTATGCATTATTCATACTTGTACATACTATGTTTCATGGTATGTTATTACATACGTATGCGTTGTCATACTATTTTTCATACCTTTTCATACTATGATTCATACGGACTTATTTCTGTACGGGTTAAGACATTAATCATCACTAAGCCCCTATTTTTACGAATTATAGTCGATGTCTCAGAATTTCTTGGTTTCAGTTGCAAGTAGTCGCCTAAGCCATCGAATAGAAACTTCGGTAGCAGAAATGAAATTCTTATTTAATACAGCAATACTGTGATGAAATTATCGTAAAACAATTAATTTTGGCCAATAAAATAATCTTCATATCAGCACAAAATGCAACGAATGCCGGAGTGAAGCTGCGGCAGTAAACCGGCCACAACAAGAACAACAAGAAGAGTACCTCGAACTGAAAACGTCATACTCTTGAGTAATTCCCCTACAACAGAAAATACACAAACAATTCTCCAGCTGACTGTCGAAACGTCGCATGAACGAACGTTCGATTTTTTGATTTCCCATCGTCCTCTTTAGAAAGTCTTATTGTAAGTCTGCACACCTGTCAAGCCTTGGTTTTAATTGCCTCGATATTATTAGACTCATCAACATTCTAAGCATCTGTCAGCTTCATGACGGGTTTCCAATCGTATATACCCAAAATCAGGATTTTCTCATGCGACGATTCGACATACAACCAGCAAGTTTAGCTCTACCACAAATGCCCTTGTAAGATGGCATTAAATGTTACCCTCTTCGAATTCTAGACCTTTCTTTCGCATTACGCATTATTGTAGAGAAATTCATTTTGATATCCCAAAAGACACTATCGAGCATTGAAACTCAAATGACGTCATATGCATGTCAACAGCGGAGAGTTTGCCAGCTGTGTATTCTCGGCAAGGGTTCTGGTACGAAATATGTACTTTTGAAATAAGTGTGGAATATATTCGACCACGCTCATTTATGACTATATTGACCATGCTCATTTCGCATGGTTCAACTGGAACATGATAGGATGAAAACGTTACAATAATCAGATAAAAAGAAACATCCCCAAAGCACAAAGTCAAAAAGTTCAAACAATGTTAGATATTTATCAGTAGCGTAACAGTTTTGCAGAGATTTTGCCATTGGCAGAACACTCGATTCTGCAGAAATAATTTATTTTATGAAGCATCCATCAACCTATTAGCATTTTTACTTCCTCACCAAATGGTTATTTGTCGAAATCTTGAAGGACTGCATTTGCATTATTACCTAACAATGCCACCGTTCAGGGTTGACACTTTAGAATGACAAAAATGCAGACTTAATGATGACACACTTTTCGGAATAACTTCAGACTATTGCTATTGATACTCAGAATTTTGCAATTGAAATTGAGATATCGCTATTTGATGCTCATACGATTTTTGATGAGCTTATGAAATGTTTATTCAGTTCTGATCTGATTATATAATTACGTTCATTATTTTTCTCTCTATTATCAGAGCATACACCTGAAATGCCGTCTTGAGTGCATTGTCCTAAAGTGCCCCCTCTCTAGGAATGGCAAGCCAGCAGAAATGCTTTGAAAATTCCCTGTGTGTCCTCCTTTCGCTCCACAACTGCCTTGCTTCGATTTGACATGGATCAGCAAAATCTCAGATAATATTTCGGAGTCACTTCTTGATTTTAGAGTTGCCTCTCAATCAATATCTGCTGCTATAAAATCATCTTCAGAAATCGGATTCAGAAGTCTGCTGCTAAGGGGAGGCCCATGACCAAGATCAAACAGTTCCGACTATTAGTTGAGTCGGAAAGAGATGTTAATTATTATCATTACTTTTCTGATGTACAACATTTTTCGATCACCATCCAGCAATCATCTTCAAGTACAAAAGATTAGGACTAGTAGAGTTTAAACTATAAGGAATTTGAAAATGATATTTACAATGAGATGACATGATGATTTACAATGATATGATATGAAGGTAGACATGAACAGGTTGTACTGGATTACATATCTTTACCAGTAGCAAAAATAAATTGACCTGACAGGAACTATTTTCCAAAAACTTCCGACTAAGTTTTCGACATTCGTTCGGTTTTTATGACATTGCGTGAGGCCTTTTTGGTGTCCAATTTTAAGGCCTACTTTTGGAATATATCTCAGATTTGAATGTTGCCAAAGCGTGGCCCGGAACACCCTCTAATCTCAACCCTGTCGACAGTTACTGGGCAATAATTCGACAGAGTCAGCCGGCACCGATTTCTGAGGATGATTTCAAACAGCAGATGCTGAGAAGCAACTATGGACTCAAGAAGTGAATCCGAAATATTTTTAGAAACTAATCGAATCAAAGCTCTTTTTGACGCGAAATGAGGGCACACTAAACGTTGAACTTGAATATAATTTCACATTGTCAAGTCATGCTTCCTGCGCTTCTTATTGCTTATTTTTCGTTCTATTTCGAATAGTGTGATATTGAGTGAGTAAACATAGCTTTCTTTATATTAAAGCTAAAAAATCGCGGAAGTATTCCACAACAAGTATATATAGCTGAGTGTGCTTCGAATCTACATCTAAAAGGAAGTTACTTCTGCACACTTTATTGCCCTTACTTTCCTCAAACTTTCGTAGTTGTCGGCATCACCGCTTTATGGAATTTTCAACAGTAAGCAAACTTTCAATTCGAATGGATTGTATCAAGTGCTTATCAAACGTAACCGCGTCGATTTCAGAGACATTCTATCGCACGAAGTTCGATTTGCTTTAACACTTTGAGGAACACAGAAATGAAACAGTAAATAGTAATGAGTAAATAGTAGCTTGGCTAATAAATAGGAAAGATACTATAGCGAAATTCAGGAATTGATTATCAAGTAAGATTAACTTATCAAATAGAGCATTATTATATTTCATTAGCCTAAGGAAGTCCGAATATTCAATGTGAATGCGAATTAACGTTGAGATATTTAATTCAGCATTTAAAAAATGTCAGATTCAGATACTCATAATGACAGATGCACCATGTGGCATTTTTTGCGGCTCATGCAGTTTGAAAATTTTGATAATTCTGATTACAACATTAAGTCATCATTGAACAAGAGGACTAAAATAGATAATTATACTCGGAAGCACGTAGTATCATGTGATACTAGTATCACGTAGATTACCGAGAAGACGCCGGGAGCTTGCAGATGATAAAAATCATTCAAATGATCAGAAAAGTACACAAGTGACTATTTAAATGTACCATTACTACTGAAAGTTTTAGTAAGTAGCACTAACATAACATTAATATTCCCAATACTCTTTTCGATGTCTGTGGTCTAATAGATGATCATCATATGATTCACATTTATAAAAGGCTGCACTCAGATCTAGCATTAATGCCTTCGTCATAAGTTCTTGTGCAAAATGTTTGCATAAGTGACGAAATTGAGACTTCTTTAAAATAGGTACTTTTCAAAATAGGTCAAAATTGCTGCCTTTTAGTCTCCCAAGTCCAGAGATTTTTGGTTGAAAGTTTGAAAATGTGCTCAAACTAAAAGTCACTAAGGCGCATATCAAGCGATTTAGTTTTAAAAGGACCGGAGCAAAAATGCGACAGGGGCTGTGCCGCTTTCCCCTGGTGTGTATAAGGTTAAAACATTTTTAGCGCTCATTCTTCAACTTTAATGGTACATGAACTATCAATTCGACCCCGAACACACATTTCTATTCTAGATCAGCAATGGAATATGTTTCATGAAAATCACTCAGCTACGGAAAAATAAAGACGTAAAATGTCACATCTGATGCATTAACTTCAGTCATGACGATGAAGGTAAGCTTACCTCACTTGTTTGAAGAGCACGACAGGTGTCCATTGTCTAGGTTGACATGTAGTCATTAAATAATAAAGTTTTAAATCTACCAATATAAAAATAATTTGCACCATTGACTACTCGGTAGCCTAGAAATTGGACTGAATAGTTATTTATCAATCATCATCATACAGTCCTCTATCTGTTCACTTGCTCCTTCCTTTTCCACAACTCTCGATTTTCGGATTACTCCTCATTTGGTAGCAGGATTTCCGATCCTTAACAAAATACAGTATACATTTTCTCATTCTTCCTATGGGCCTGCTTCATTCCCTACGGCCTTCAATCACTTCTACCAATAAACCATCGTGTCGAAATACATGTCCCAGCCATTGATGTTTTTTCCTGGTTTGTTCTATCAGACTTCTCTCCTCGCATACAGTCCTCAATACTTCCTCATTCGTGAGATGTTCTGTCAAACTAATTTCCTCTACTTTCCTCCAAAATCCGCATTTCATATGACTGAAGTGTTCTCATGTCAGTCCATGTCTATGATGTACACAGCAGCACACTCCAAATTAGGGTCTCTGATTTTGCATCGCTATCTGTGTCATGACTTCTATTTTACAACATCCATCGTCTCAAAATATGCTCCCCAGAAATTTGAAATGGAACACTTGTTCTATTACCTGACCCTGACCATTTACAACGATGTTAACCGATCCGCTGATTCTTCCAATCCTCAACACTTTTGTCTTTTTGGCATTAATCCGCATGCCATATTCTTCCGCCACTCCTTTTACAATGTTATTTATTACAATGATGCAAATGCTCAAATTAGGAAATTATTTAACTTGAGAATTCGAAAGGTCAATGAGTCCATTTATCATCATGTTTCGGTATGCCGGTCAATTCCAGCACATCATAAGCAAGGTTGACATCAACTAGTCTACAAACGCCAAATATACGGTCCAAGATTAATGAATTATTTGGTTAAGTCGCTAATGAGCGTGAAATGTTGGCTGTAGAAGTCTACCAGTGAAGTGTTATCAACAAGAATGAAAGGGAAGATGTATGATGAAATTATTCCTAAGACATTTTCGCAGGATAATTTCCAGACTCATGAAAAAAATTCCAGACTCATTGATGATCCCAATTTACCCTAATTCACCCAAAAATTTGATTTGATTAATAATCTAAGGGAAGAAAAAAGTTGGAAGAAAGGACAGCTGGGCTGCATTCGGCAATCAGAGAGGCAATGACAGGGAGTCTGCCGACAAAAAGGAATCACTCACAGGACACTCCTATTTACAGATGAAAAGCGAAGTCGAAACATAGCAGACTACAGTCTGAAGAGAATATGAAAACACACAGGAGCGAGTGCAATTAAGTTCGAAAGGCGGTGCGAGCCTATATGAAAATATGGATGCAATAGAAAAACCGACTGGTTGAGCAGAGTGCGCAGAGGCAGAGACACGCCAATCATACCTGCTGATCAGAGATATCAATACAAAATGGGAACAGAATCAACGATTTGCTAAAGATCGCAATAGACAACTGTTACAGACACGGAGGGATGGATTGAGTACTGCCGAGACCTGCATGCGTAGACGTAGGATTATGACATTACGTTAGTGACGGAACTTGAAGACATGGCACTCCAAGACTGGCAGAAATGGCGAAATACTCGGGTGTGAAGTCAAAGCAGCGATCAAGAAACCAAAACCACACAAGGTTTCCGGCACAGATGGCATCACAAGAAAGATGATACATGCAGGTGGAGTAGAATTGGTAGAAGAGCTGTTCATTATATGCAGTCATGATATGGAGAAGATTCCTGATGAATGGAAAAAATCGGCTCTAGTGACGCTGCCAAAGAAAAAAGATCTGAGCATCTGCAGGAATTACCGAACTTTGTATCTGATAAACCATGTGTGCAAAGTGCTCTTACTGATCATCCTACAGCGTCTGAAAGCATCTGTCGACCCATTCCTAGTAGAAGAACAAACAGACTTCCATAGAGACAGCAGTACTGTGCAACAGATCCTTGCTGATGTTCTGCTTCATCAGTTTCTCTGAGGCTTTCGGCAACATTCGGCATGACACCATGATTGTGGGCAGTGGTGGAATCATCAGGGTGTCTACTGGAATTTCAAGGTGGTGTTAGAGCACTTTAGAGCACAATTTTGGGCAAAATAGAACACATTTTTTAAACGCAATAGAGCCCGAGAACGATCAAAATCTAGATGTGTGATGAACGTAATTCTACGCGTATGATAACCTTCCTTACGGTAGGTCTACTTGACATTTATTTGTCCCGTTATTAGTACACAAAAACAAATATCCTATTTAGGGAAAGAAATGATTATTATCACTGCTAGAAAGCTAATACAAAAACCATAACTGATAAAACGGCTGAAACATGAAATAAAAATCTATAAAACAATCCATTTGAAACAAATTACAATAACAATTCATATATGATGAGAGTAATCTAGAAGACAAAAATGATAGCCAACAAGACCATTACGATTGTAACTGGAATAGCTCATAGTCATCACAAATATAATTGAAGGGGCTGCAATGAGACTATGAAGAGAATGACATGGAACCTCTAAATAAAACTGAAATCATATTCTTTAAAATCACGACGCAGTGTTAAAGTGACATACATTAATTTAGAATAGTTCGGCCGGCTTTGAATCACCTATCGATAACGAGAAACCTGTGATTACTTTTCCAAAACTGATTAACGTTATCCTAACTAAATTTTTTAATTGATCGATGTCTGAATACGGCTTTGCAGTCTTTGAATGCTCTAAATATCATAATTCAGGGCTAACGATTTTCACTCGATGATTTCGTGATAGGGCTGGAATCATGTTCAAACTATATAATGCAGCGAAACCTCAATTACGGCTTGGTAGAAAATAATTATATGAAAGTCAGTGCTATTGTTAATTATTATAAAAAATGGAGAGATCCGGCCCCAATTGAAAGGGAAATTAATTAAGACAGCAACGACGAGGACATTTGCGTACAGGCTATGTCATCAGTGTACAAGTGTACTAATAACTCTGGTTTTATTTCATATCCCTTTTAACTGAGACAGGCTCTCCTAATTTCTCGTTATGAGGTGAATATACAATGTAGATATTCAGTTAGGGGAATTATATATGAATGAATGATGTGTAATTATATATGAATGTCGTAAGGTTCTATTTTTAAAAATTCAGTAAATATTTAAAGGTTGTGACGGTGGATAGAAAGAAAAGTAATGTTCCACGAATTCTCAAATACACTTTACATAAGCTTCTTTCTCTTCACATCTAATTCTGAGACTACCATTGCTCTTTCCTCATCAAGAGCTCTCTTGATCTCGCCTCTAGAATCTTGACTTCTTCTCGTTGTCTTTGCTGTTCTTCATTGAATTTCTTCTTCTCCGCTTGTTCTTTTCTCTTTCGTTCTAGCGCCAATCGACGACAGTTACTTGCCATTCGACAGGAGAGAAGAAATTTCTCGCTAAAATTCTACCTCCGTTGTTCCACCAGCTCGTCGAATTCCGTCTTGGGCATGCCGTAACAAAACGAGGGATTCAGTATGAAGATTCTCTTTCAGAAGTAAAGCATTACCACTGAAATCCCGTTCAACAACCGCATTCCCGTGTGAGAGAATGAGAACCTTCTGAATCACGGGTGACAAAGTTGGATAAGTTTCCTCATCCAAGACGTTGATGTAGAAATCGTCGAGACGATCCTTAAATGGTTTATACTTTGATGATCCTTCGAGAATGCTTTCGTCCAGTACAAAGTTCCGCCATTCAGCATTCACTCTGCCACAATCAATTATCGTAATGATATTACATTCACTCAAGGTGGTGAGCGCACTGCGAACAAGTCGACGCGTTCTATCAGTCAGATGAAATAATATGTTCAAGTTTTCATTCTTTCATTAGAAAAAGATGTCTTGGTTTTTTGCTACTATTCTCTTAGGTAACCTTTGCATTCCTCACTTAGGCCTATGTCATGGGCAAATTTCGCCAGTAATTTTTCTTACATATATGCGCTTTATCATGATTCAGATATTTTGGACATGAAAGGAGTTTCATGGTTTGTAGTAGCATATCTTGTAGACTCATCTAATACATTCATATACCAGTTGTTGGCCACTATACATGTAGACTAGATCTGAATTTACCGAAACGAAAATACCGATAATCAAGTAGTATTTACAGCAAAAGTTACCGACCGGTACATGACTCCAAATGCAAAGGAAGCTACCGTATAATGCCTCCTTAAATGGTAGATGAAGTAACCTTAAGTAGGCCTGCATGTACGTATGTACAACATGCATGTACTGCATGTACAACAACAAGAAGCCCTATACAATATTGGTCATGATACCCGATATTCACTAGTAGACTGACTTATTTTACTAAGATAAGTAGGCCTAATAATCGCTCAGGCGGATGTAGCTACCACATTGCAATAGCCTGCATGTAATATGTCTATAGCAGTCTTTTTTTGTACATGCGTCTCTTATTCAAGGGCGTCTCTTATTAGATTTTTTCCTCTCACGGATGCGTCTCTTATTCGAGGGCGTCTCATATTCAAAGAAATACTGTAAGTTGACTGATACCAAGGTACATAAAGGCAAAATGTCATACGTGACAAATTTCAATAATAATGCTAACAACTAACATCACCTTTTTTGGAGTAAAATTTGATATGTATCAGTCAATAAAATTAAAGTCCAGTTTTTCATAATCTATTCAAATATATGCCAATAACGGTGGTATGAATATATTCAAGAATCAATCGAATTATAGTACGTTTACATGAATCATTTGCAACTTTAACAAAATCTGAGAAAGTCATGCAATGTTTTTCATTAAATAACAAATCAAAAAAGTATTTTTCAAAACAAAGTCAGAAATAGAGCACTTGACTCTGATTAGAGCACAAATAGTGTGCTCTAGAGCACATAACGCCAAATAGTGCACATAGAGCACATAGAGCACTCAGTAGACACCCTGATCATGCGGAGTAGATGCTAAGATTATCCACATTTTGAAGAGCACATACTACAGTGCCAAGGCCGCAGTTAGACAAGGAAATGAAAGTGGTGACTGGTTCAGACAAGGAGATCCCCTGTGACTTATATTGCTCTGTATACCTGGAACGTGTTATAGCAATGCGGCAGGTGTGTCAATTCAGGGACGGCCTATCAACAATCCATGCCTTGCTGATGATAAAAAACTTTCGGATGAAAGTGGTTGAGAACTGGAGAATAGCCTAAACTTCGTTTCTACAGATGCAGAAAGATGTGGCAGTAAGATCAACACCGATGAAACGAAGGATTAGTGAGAATAGACAAGTCAAAAACCAGAGCTTTCGACCAACGGAGGTGCAATCGAAACAGTTCACAAGTTCACCCATCTTGGAATCACGATGAATGGCGAGGTGTGTGCAATGAAATTCGACAGCGCAATGGCATGGCATTCAGAAAGTTATTACGAAATAAATACGTGCCACGAAATATATCCACGTATAAAATACGAAAGGAGTCACGTGATTAGCACAAGAACACGGTGTTGCAATCGTGTGTTTCTAGCGTGCTGATGCTTACTACGGAAACGTGGACGCTGAGAAAGACGGATAAGTGGAGTCTCGATGCCTTTGAGTTGCAGTGCTTCCGAGAATAGCCTAAGTTGCGGCTTGTATAAATGATTAATAAGCGCAAAATGAGTCTGCTCGGCCACATCTACCGCATGAAAGACCATTGCCCAGTGAAGATCGTGCTGTTTGGTATCGCGAATGGCAAGTCGTAGAGCCGATCCATAATGTGGTGGACAGACAGCATCAAAGGTTGACCTAAACGTAATAGCTAGGATGACAGGAGAGACTGGCGAAAAATAACAGAACGCGTAATTGAGGACACCAACGAATGATTCGACCTCCTCGCAAATCAAGCAAAGTGAGCAAAATAATTTAAGGGACCAACAGTCTGTTTAGTTAATGGTTCTAACCAGTGCATTATAATTTTTTGGGTTAATGAACGAGGTTCTTAATCGTTCAAAAGCAAGCGAAGGAACTTAGCAAATGGCATTTCCTAGTAACTGCCACGGAATGAACTAATATTTTTCTGTTCATGAAACTGATGAACGAACTGAGCTGATGCTTCTCAGTCTTACATTTACTATAGGGGAAATTAATTCTCACATCGCTTTTCGCTGTTCAGACATAGACAGCCGTTTAGAGCAACTTTCGCTCAGACAAATACGCACTGTTGTTTCTATTCTTGAACGTATTATGTATAATATAATGTAAATAAGTAGATTAAAGATCAGAGCAGAAAGGGATTTTTAAGGTCATTTTAGGCGGCGCAGCGCCGCAGAAGAATTTTCGTGCACCTTATTCAATACTTCATAAAATTTCTCTCGATTTCTGCAGGGTGACAAACTAATGTCTGTGGTAAAATTCCAATTAATTGTGGCTTCAAATATTTACGAGTTATATACTTCTGGGATATAGGCAAATCAACTATCTGATGAATTTAATAGTAGGCCTATAGAGTTGCTATCTTTCCAGGAGTCCGGGGGAAGATCCAGGATTTGGAATTGGATGCCTTCCCTGTAGTGGCAGTTTTATGAATGTTAAAGTCGATTTATGAGACGAAGGCAAATCAGGTAGTTGTTTTCAAAACTGACAGAATGACAAAATAGGCCTATAAGAATGATGGGCACTATGGAGAATACAACTTTGATTTTCAATGTGGTCAACGATCGCCAAGTCCCACAACGTTGGGGCCTTTCAAAGTGAACAAAAAGGAAGTGAGTGACTTGAGCGTTTCTGTTGAACTGAACCGCATGGCGTAAAATGAAATTGAAAAGGCGAACTGAGTGAACGAACAAAATACGTAGTTGAACGAGCGAAAAATTAAGTGAGCTGAATAAATCATGGCCTTATTCGCCTTATTAGAATACACTGGTGCACTTGGATACTGGAGCGATCTTTTGCATTCAAGTTTCGAATATAAATGTACTTATTGATGCAATGATAATTTGCGCTTTAATAAATGAATTTTACGCTTCAACAGATGTTACAAAAAAGGGCAGATTGAACTTCAAAATGAGACAAAAATAGTTTTCTTAATTTAAATTTGTCATAAAAGTTTTTTTGCAATTATGAGGAATGAAACTCAAGTGGTTACCACATAGCAGCTGGCATTTAAACGCTTTCAATATTCAGCACATATTTTCTATAATCAGTAAAATAGAATTTTCATTTTAGAATGATTTTATTCAAATATAACATTACCCTTTTTGCAACTACATTACTACACAAACGGCATGCATATACGAGCATTTTTGTAGTGCACATTACTCTAAAGAACTGTTTTCAAGAATTCATTTAGAGTCTGCTACTTGCAGCTATAATCGATTATTTTTGCTCAAGTGCTTTTGACTGCAATTTTGTGTCATTCAATTGCGAAAAATGTGTTGGAATATCACAACTTTTAGCACATAAGGAGAAACAGACTATTTTGCTAAGTCAATTACCAGCTACATACCCTAACAAAGCCTACAACTAAGCACTTAATAGAGCAACTGAGTAAACACTTAGTAATTGACACTTCTTAGAAATATAAGCTAAGAAACATTTGAAAAGGAAAGGAGAAGCGCCAAGATAGCAATGTGTAGTTTGCAGCAATGAACTCACAGAGTGCGATTGGAATACTGTGAGTGAAGCTTCAACACTTCGACTTATTTATCTAATATTTTTACAGACTTCCCCGGATTTCCAGACTTTTTCCAGACCACCCTATTTTCCAGACTTCCCAAACCCGCAGGCACCCTGTATGTTGAATTTACTAATTATGTTGATTGGTAAGATGTAAAGCAGCGATGAACCAATTATTAGCGCAAATAAATTTTCTCATTCCCGGTGCTTTGGGTTACCACTGACATCAAAAACTTAGCACTTAGCAAGAAAAAACCCTCAGCAACTGGTAATACCTTCTGATGGTGGTCTGCATTTTAAATGCTCTTATGATCCAGTAATTTGCTCGAAAGTTACGTGTGCTCGACAATACTTATTCAAGTTTCAGTCTTGTCTAACACGCATTGTTTCATTTTTCAGTTTGAATCTCAGCAGAGTTGCAGTTACAAACTTCGTGAAGTCTATTAGAATCCCTGTCTTGACATGTCCCTGCCTGTCACAAGACGATAGTTCGATTAACCACATTATTCACCCACAAGTCGAGAGATGAAGATTTTTTTATAAAAAACTTGAATCGTACATGATAGCTGGTCCGCGTTCAAGCGGCACCATCGTTCATTTCTGGACATGGACAGGTACTTTTTCACAACCATGGTCAGCAGCTCGATATCTTCGCTTATGTAGGCATTCATATTGAGCAAATTCAGTTTGAGGATATTTGATGGTGAATTAACACTCATGAGTGATATGCTTAAGAAGTTGTTCGCCATTTCCTTGACGATCGAATATTGAAAAAAATATTCGTTTTAGCGCATCACTTTCACTTTTGTTGAGATGAAACTCTACCATTAAAGGAGCTAGTCAAGTAGACCCCATGCCGATTTAATCGTTTTGAAGGAATGTTTTCCCATAAAAAATGTGCGAAGTTATAAGCAGGAATTCTAGCTCTTTGCACCATGCACGCTAGAAAAATATGGTGTTCATAGGATAAAGAAGTTTAATGGTAAGTCTAACACATTCATGTTGGATAATCTAGCTATTTTAGAAGCATGGAATCAATCCAATATTGAATCTATACCCTGTTACATCCCACTGAAGTAAACCATTTTTTTTACATCAACCTGTATTTAGCATCCATAGTTAGACCATTATTTCAGCATTATTTGGAACTTCATAAAATAAACCAATAGGCACACTTAATCGCTCCGCGGGAAAACTTGCGCGATGACAAAAAATTGTTCATTTCATAAACTTTTAAAAAAACCCTGTTCTTGAAAAACTGCGAAAAACAAGATTCTGTTTGTTGATTTAATCGATCTTCAAACTAGAATGAAGAAGGATACCTCTGTAAATACTTGAACTTCCGGTCCTTCCCACAGCAGAAATTCGACAGAAAATCTCCAGAGTGAGAAACTGAATTTTCTGGCAGTTCGGATGTCAAATATCAGTAGCAGTGCCGAAAACTGGGAAAATTCGGGAATGTGCCCGGAACACGTTCATTTTGCGCCTTCCCGGGATATGTCGTGCAATTTCGGGGGAGGAAGGTTAGAAAGAAAAATAGATTCAGATTTACATCAAACTTACATTGATTCTAAAGTTTCACCCCTTCTTCGACATGCTGCTTTTAATTGACGGACAGCACTGCGCCAATCGAGGTCGAGATTCTTCAGCCTCTGAATACTGAGTCCCTTCAACAATGCTTGACCCCAAGCAAGGTAAAATCCAAAGTGTTTCGATCTGCTCATTTGTTCAGCCACAGTATTCGTCATCAACAGACGCAGTGGCTCCGCGAGATGACAAGCGATGTAACCGACTGAAAAGAAAATAAACAAGCGCATTACCGTTAAAAGTTCTGTACGACGATGAAACGTGCTTTCTCCGTACGAGCATTAACTCCCTTGATCAACGACAAGTCTTCGGCAAATATAAAAAGGAAATCTACCTGAAGAAAAGACACACGCTTCAAAAAGTGATATTTGAAATGAGAATGAAATAAGTATACATGACTGACTTTTATTGCTGAATAGAGTTCAGAGCAAGTGCCGATAACAATCGTATCATACACAACACGAGTAGAGTGCCTACGCACGCATACATAACACACTACGCGATACAGATCTGTACTCAACCATGCCTTCATTCGTGCACTCAAACAAATACTCATGCCAGTACTCTCACAAGATTTTATCAATCTATTACAAAGGTAAAACGAGAAATCATTGCATATCGATTCAACCGAGAAACACAATTTGAGTAACATCTACATTCACCTTGACTAACTTCCCTATCCTCCCACTCCAGCTTGCCTGGACGTGTAGAACATCACAAAGGAATTGAAGTAATTATCTAGCGATCGAGTATTACTACAGCACTCTCTCAACTTGAGAATCTCTGCTGCTTGAAAATCAGACGACTATCGCTAATATATTCGATGAGGATACTTCACGCATCGAATGTCGAAGGGAATGATAAGAATCATACCAAAATCTTCCTACAGCCTCTCAAAGTCGTCGCTTCCGTTTAATAATCCCGGTGATCGCGAACAGGCCTTTCCATAACTTCTCACTTCATCAATATCTTGATCAAGATTTTCATGTCATTACTTATGTAATTACACTCTACAACATCCCTACTCATTTGAACGGACACTCCAAAGACATGATGAGTTTTTCAAACTATTTCAAGCGGAAAAAATTATAGCTTCCTCCAAATTCAATAAGCATTGAACTAGAAGTGCTCTATCTGAAGTTTTATCATTGCGATCCACATTCTTTCTGAAAAATTCAATTTTGTGGGTACTTACTCACTATATTCCATCCCATTAAATTTCAATGAAATTCTTTTACTAGAAACGCATATCATCATGCATTGAAAGCGTGAATACTATGTGAATCTGCACACCTACATTCCTGCGAAAAGAAGTACAATCCTTTCAAAGTTCCTTAAAGATGTGGTATTATATTGTTCCGAAGGTCATGCTCATCGGGCTTATAATCGAACGATGGATCAAATTGTCTCTTTACATGGGAATATGGATGTAGAGGCTACTATAGCAATATCCGGCAAAAACGTATATGACAACTAATTACTCAATAACGTTATTGAGGCTATGATAATAATAACATCTGTATTTCACAAGAAAATACATGACCCAATTAAATGGCATGACATGGGAAATTTTATAATCATAGCAACAGTAGGGAGTAATTTGCAAAGGAATCGTGAAACGAAAATATTGCTACATTTCAACAAGCCATCACTAAAATTTCATGTTTATGAAACAGATTTTGAATTACATTTTTAAAAAAGATAAACTGATGGAACACGAATTCCTTCATCTGACAAAATACTCCAAAATTTAGAGATATATGCCGCAAAGAAATATTGTCTGCAATCATGATGATGTTATTGGATGCAAACGAAAGAGGTTACGAAAAAATCATCAGAAGGCTCATTATACGTTTGAAATCTCAATCTCGGGATTAAGTGATCGAGAGAATGGAATTGCATCACCGCTTATTGAGTGCGATGCACTTTAGAATTTGCATTGCAAATTGCGACATGAAATTGAAGTTGTTATAAATTATTGTTAAATTATTCCATGAACATATTCACATTCAAATGTGACAATCATATTTCGATAATGTGAATGAAGTTGTAGCTTATCAATCCTTCAGTCGTTCAATAGCATCCACATAGTACTTTGATTTCTTCTAGAAATTGCCAAATTAGTTTGAAACTAGCTTCAAACTAGACTAGACACTGGTTATTTAGGTCTGCTTTCAGTACTTTTTGATCAATCATAGCAACATGTAGTGGGTAATTTACTTATCTTTGCTTAATGAATGGATTTCATACTCCTCTACGTGGAAGACGTTGAACTATTGGTTATCACAATGTTATCAATTCCGCAATTCTCTCTACGTTTGCAAGGAAGATATACGATTAAAGCTTCCTTTCTATCATGACAATCATTGCAATAATGCCTTATCAGGTTACAGATCGCTTCTATCGGTGATTCTTGTTGATTAGCCCGCGTTTAATTGCCTCTTTTTAATAAATTGCAAGAATGGTCACAAGCATTTCCGGTTTTCTGAAGGTCTGTTTAGCACTCTGGGATTCGAAATTTGAAAAACGCTGTGGCTTAAAGGTGACAATTGACATCCAGCAAAATTCGAATAGAGATTATTTTTTTTCAATAATACTAAATACTTGGAAATTACTTCGATCATGGATCATGGAATAGAGGAGATATTCCACAGGAATATTCTTATTGCTATCATGTTTCAAGTGCAATTTTACTTTAACTTGACAGTCTGTCCGAGTGAAAGCAGCAAAGTGTCCTTTTCAGGACTATAGAAAGCTATTTTCTGTATGTGTAGATATTTGCATGCAACTTTCCTTATATGTTTTTCTTCAAGCGTGTTTTTCTTCAAGTATGTTGAAATTACCTTTCAGGACGATGGCACGAATAAAACAGGAAGAGAAACATAGCAAGTGAGCAAAATTTTGAAATATGGATCAATAGAAATGCTCATCTAGATCAAAGTTGCAACAAGGCAGTTGACAATACAAACATTTTTCGCAAAAATTAAAAATTTTGCGCTGACGAAAATTTTTAAAAAAATCAAAATGAACTTGACTTTGAAAGATTCTGATGTACAATATATATTGATGTTTAACATTAGATGTGATGCTGTGAAAATATTTTGGTGATTCTCGAGTTTTGTCGGCAGTTACTTTGATGCCTGGAATTGCTTGTATCTTCATATTCACTCTTTCCTAACACCTAACCAAGAAGTCTGAAATATTATACAGGAAAATCACAGCTTTTTCAGATGCAAGATATTTCACGCTCCCTTCAGTTGACAAAACGGAGACTTGGAATTGATCGAACAATCTTTCGTTATTGAAATAAGGAAATATCTTCAACTGGCAATAGACGATTTCTTGTGGAAATGTACCGCAGATAGCTTGCAAATTCCAAGTATATCAAAATATATTGAAACTATTTTGCATTCAAAGGCTAATACATTTCTCTTCTTGATGTGACAGATCTTCAATTCTGGCGGTCACATTGGACCGAGAAAACAGATTGATGACCCGAAAATATGACAGAGGTATCTGATATGACATAGGAAAATCATGATGAATTCCTTCATGAAATAGTTGGCATCTGCAGGTGATCAATCGAGCAATTCAAAATACCATAGTGGAAAAGTGGTATTCTTAACTTTCAGTCGGGTGTTTAAATCATTCATCATATGTATTAACATACACAAAATCAATCCCGAACATTTTATGGCATGTGGAAACCATGTATCGAAGCAGTCGCAAGCCTTAGCATCTAGCATCATCTTTCTTCATCTCAGTCGCTTTCCATTCTATCCTCTATGATTCTATCATTTATCTTAGAGAATTATTGTCTCAGGAAGTACCCACATCATCCTTCGCTCTTCACGTTAAAATCGTCTCCGTTGGAAAATTTGAATTAATGCCGTCGTGTTCATGACTCAGTTGGTAGAGCATTGGACTGTAAAGCCAAGGGTCGTTGGTTCAAATCTATCAAGACAGTTACTTTCCGTCTATGTAGCTTATGTGATATTGCAAAAATTTCAGCAAAGGCAGTCAGTGTGATATCAGTAGAAATAAGTGGACGGCATTTTCTAAATTGGTTATTCATGCTAATTAACTTTATGAAAATAAACAATTCTCTCACTTGTAATGCTTGATTTGTACGCGAACTAAAGCAGCACTTTTCCTCATTACTGTACAATTAGATTCTTCATCATACAATAATGTTAATCCCAAGATTGGCTCCGCAAAAAGGGGACTGTAAGTTTGATTACTCAGTAGTTGCCTCATTTGTTCCAAAACACAGGAATAAGAGGAGAATGAAATATACAATTTGTAGATGTCATTAAGTCTTCGGTTGCACATTTCGACGGAGGCAACGTAGGGCTAATAACAAAATGAAATACAAGTTGAGCAGTGCGATTATTCCGATGGGCCTGATAACCTAGTTAAACATATACCTTGCTTCTCTTCAAAACTCGCTTTTCCATAAGGCCAATTAAGCCATATTTAGAGCACACATATTCCTCTGAAAGATAAATGCCAAAGGAAGAATACAGAAAATCTTGTTAAAAGTTGTATGCTTAACTTCCACAAGGATTGAACTCCAGTTTCTGGGACTCAAGAGTGAATACTCTACCATATAGACAACAGAAGTGGTATGATTAATGTCGAGCTCAAAGTTGCAATAAATTTATCATAACGTCAACTTCTCTTATTGACACTCGAAAATTAGAATAAGGGATGAGTATGAATTTATTGTAAATCACTGATGCGTTATGCAATGTCAAGGAAGAAGTTCACGGACATCTAAAAGAACAATTGTAATACTATAAGAGTCATCTTGTGTACTACCTTAGCGACCTGTCATGAACTATTATGTGTATGGCTTTATCTGTTTGTTTAACCAGCAGTCGCCGTAGAATATTAAGTGATTTTAGGAATGGAGAGATTAATCAACTATAAAACAAGTGAAAGAAGAAATCCCCATTGACCACATGTCATGAAAGAAAGCAAAAATGATGATTTCTCCTCTTGTCTTGTTACATTATTAATGAATTATCCAGTGTTCATCAAAATGCAAGTAGAGATCATGGAACAAGTAAGATGATACTAAAGCTGAATGAATAATTCATGACAACTTCGTTCAGCTTACATACAATCAATACAACCATCCCATTTATTGCCAGATTCATGAACTGAGGCAGATGTCAATTTCATCAGGTTTTCAACTAACAATCAATAAAGAATCCTCTAATCAAATGATTGGCTGAGTAAATATTTAGCTTTTCATTGCAGACACCACGCTGAAGACCTGTTTTGAAATATAATAATAATAATATGCGTTTTTATTTCCAGTAATTAAAAATCGTAGTGTACAAGCAATACAAGGTAATTAAGGTAATGAAATTAACATCGTATGGAAGACATAAAGATCGTTCATAGGCAATCACAGTATATGCAAAGTTAAGGAAGAACGTCAAAGACGACGAATGTGGCGTTCATTCTCCCATTTTGAGGTTTTAATAAAGAATGTGTTGCTGCGTCTTGTGGTTTTCACTGTAGGCATAATGATCCTTCCAATAGCATATTTCAGATATAATTCATACTAACATGCGTCATACCAATTGTGAAGTTTAACTTCAGACGGCAGAGAAAATATTTCACAACATCAGTCATACCGGCTCCGTTCAATAAAAGGTCAGGTAACAAGGATACTTTTCAAGAAGAGTGCAAAGGTAGTCATGATACAAGCTAATTTCATGATCCTCTATTTATTATGTATTGAACTTTACTCATTTCCAACATCTTTAATGCTCCACTACGATTGAAATATTGAACTGAGTAAATACATTAAACTGACAGTTGATTGCAAAGTGTGGTACATGTCAGAATATAACTTGTTATAATGCCCAGATACAATGTTCTTTTAACTTCTCAGGAATATTACGTCTGAAACCGAAAAAAATACGAGAATAACAAGTAACAATAGGAACATTAGGAACTTCGTAAGAATGATATTTGAATGATTTTCCTAAGCGAGTCAGACGAGGAGCACGTAAGTCTGTTTTCAGCCGTGAAAAGTCTAGTAAGTACATTTCAAACATTGTGATTCAACTTGAGGTAAACAATGGAGATTTGCTGCAGCAGGTACATCGATAAATACGACTAAAAAGAGATTTTGATGTATACAACGTCTTCTAACGACAGGCAGAGAAAATATACAACATATAAATCATTGACCGCACTTGCAAAACCAACCAATGGAGAAGAAGTCTAAGGAAGAAAAGAGACTGCGTCCAATATCGGCTAGACACACTTTTTCTCAAGATGGGCTATGTGGCTCAGAAGTGGTTTGTATGGTTTTGAAAGTGAACTCTGCAATTAAGTGAAAATTAGAGGGAATTTGACATGCTCTTTAACTTGTTAAACATCCGAGCTTTTAAATGTGCAACTTTTTTTATTTTACCTGGCTATGCGTCACTTTGGTAAACTGACTTTTCAGAATGTACATGGTATTTCACTATGCAGACTTATTTTCATGCTAAGTTGCAGTATTCAAGTTTATTACTAGAAAATGAGAAAGCAGATCATAATTGTTTGTATAAATGGCTAAGAAGTTCAAATATATCACAACTTTCATGCCAGTTAGATGTAGATGCTTTTGGCATATCAATTAAGTAAAATAAAAAAATTAAAAGTTAGGTTAAGGTTGCATAACTATTTTTCGTATAAAAATATAGTAACAGGCTTCTTATGATGTATATTTGATTACATTGCACTTGTACATTATAATATTCAAATTACAAAAAAATATGAGATGTCATTGACAATTATCAATAATACAGTGTAGTATTTTGTATCAAATATCATAATAACGTGCATGATATGCAACATTACTGCTGAGTTGATATTGAGAGTAAATGCAAGATGCTGCCCTACTGGGAGGGAAGAGATGTGAGTATACAGAGGTCCATGAAGAAGTTTCTTCCTAATAATTATTGTTGGTATCATTGAAAAATTTGACGACGGAAGTAAAGCATCTACTTAAATTAGGACGCTATGAAAACATGTTTGATAACAAAAAATAATAAAAATGGCATCGGCAGGGGGAGAAGTCATGAAAATGAAAAGTTACGAAAATTCCGAAAAGTGAAAGTGGGACAAACGGTAAGAGCAGAAAAAGCAGGGATCGCTAAGAATAGATGACAGCAGCGCTTTCTCGCCGATAAAAACGCTTTGCCGAAACTTTTGGCAATATAGAACAACATCTCATTCTGCTCAAAATTGAGTTTATTAATTCATCACCGATGGAATGCACAAATATCCAGAAGCCAACGTTAAATCAATCATTATTCAATTACCTACGATCCCTAGCGATTTGACGTTTCTAATGTTGTAAATTCTATGACCTATCTTTGACAGCAAAGTTACAAATTTAGTTGAAGACATTACGCAAGTTGTGAGACGCAGTCACTGACGTTTTCTGATCTGCATTCTATTACTCAGGTGTACTCGCGCCGAAAATTGAACTAAATATAATTATAGAGACGGCTCTTATTGGACATTCCTGGAAGATCGTAACATTTTCAGAACAAAAATGCCTCAGGCTTTCGTCGGAATATAGAGCAACATTTTTGACCAACGTTTCGAAAATCTTTAAGGAAAGGGACATAATGTCATTTATGGAAAGCAGATAATCAAGTTCCAAAACTATAGCAACTCTTATAACACGAGAATACAGACATAGAAAAATACAATGTACAAATCTACATAAGATATCATAGAACAATGTGTTTTTAAAGCGTTCCACACGCCGAATGGTGCGTGTGGAATCATCCACCGTGCGCGTCGAATATAATTCAGAGTATAGGTGTATTTAGGCGGTTTCGGCTTGAATTTTTCGCAATACGTGTAGCTAAATCCTTGAAAAAATAATTTCACAGAATATCACACAAGGTTAATCAAAAAGGAAATAGTACTAGTAACAATAGTCCAGAATATTTGCATTAAGTGATCTGCCATAAACGAAGAAATAGAGCAAACAATATGAAAAGCAAACGATACTCAAATAAACTAAGATTACTTAACTTCTATAAATGTGGCTCCCCATCCCTATATAAAAACGCCAAATAAACAGGGTGTGAAAGCGAAGGCGATCGTTTTCTTTGGAAGCGAATGCCCGACGATCGCCTCCGCTTCCGAAAGTATCATGATGCTAATGACCGACGCAATTCGCGTGTCAGGGGGAGGCGAGGCACTTCTGACTTTTGACCTTAAGTCTTGATGTGAGTTAAATGATAGTTGTCATACTTGGTACCTACCCTATTACACCTTATTACAAATTGGCACCTGCATTGCTAAATGTAGTTACTTCTAATTTTCCGATAATAATAATAATTAATACCTTTTTTATTGGAAAATGAAAATCAGTGAAAAAAGATGACAATAGCTGAGCATGCAAGTTTCGTTCAAGTACAAATACATTTTTGGGTGCATAATTAGCCAAATAAGATCAAGCAAATTATTGAAGATGATTGCCGAATAAATTGCAAAAGAGTTTTTTGCACTTGAGAATGGCACAGACACTTTCCAATGATGAAAGAGAGGAACAATTGAATGTAGGGGATGATCAACAACTCTGACAGACACGAGAAGATTCTTAATGGAGGTTGATAGTTTTCATAAAAAGCTTTAATTCTTGTTGAGCAATCACATGGTCTTACATGTAAGCAGATATGCGTCGGGCTCGTCGACAAAGTCTTTTAATTATCTCTTGATACTTTACACTGAGCTTGCCAAAGAGTGGAGTGCAATACAGCAGATCACTTTCAATCATGGACTCGAAGATGATCCAAAGCTCGTCATGAGTGAGGAGCGGCTTGAGTATACGGAGGAAGTAAAGTCTTCGTGAGCATAACGATTCTACATCATAGAAGTGTCTGTCCCAAGTCCATGTTACGCCAAGCAGTTTGAATTCCGAGACAATATCCAAAGGCGAATTAAAACCTATTGCCGTGCTTCTTTTCTTAAATGCAATCAAAAAAGATTTGGAGTTGTTCAACTCAAGATCATTCGAAAGGCCCCAATTATTGATATTGTCGAGTTCATCGTTGAGAATGTGAGAAATTTGGTGTGTCGTCCAAGTCTTTTCGACTGCGATTACTTCACAAAGGTCATCGGCGTACTGCATAACAGATGCTGCTTGATTCAGAGGATTAAGATCTTAACAGTACACGGAGAACAAAAATGGTCCGATGAGAGAACCCTGTGGAATTCAACTGGTTTACACAAACCGGAACACTTAGTACTGACTTTAATCTAACTCGCTGAGTTCTGCCTTGAAAGTGGCTGAAGAGACATTCGATGAAGCCGTTCGGTAGACCGAGTGTCTTTAACTTTTTCAATAACATTTCATGTGAGATTGAATCAAACGCTTTCTTAAAATCGTAGGACATCAGAATGCAGAGAGATACATTTGGCTTATCGAAAGATTTCGTAATACTACCATACAATGTTATCAGTGCGGATGTTGTACTAGACATATGTTCATAGGCAAATTGAGAACTTGGTGAATGTTGAATTAGAGTCATCTTGACAGAATTTAGAATCTGCTTCGCCAAAAATTTACCAGGTACGCTTAGCAATGAGATGGGCCGAAGTTTATCCAATTTTGCCGGTGAAGTTTTTGGTACAGCGGAGACAACACAATGTTTGAACATCTCTGGTACCTTCCTGGCCAAGATAGACGAATTAATGATATTAGGTAACGGTTCGGCGATAAATGCAGCTGCGATTTTGTACAATTTAGGAATTCCATTTTGTATAAATTAGGAATTCCATCGGATCTAGTAGACTTGGCAATTGATAAAGTTCCAAGTGCAGTCAAGATTTCGTGGACTTCCGCAAGAGGATGCCACTCACTATCCCATTCTACAGGACATGGGAAATCTATCTTTCTACCGGAAACTGTTGGCAAACATTTCATTGATAACATCAATGAAATGTGCGAAATATTATCGTAATCAGCAACGAGAGAATCAAATCGTAATTATGATGAAAACGAATGTGCACTATCTCAGAATACTGGCATTCGAAATCAGAAAACCTCGGTATCATCTTATCAATGACAACTTTACACAATGTGGATTGGTGTGTCATGAAGTAACTTCATTGTAGCATTCTCAAACACTCTTAGTATTTTTTTACCACACACGTGTTGGGAAAATATGACGTTTTTATTTCAGAATTTCCCAGAGGTCAAAGTTTCCAGTAAATTTGAAAAATGTTTGACTTTTTGTCAAGTCAAAAAACGCATACAAGTCAGCTAGGGTTTACGACAGAAAGTTCTTGGAGACTACCAGGTGTTAACGTCAGAACCTATAACTCGCAAAAAAGTGGAAAATGAAGAAAAAGAGGCTCGAAATAGGGGGTGTGTAGCCCATATCCGTTCTACAACAATTGGAAGCGGAAGCGGAAGCAGAAGCGAATAAAAATCAATCGCTTCTGGAGTCCTGCCTATAACGGTGCAGAAAGTCGTAAGTACATGTAGATATACAAACTTGCCATGTGCAATCATAATACAAAATATTATTGTCAGAGAGAAATAAAGCAGAACGAAAATCACTTGAAACGCCCTTTATCTTCAAAACACTCGACAGCAAATGGTTGCATTAGTGAAGTTTCATTACCATATTCATTTTAGTTTATTTGAGTAGCGCTCGCTTTTCATGTTTCTCTATTTCTTAAGTCATAGTAGATCTCTGTAAATATTTTAGACTATTTTCTATACTATGTTTTCCTTTGATTAGCCTTACACATATTCTATGATATCTTAGCAACAAAAACGGGTTTTGCTGGAATTTCTATTGAATTACCCGCATTTACACTGCAAACGTCTTTGAACAACAGGTAGCCTCAAAGGCCAGTTTCTAGTACTTCATGGTCAACAGAGAGGGCTCGACCTATGAACTTTTTGAACAGATTGACTTTTTCAGATGATATCCCAGAAAGATCTTGTGCTCAATTGCTCACATGATTCTCAGCGGGTTCAAGAAAAGGCGCTTTCTTGGTTTTATTTGAATTAAATGAAATAGGAAAGAGGATTAAAACAGATATTCATCCACGGAGGCTTTTCAGGGCACCCTTGACCGTCATAGAGTTAAATGCTCTAATTTCATGTTTAGCAAGTCGGTATTCAAGTGCATGCATCTCTCCAGCACATTCTTGTCTGTCATTTTTATCTACAACGCAAACGTCTCATCATCAATAACGAAACGACGAGTGTCTTTATTCTGTGTCACAGTTTCAAAAGAATTGGACATAAAGCTAATCTCTATTGAAAGACGCATCAATCAAACGACATGTGTTATTGTAACATAGCTGACACTTAACATTCGTTTCTTACTCTGGGACCTCCGTTGTCGCCCCATTGAAGAGAATATCATTCCTTTGGTTAGTATTTACATTTAATAGGTTGATGGTGAAGATTTGCAATCAATAAAATATGATGAAAATATCATCTGGTAGAAAATGAAACTGGAAATAAGCCAGATATAAATTCTTAACTGAATTTCATCTTGTCATATTTTGGAAGCAGTCATTGTGGTCAATTCATGAGTGAGTATGCTCAAGATATATTTCCCCGGTTGGATCAGTTGGTAGAGCTGCCCTGAGATCATGTTTTATTGGGAACTCCATGGGAAGTGGCAAAGCTGGGGATGGAATCGGTGAGAATTGAGGAATTTCGAGAACCTGTTTGTACAGCATAATGTCAAAATATGATTTCTTCAATCTAGATTTTATTTATTGGTAACTTAAGTTAACTTAGGGGGTTCTAACTTATTAAAAAATGGTATATACCACTAAGATTATTTCAGCGGAGCAAATCCGTTAACAAAGAATAAATCTTAAACTTAATTGCCTTGCGATTTTTAGTAACTTCAAGTGAATAATTAATAAGACAATAGGGCTTGTGCGCGGTGCACCGAGAACCGGTGCAAGAACCGGTTTTTGGTCCGGTGCACCGAAATGTTCGAATTTTCATCAAATTGACGTTTTAGTGCACAGTTTTACTTAAAATTAATTAATTCTATCTGGAAATCTTGTTCGCAGTAGATATGACCTTTAAGCATACAACGTGATTCATTCAGCTAGGAGGGCATTATTCAATTCTATTTATTAATTCATTTCATTTAGAACTTCAAATTTCTTGGTGATGAAATTGAAACATTTTGAAAATCAAGGCAATATAATTAAAGCACAAGCAAAAGTCCCGGCAGTGAAGCGGTACTCATACGACTCGCCAAACCATCGCTGTGTAGACGGAAAGAGTTTACTTGTGCTTTGATTCTTTGGTTTTTCCTCTCTATATAATTCAATTAGTTCAAGAGAGTTTAAGATAACGGACTGTACTACCGATGTAGTTGTCCTGATTCTACATGCTGAAATATGAACAAGAAGCATGCCATGAATATGCATGAAATATGCTGCTTAAAGAAAATTGTGTTTCATTATTAAATAGATGGCCTTTTGAATTAAACTAATTTATTGTCTACCATGCAAATAATTGATGAGAATTCTCATAAATGTACTTTCTCCCAATCCCCATGAGTTGGATTGCTTCACCTTCACAATCTGCGAAGTCGACGTCGTGGACAGTTCCCTAAATCCGCTTCCAGCACTTTGATTATGCTACGTAATTAAGTCTGGTTATAGAGATCGCAACTCCTCGATAAATATGACAGAAGTGTAAAATAACGGGATAACGGTGTCATGTGAAATAGTGGGGACATAGCTAGAAAATAATTGTTTTGAAGAGAAGAAAGAAACCGCTATGGTGCCTTTCTTACACAGCTAGGTTAAAGAGATGAAAAGTTTTTTAAAAATACTGCATGGTCTAATATCAAAACAAGAGTGATTAGTAGATGTTCCAGTATTAACTGAATTCATGCCAATAATTAAAATGCCAGTAACAAGATCTCGGGATCGATAAAAGGAAACATCTGGTTTGAAATATTTTCAGATAATTTCGTAGGTATTGAACCTGACCAATGCAATCAGATTCTCTGGCATTACTTAGAAATTATTAACGACGCAAAAAAATGGACTTCTCAAACGTATGCATTAACTGCGTAAACGCTAGACCTCTCGAAAGATAAATCAAACTTGACAGAATGAGAAGTGTATTATAACTGACATGAGCTTTCGAGTTTCATTGGTAGAGGATTGAAAGAAATTATGTTAGTCATTATTGTAAAACACGAGAGGAAATAAATGCGAGGGCATCATCCTGTACAATCGTAATTTCGTTTTCTTGTTAACTTTGTTAAATCGTATGTTAATGAGCATAGCGCTGATGCCCACTTCAAAGCACAGATATGCCATTAGCGTTTCCACATTTAGCGTATACCATTATATGCCAGATACAGACCTATTTCCCTTGTTGCATGTGAGCAAGGACAATATGTGGGTGACAGAAAAAGTACATAAGTTTGCCAGTAAAATCATGCTGCATAATGATGTGGCCATTCATTCATTCAATTCATTTATAAAGATTAGTGAATTATTCCTCAAATATTCAGTTCGATAAATGAGTTCTTGCCTCACGTAGAATAAAGTAGAAGGAGTTCATTAAGTGCGATTGCATCAATCGCTCGAAAATCTCAGCAAACTGCGTCACCTAGGCGGAGTACACAGAGTGGATGATTTATCTTGTATGATGCATGACATCTTGTCATATCTGATGCCGTTTGAACTTCAAAAGTCTTCAACGCTGATCGTTAATTGTAGAAAGTTGATTAATTAAGCTAAAATTGACGCAAAACGGTGTTGTTGAGAAAGCGGTATTAAAGCTTGAAAAAAAGAAGCTTTTACGTCACTACTCCCCATACTTGGGGCTTGGACGGTGCTGACATAGTCAGACTTATGCAGCGCTGTAGTACTTTTAGTCCGGATGCCCTTCCTGCCGACTTTCCAATGACACCTTCGGGGCTCGACCTCTGGACCAAAAGATCGCTAGGCCAAGCATTTAACCACTGTGCCACGGAGACTACACAGTTGAGAAAGCGGTACTGCGCGACTAAAAATGCTTTCGAGACGCTTGTTTTTGATTTCATTCTATGTTAACATATTTGCTTGAAATCCGCTGAAATTTTAAGGGAACGATAGAAACTAGACCTGAAAAGAACTTTTTGCGATCTATTTGACTTTACCATCTTCATCAAATTGTAGAAATTTCAACCCGCTAACCTCAGGCATAATCTTACTACACTGTATCTCTCATATCATGTACTTGACTTTTCTTACGGAAATATCATTAAATTAACTTTTCAGTGAAATTTGCGATATTGAAGTACGATCTGCTCTAAGTTGATGAAATTTGGCTGTGATCTCTGTCTCAGTTGAGCTCTTAACAAAACCAAGTGCCATATCTGAAATTCAGGTGGCATCTTCAGCGGATTGAGCCACGTTGAATATCTTGACAATGCCTCAGAAATACTCAAGATATCTGCGATTTGCATCATCAAAGCTTTTCAAGTTCCATGTAAAATGCAGCTTGTAAATTTCAGCACTGATCAAGCTTGTGATTGATTTGCACGGATGCCCTTTTATCGACTTCCATGGACACTTTTCATGCTTTACTTCACGACCAAAATATCACAAACCTAAGGACACAACCATCATGCCACAGAGATAGATTTTCTAATTCCATCAAAATAATATTTTCTTTTCCATATCTATAAACATCACACCGCTCAAATGACGTGAAATGGCGTGACTGTCAAGGGACAAACATGCGCCAAGTATTACTTCCCACGGCCGACCGTTATAATTGTCATTATTGCCTCGATCAGTGGGATCATATCACGCCTGTGAGCACCTCGAAATCAGCACGACTGTCTCGCTTCCTCTCAGAGGATGGAAGTTTTTTCTTCATCCAATTTCGACCATCTACAGATCTCTCACGACGGGAAAAGGAAGCTTCCATCGGCGGTTCAGGCCTCTGTTCTGTGTTTGTCATTAGAGGCGACACAGTTTGAGCTAGATAGACAAAATTTAAATTTCTTCAAAGCTACGGAGTAAACGTTTAAGTGCACTGACGAAGAATACAAAGCGGAAGTTACCACTCAAGACACAAAAATTACGCTTCGCCAAGTGGAATGCGGCTGGCAAAAGGAGGGATGGAAACAGAAAAGAGACCTGTTATAGGAATTGAGAATGAGGCAGCATTAGACAAGATAGGTAGAACTTGATCTCTCAAGTTAGAAAATGCGACGTGGATGACGCCAATGTCCCGTAGCTTCGAGTTTCCGGATCAAAGAGAGAATGATGGGAGACAAGACGCACACAAACCTCAGTTCACTTGATTTAATCCAACTACCGTGACCTCTGCTCCCTCCATTCCAATATAACGAGGTCAACAGGCAATTTCTTGAAGAATTCATTCCGTCAAATGATATTTGAGTATTCAACATCCATCGAAGCCGAGCACATGACTATCTAAATATTAGCAAGCGTCCATATTAGAGTTTTTCGGAACGGGATCGAATTTGTCATCGGCATCGAGGTCCTGCACGGGATCGGGATCGTCACCAATCCCGATCCCTATGAGCCCTAGCCCTGACACTTTTGAACATATTTTCATTTAAACGTCAAATCAGACGGTCGTTTACGTTGTCTGAACGATTGTGCAAGCGTCACTTTTTCAAAACAGCAGAGCAGCGATTTTCACATCACATTGCATCTTATTCATAACTGTTAAAACCAATTTTACGCATAAAGAGACGATATTTCTTCTCATAAAAACAATCCCCCACTGTACACAAAGTTGACAAATGGTGTTTAATGCTCCTTACTTTTAGAATTAACTATTTGATTTTTGAGTAAAACTTAATTTGATTGATTAATGTTGAATGCGAATGAATGAGCTTTGCTTGCGAACGTGGAAAAAATTGTCATCTGATTAAAATTTGATTTCGAGCAAAACAGCTGCAATACACCACCATAAATACTTCATATGTATTAAGCTACGCGAATACACCTGACTCACATTCTTGAATAGACTTTGAAAATAAAGTTTTTGCTATTTCCTCTTGAGTTAAAGAATATAATGCATGATAAGTTGATAAATCATCAATATCCATGACTTTTTTCATAACTCCAAAATGCATCGATTGACAGATTATTTCTTCATTCCCACGTATTGTGGCTATAAACAAATGGTAAATAGGCCCACCAACTGTAGGGAGGACACTATCAAAGATAATCTTTCTCCAAATTCCTAGCTCCTCTTACATCCTGTATCAAAGAGAAAGCCGGAAAATATCCATTTGTTAGAAACTGTTATCTCACGGGTAACTGTAGGAGCCCGATAACGACCAATATACATGTATTTAAAGGTGGAAATTGCAATTAAATGAAATCGAACCTTCGTCCTTGCTGATAGCTGTCCAACGAAGTAGCCACAAAGCTAAGAAATATCAAACATGACAAAGATAACTTTAGAACCGAAGGTAGGGTTCTGATTTCTAGTATTTTGTGATTCTCTTATGTTCTCATCACGCTGATTAAAACACGGAAGAAAAACATGTAGAGACTAAAGAAGTTGAAATGCTAATAAATAATACCTGACCTAAGGACCGGAGATCATTGTCATATATTGATTGTCAAAATGTGCGAAAAAGCTTCCGCTTTCTTTATGGTAGATTTCTATTGGACTTTAAAGATTAATAAAAAGGACAGTGCTTCAAAAGGCGTCCTGCGCCTTCAACGTTCGATAAAAACTGGGCGTCCACCTACATGTAGCTTACACTTGATCAAGCAGGAAAACTGCGAAACGTCGCGTAATAGAATTATACAGTGTCCGAAGAAGCTTTTCAATACACTAATATGTCCGGATGCGGGAAATCGCTGGTGGTTCTAACATGAATATGCGCCACTTATATTCAGAAAAGCTGAAGGTATGGGGATTTGGAACTCAATTAATCGAAGTAAAATCTTCAGAAAATTATGCCTGATTAGGAGATTGTCAGCATGACCGTCAGTTGCTGATACGTACAATATTTTTGAAATTTTAAGCCTAAATACTTTGAATTAACTATGATAATTCTATAAAAGTATAATAGTACATAGTGATTCAAGCTATTATTTATATCATTTTTTACATAAACGTTTATGTCAAAAATGACCTATGCGACTATTTGAGTTCAAAGAAGGACAATTTAATTCCAATTCGATTAATTAGATTTCACGAAAAAGGTCCTCAAGTCGCGGTTTGAAGGTGTCTTCTATTCCATAAATGCTTCTGAGCGGCGCTAAATTCTATATTTTGAATCTTAAACTCTCACGATGTTCCGTTTCAGGATTCAAGCCTAGATTCAGCAACTAAAGAATATATTACTTGGAAATATTGACTGTTCCTGGAGGATCTGCAGGCAGATTTTCTTTTAACGCTATCTGAACGAATGTTGTTTTCAAACGAACGCTAGGTTGTCGCGGTAAATTCTTCTGTCCCATAAGCCGCTGTAGTTGACAAAAAAGACGGAACCTTCACAGTGGTCCATCTCTAATCGGATCCGCCATCCACACTGGACCTGAAGAGGCGTTTACAGAGGCACGCAAAATTAATCGTAGAAAACGTTGCACTTCAGAGTTATGTCTTTCAGCCAGTGGCGGCTGCCACAACTTGTGCAACGCGATTGAAGGATCATTACATCCTCTTCACACCATATTTGGTCTTGGGAAGAGAAAACGGTAAGAAAGGATCCACTAAAAATGGTTGAACCGACGGAAATTAACAGTCCCTCATTTGCTATATTGCTAGCTTATTGAAGTAAACATGAAGTTTCGATAACATTGCCCTGGTACGATTAGTTGACAGTTAAGGAACGAAGTCCTTTTACTCCCATTTTTCCGAAAACTGCAATGAGAGATAATTGGTGATGTCGACGAAATACAGTATTACTACAAAGGTAAACATGTACAGAAGTGTTAATGTATGAGGAGTATAAGACATCGCAGGGATTGCATTCGATAATATTGGTATCAAAATTCAGTAATGCGCTATGAAAAATCTCTTACCTTCAGCAATTGGAATGGACTCCGTAACTTCAATGATTAACCGCTTTTCTTTCAGGCGCAATGCTTTATTCAATGCACCAGCGAAGTCTTTGTCAGATAAGCATTTGCGAGCTTGATCAGGTGTCACATCCTCCTCTAACATTTCAGTATTGAAAATTCTTGATGAGTCGAGTGAGAAGACCAAAAGTCCTTCTGTTGTTGTTGCACCCCAAGACATACCTGTAGAATAATTAAAAAGCAATTATTCACCATAAGAGGCACCATTCCATGAGCGGACGCTGAAACATCAAGCAAGATTCTTTGAAAAATGCGGTAATTCCGGATTGCTGTTACTTTCAGCAATGTCTCTTCATAAAAGCTCTCGAATAAAGAGAGATGGATCAGGCTATGATTTGCTACTTTTTGATATTCATGTATTTATACCACGTTAAGTGGTTGAATTTTCAACCACTTATACTACCGTGAGTTCTCAACCTGCAGTGCTACTGACCTGAATGTTTCACAGATCTATTTTGCATCCATAATCATACAAATCATCAACATTAACGATTTAATGAATTTTCAGCAAGTTGTAGCAAGTGAATTATCACTATATAGCTTTACTCTGTCAATTTCTTGAAAAACGATGAAGCGTAATGAGTTTGCACGGCGCCACAACCTCAGGTAAAGTGACCTGCTGACTCAGTCAACAACACCTGATGTCATAAATTTCTTCACCCAACTGACCTTAGCCGAACAAGCTTCCTGGTGTTTTCATAATTTCATTCCATAACGCACTCACTCGAGACGATTGCAACGATTGCACCAATCAAATGAGCTCATCACGAGCGTTCAGATATAAATAATAGTTTATACACTGAAGCTTTCGAAGTGCATTAACTATGGAACAAACAGGAATGGCGCAAAAGATGGTCTTCCCTCTATTATGTACACTAACAAGAAAAATTGGGACATTATCCTCACTCACGGAACTATTGAAGTGCAAAGCATAGGTCAATCTTATACAGCTTATAAGCGCAATTGTGCTAGGTTCTCTGTTACTTAGATCGTAAAAATTTTGTCTTACGAAATGCAAAGAAGGTTGGAGCGAGTTTGGACGCAAAAAAACTGCGATGCAGCTGTACATAAACAGCGATAAAACGTAACTCCAACAAAATCTAAGAAAAGATATTAAAAAAACGAAGATGTTGCTGCTACAATGCAAGATGCCATATTTTCGTCGTTTTATATTTCAATTATTTTTTCTCCTCAATCTAACCCAAACTTTGCTTTGCTCTTTTGATAAAAGAGAAAAAATAACTTATGTGTTGTTGACTTAGCAGTTCATTATCAATATCAAACTTTCAGCACTCACTGAAAAGTGGTCATTGGTATCTCAGAGAAGCCGTCGAAAGACGTAACGAAATCCATAACAGTACACTTTCTGTTAATGTTTATGACTACATATATCCGAATGGCGAAGAGTTTTCTTCTCATACCTCTACTAAACTTTTACCACAAATACATCCCGCGAATACCGTAAAAGCAAATCTCGTTCATTGTTTATCTGCGAGAGTTTGATCAAATCATAGGATCACTCAGGTGGAAATGCAAATTGAACCGTTCGAACCTATAAAGTATATTATCGCTGAAAATCAGCAGACATTTTCGATTACAAGAGATGAAAAACTACTCAACTGACTGCGTGTGCTGGTAAATTCACATAACAGGATGGGAAGCATATAGAAGGAGCAGTTACACTGAGTATAATTACTGAAAAGTATTTGAGCGCCTCGCGATTTCGAAGTTAATGGCAAAATTGGATGAACTCTCATTCCAAATCGAATTTATGTATTTGGACGTACTTGCGCCTTCTGCGCTCGATAGTGCATATAATGGAGCATCACAGAGCGATACTCAAATTCGCACATTCAATTTTTACACATTTTCTCATTATCTGTCAATCAGTAACCCAACAACAGAATGCCAAAAGTTTTTTATTTATAAAAAGCATAGGAAAACGGGAATGGTAGATCGAAATCGACCATTTTACTTTTTTCGAAATACAGGGTGTCCGTAAATTCGCTTGACTTTTAAATTGAATATCTGCATGAGAAAGCAATAAACTTTTTTATCACAAGCCATGTTATATTGCTCAACATAAAGGGGAATTTACGAATCTAACAGTAAGAAGCCAATATTTGATGATTAAAATGTTCAAATCAAGTGTTCGAAATGATTGCCATCGCAATCAATCACTGCAGTCAATCGCCGAATAATATCGAAAACACCAGCGGCAAGTTCTTCGCGTGTGACCTCATTGCAGATATCAGTGATCTTCTCACTCAACTGGTCCAGGTTTGTGGCTTACCATGATGGTATATCTTCGCTTTCATCCATCCCCAGAACCAAAAGTCGAGAGGATTCAAATCAGTTGAACGTGGAGGCCACTCTCAGTCCCATCCTCGACTTATCACGCGATCACCAAATATCTGTACGAGGAAGTTTCGTACCTTTGTTGCAAAGTGGGGTGGGGCACCATCTTGCATAAATATACAGGAGGACAATTTGCGCTTTTGCGCAAGTTGGGGACGCACGTGCCCCTTAAGCATCTGGAGATAGGAATCAGCTGTCACTGTGTTGGAGAAGAAAAAAAGGTCGTAGCCCAAACTTAGCAGAAAATCCCATCCAGACACATAACCTAGGTGAATGAAGGGATTTTGAGATGCATGTTGATGGCTTAACATCTGACCAGATACAGCAATTGTGCGTGTCAACGATCCCATCGAGTGAAAAATACGCCTCGTCAGACCAGACAATGTCATCGATTACATCATGATTGTCGAGAAGCCAACTCGCTAACTCACAGCGCTTTGGCTTGTCGGCCGGCTCAAGTGCTTGCACGACTTGTAATTTGTACGGGTAAAGTTTTAGTTCATGCCGAAGGATTTTATGGACACTAGTCTTTGAAATGATACCAACCTCTTCAGCCACTTTGGGAACTGACGTGACTTCTAGCTTTGATTTTGAACTAGTCTCCTCGACGACGCGATTCACAGTGGCAATTGTCATGTCATCCATTGTAGGACGGCCACTACGAGGTTTATCATGAACGCTGCCAGTTTCTTCAAACTTTTTGATGATATTTGCAATCGATGTTGTTGTAAAAGGATCTTTGTGAATGCGTCTTTGAGTCTTAAACATTCGAAGGGCAGCTGTAGCACTTCTATTGCATGCATAGAAGCACTGAACTATCTCTATCCAAGTCTGAAGATCCATTATGTATAAGATAGGCAGCGATCGTACTACTTCACATTGAGATTTCGAACATAGCATGAGGAAACTTTATGATACAGACTTAAACTATTGGTTGACACACGCGTCTTTGTCATTGGTTAGCGAAAACATCACGTCATGGATATGGGATATGGCAATTCTATGCCATGAAAGCTGATTAATTTGACGTTCTCAATTGAAGATGATACGATATGAATCAATCAATGACTAAGCATGTCGTCATGGCTGGTGATGAAAGTTTCATAGAATTGAATAGGGGAAAATTTTGAGCTATGGCCCTAGGTAAGGTTAATTAACATAATTAACAGCACGGCTAATTGACTTAAACATTTACTGAAACTGAAATGAATTCACCAAAGCTTAAGAACTATAATTGCACATATAATATTCATTACAAAAATGACTGCATGCAGAATGTAAAATTTAAGCAGTTAAATAATCGAATATTCATTTCTTATTGTTAGATTCGTAAATTCCCCTTCATGTTGCGTAATATAACAGGGTTTCTGACGTAAACACTGCACTCATGGAGGACAAGGGTGCAATTCAATCATTGAAGAGTAAAGACAATGACATTGTGGTCCTACAAGCTGATAAAGGGAACAAGGTAGCCGTGATGGATCGCCAGGACTATGCTAACAAGTTAGTGAGTGCAGTGAGCGGCGAACACTTCGTGAAGCTGAAGAAGGACCCTACAGATAGTGAACAAAGGAAGTTGGTGAAACTACTGATGGAGATCGAGAAGAAAGGCGAACTGAACAGAGACTGAGATTGAGACTGACAGTAAAAGCGCCTCAGTGTCCTATAGTGTATGGTCTTCCTAAGCTACATAAAGAAGGAGCACCTTCGAGAACGATTTTTTCATTTGTGAGGAGCCCAACGTATAATGTGTCAAAGGAATTGGCTCGCATACTCTCCTCCCTTTATGGATTTACCTCAGCTCATGTCTTGGATACGGGGCACATGGTTGATATGCTCAGAGATCTAAGAATTGAAGAAGATGAGACAATCGTGAGCTACGATGTAGTTAACCTGTTTGGCTCTGTTCCAGCGAATGAAGCGGCGAAGATGGCGATCAGAAGAATGGAGGAAGATCCCACGTTGGGAGAGAAAACATCCATGAGTGTTCCATCCTTGAGAAGACTGCTTGAGTTCTGTGTTCAGTCTACACATTTCAAGTGTAATGGAGAAGTCTACCGAACTACGACCTGTCCAATAGGATCGCCATTGTCACCATCCCTGGCTTCGATCTTCATGGAGGAATTTGAATCAATGGTTCTTAGTGGAAATAACATTTGAGTGCGAATGTGGAAGCGGTATGTGAACGACACATTGGCCATTGTGAAGAAAGGGACCGAAGAGGACGTTTTGAATCGATTGAACCAAGGCCATCCAAGTATTGTTTTCACTTGTGAGAAGGAGCTCAACGGGAGGATTCCTTTCCTTGACATAGAAGTGCAGGGAGAAGGAAGGCAGTTAAGAACGCAAGTATATCGGAAGCCAACTGCTACTGACCGATACCTGGACTTCGAATGCTCACATTGCAAGCAAGTAAAGTGGGGAGTGGTGTCGTGCCTCAGGAAGCGAGCGGAAAGGGTGTGTAGTCGAGAAGAGGATTTGCAAGCAGAAAAGGAGAAGCTGTGTGATACCTTTTTCAAGAATGGATATCCTAGAAGACAGGTCAAGAGGCAGCTGTATTCAGTCAGAACCCAACGTGAAGAGATAGAGGACAAGCGACCGATCTTGAGAATACCATATGTTCCAGGAATTCAGGAGAAAATTGAAGCGCTGGGTAGGAGACTGGATCTCAGAGTGCGATACTCGAAAGGAAGGAGCTTGGGAGACATGATTAGCAGGAAGAAGCTGGACAAGATTGATGGCTTGGGTCGAGGTGGTGTGGTGCATAAGCAGGAGTGTGCTGACTGTAGGAAGGTGTACATCGGACAGACAGGAAGAAGAGCCAAGGATAGAAAGAAGGAGCATGAAGTGGACGTCAGGGATATTCGGCTCAGGTCGGCAATCAGTGAGCATTGTCATACAGCGAATCACAGGCCAAACTTTCAAAGCTTTCGAGTTACTGATGTCGAGCAAAACTGGAAGAGGAGAATCATCAAAGAAGGCCTGCACATTATGACCAATGAAACATTACATCGTGATAAGGGATATTTGGTGGATCAAAGATGGAAGTCTATCCTACAGTGACCACTTCATCAGTATTATACTTTCTTGCTTCCGTAACTTTTTCTTATTTCTCACTTAATTCTAATGCTACTATTCAGTTTGATAGTAGTATGCATAACATAGATTTTTTGTATAGAGCATTTGAGTAATGTCTTTGTGTCAACTATATTATATCATGTAGTCGAAGTGAATTTTACTCTTGGCAATGTGATTGAATGGCGCTGCCCTCTGATTTCACTTTTACCTCTGCCTGCCTGAAGACGAGCGAAGCGCTCGGAAGCTCGCAACTTTAATAAAAATTCGTCCCGAGATTGGTCTTTTGGAAGTACTACAGTCCGGTTCATAAAAAGTGGATCATCCTAAAATTTGACTAAATAAAACATAAGTATGATACAGAAAGCATTTTTCATGTTATTTCATATCCCTAATATATTTAAATGTCCTTATATAATCTGATAAGCTATGATACAGTAAGGGTTCTTAAGAAGCTAATATTTTGTGGCCCTACCCTTATTGTCAATGATATTACCAATTCGTCTAGGCATTGATTCGATGATATCATTAATTTTTGACTGATCTAACTTTCTCCACTCTCTTTTTAACAGTGACGTAAGTTGTGATACGCCATCTGCAGGTAGCAGTGAACGACGAACGTTACGTTTTAGAATACTCCATACATTTTCTATGGGATTCAGATCAGGAGAACGAGCTGGCCAAGATAATGTCCTAAGCCCCAATTGAGACTTGCATAAGTTGACTCTACTAGTCCTGTGACACGTAGCATTATCATCCATAAATACCCAAGTCGATGGATCACCAAGTTGATCTGTCATTTGGCCAATGTTCATTCGTAAAACATTCACATGGCGTTCAGAATTCATGGTTCCTTGCTGTATGTGAAGTAGTTCTAGCAAGGATGACACTTTGCCTTTTCGTTATTGCGATCTAGTTATTGTTCATTTGTGCTTTGTATTGTTTTCAACCGGTAAGAGATAGATTTCTAGCTGAAAGCAATCAGGACTGCTGCCAACACCACCGCAACGAAGTCAGGAAGCTATGGAACATGAAGTCCAGTTAATCACATGTAGCAGTTACATTATTGTTGATGAATAATGGTGCTATACTGGCTCTGATTGACCGATTTTCTTTATTTTTGTTTTGCATGATAGCTTTTGGCTTGTAGAACAACATATTACATAACAAAGGAAACAAATGTAATTTTATAAGAGTGAGGTATGATTTTGTGTAACATTGCTAAATGAAGATCAAATTATATACTACTTTTTTATCTATAACAGGAAAACAGCTCAATATTCATTCTTGAAATTTCCAACAATGATATTAGTAAGCACAACTGACATATCTTCCAAATTTCAGAGAAATTCGTTCAAGTTTGGCGGAGTTAGACAAAGTTGAAGTTAAGGCGATGTTTAAGGGTGATCCATTTTTTATGAAACAATCTGTAATTGATTGCAACTGTATGGATCTCTGTGAGGAGGGAGTATTTCATATGAGGGTTCTAAAGCTCACAAGGGGTCGTGACGATAAATCAAAGCCCAATGCATTTTTGGAATTCAATACTTACAGACTGATAGTTTTAAAAATGATGGATGAGATGAAATATTCCACAGACAATGAGAACTTTCCTCCACGTTTCTGAGGATTTCGCGATCACAATACATCATGCATAAATACATGTGTATTTATCACATGTCACTGAAAATGAATGCAAGTTTAATATTTTGCATAAGCCCTGCAAGTGTCTTGCAGGTGCTTCAGGCATATAAATGCATGATTTCCCATGTTTTCCAGGTCACTCGACACCCTGGGAAGTTCATACACCGACTGATACATGATGCAGTTTACAATGTTGCTAAACATCATTAAACGCGGACGTTTATTGTACGGCAGCGAAATCTGGCCTGTGAAACGCCGCGACATCGAACGAATGGAGAGTGCAGACATGAGGATGACAAGATGGATCGCTGATGCGTCATTGCGAGATCGCCGCGTAAGAATGAAGATATTCCACTTGCGATGGGTCTGAAACCGCCTCAATGTGCACTGCAGCAAAACCGCTAGTAGTAATAAAAGGTCCAGAATAAACACAGCGCGCCCCCCCTCCCCCCCTCTGGAACGACAGAGTCTGTCGTGGTGTGCCGGCCAGGTTGGTTCACAACATGTTCGCTGACTCCCCCCCCCTCTGCAACGACAGAGTGTGAGACTCGAGTGAGTTGGTCCGACCGCCTGGTGGACTTGGGCGACCGTCTAGGTTGACGTGGGCGACCGTCTAGGTTGACATGGGCGACCGCCTAGATTGTCTTGGATGGTGAAACGGTGGCCAGATTCGGATTCAGCGTCAAATTCTGCATCTGTGATGTGATTTCCAGCTCAATCGGCGAGAAAAACTGTTTCTTCAAAATTTTGGCAGAGTTAAATGTGGGACGTTTTGGTGTGTAGGGCCCAAACGAAGCCTCGAATGAGAAAACGGAGGCCAGATTCGGATTCAGCGTGAAATTTTGGGTTAGGAAGGATGTTTCCAGCGAAATCGGAGAGAAAAAATTTTCACTGACCTCCCCCCCCCCTCTGGACAGCTTGCTTCGATTTTGGCTTCCAGTGGACGGATTTTGTCGTGCAATAGCTCGTTTGAAAGCTAAGAGTGAGACAAATTCAGTGAAAGAATCGGCTTGTTCCTATCTGTCTTCGTTTAGATGTGAGACGCCATTTAAGATTTTGGGACATTGGTGAAAAACGACAGAGTTAGAATTTGGGACGTTTTGGGCTGTAGCTTCAAAACGAAGCATCGGATTGGAAAACGGATTTCAGATTTGGAATCAGCGTGAAATTCTTTATCTGTATGGTGAGTTTCAAGTCAATCGGAGAGAAAAAATTTTCAACATTTTTCGAAAAAACGACAGAGTTAAAATGTGGGACGTTTTGGTGTGTAGGGCCCAAACGAAGCATCGGATGAGAAAACGGAGGCCAGATTCGGAATCTACGTGAAATTTTGGGTTAGGAAGGATGTTTCCAGCGAAATCGGAGAGAAAAAATTTTCACTGACCTCCCCCCCCTCTGGACAGCTTGCTTCGATTTTGGCTTCCAGTGGACGGATTTTGTCGTGCGATAGCTCGTTTGAAAGCTAAGAGTGAGACAAATTCAGTGAAAGAATCGACTTGTTCCTATCTGTCTTCGTTTAGATGTGAGACGCCATTTAAGATTTTGGGACATTGGTGAAAAACGACAGAGTTAGAATTTGGGACGTTTTGGGCTGTAGCTTCAAAACGAAGCATCGGATTGGAAAACGGATTTCAGATTTGGAATCAGCGTGAAATTCTTTATCTGTATGGTGAGTTTCAAGTCAATCGGAGAGAAAAAATTTTCAACATTTTTCGAAAAAACGACAGAGTTAGAATGTGGGACGTTTTGGTGTGTAGCGCCCAAACGAAGCATCGGATGAGAAAACGGAGGCCAGATTCGGAATCTACGTGAAATTTTGGATTAGGAAGGATGTTTCCAGCGAAATCGGAGAGAAAAAATTTTCACTGACCTCCCCCCCCCCTCTGGACAGCTTGCTTCGATTTTGGCTTCCAGTGGACGGATTTTGTCGTGCAATAGCTCGTTTGAAAGCTAAGAGTGAGACAAATTCAGTGAAAGAATCGGCTTGTTCCTATCTGTCTTCGTTTAGATGTGAGACGCCATTTAAGATTTTGGGACATTGGTGAAAAACGACAGAGTTAGAATTTGGGACGTTTTGGGCTGTAGCTTCAAAACGAAGCATCGGATTGGAAAACGGATTTCAGATTTGGAATCAGCGTGAAATTCTTTATCTGTATGGTGAGTTTCAAGTCAATCGGAGAGAAAAAATTTTCAACATTTTTTCGAAAAAACGACAGAGTTAAAATGTGGGACGTTTTGGTGTGTAGCGCCCAAACGAAGCCTCGAATGAGAAAACGGAGGCCAGATTCGGAATCTACGTGAAATTTTGGGTTAGGAAGGATGTTTCCAGCGAAATCGGAGAGAAAAAATTTTCACTGACGTCCCCCCCCCTCTGGACAGCTTGCTTCCAGTTTGGCTTCCAGTGGACGGATTTTGTCGTGCGATAGCTCGTTTGAAAGCTAAGAGTGAGACAAGTTCAGTGAAAGAATCGGCTTGTTCCTATCTGTCTTCGTTTAGATGTGAGACGCCATTTAAGATTTTGGGACATTGGTGAAAAACGACAGAGTTAGAATTTGGGACGTTTTGGGCTCTACCTTCAAAACGAAGCATCGGATTGGAAAACGGATTTCAGATTTGGAATCAGCGTGAAATTCTTTATCTGTATGGTGAGTTTCAAGTCAATCGGAGAGTTTCAAGTCAATCGGCGAGAAAAATGTTCAACATTTTTCGGAAAAACGACAGAGTTAGAATTTTTGCGATGGCTGCCTACTGTAGAGCCAAAACGAAGCATCGGATGGGAAAACGGAGGCCAGATTCTGATTCAGCGTCAAATTCTACATGGAAATAGTGTATTTCCAGCTCAATCGGAGCACTAGAACCGGAGATAGACGGGATTTTTAGTGTTTGGATGATGGGTATTACGTCATCAGCTGATCGCCACACACTATATAAGCTGAGAACCGACGGAGACTTTTCATTTAGAGGAGAACGATTGTCAGAGGTAGGTCGTCTCTCTGAGCTCCGATGATAGCTTCGGACATTCCAAATTCCAAGTTTCTGTAAGAAACCGACTTAGAAAATTTCATTGCTGATATCAGCTAAGCCGTCAGACTTAGAGGTTCGCCAGGAGATGGCCTTCGTCTCCAGGCCATAAAAGACTCCAAAACTTTAAAGGCTCGTAACTTTGCTTCTACAAGTCCGTTTGACTTGATTCAAAAAAGGTTCGGTCGCTATTGACCTGCCCTAAGTGATGGACTACTTATAAAATTTTATAAGTAGTGCTAAAAAGTTGAAAAATTTAAATTCACTAGTTTTGGAGGTTTTCTGGGGTTTTCGACCCTGCTGAAGTCAATGAAAGCATTTTTAATGATGTCTGAGCCAGTCTTCTCATGGTATAAGCGGCTTTTCACTGAAAGCGAGCAAGACATGGAGAGTTTTGCTGTAATATTCCACTGACAGGGTGTTCCTTCGGGACGGCGGACGATGCCGTAGTGATAAGTGTGGCAAGGGAATGTGTCATATTTAAGACCGTAACCGCTGGGACAACTCATGTCTCATGTTGGGCATTTGACACAGCTCTCAACGTAGCACTTTGAACGCCAATCGGTTGAGTCTTAGCTATCTTGTCATGGGTGGCCTCTAAACATCTCCATTGCAAAACGCTGGTGAATCAAGCTCTCTACGGCTTGCTATCAAGCAGATCAAAGCAACAACTTGGGATGTTTCCTCAAGGTTTTCAAGTATGCTGAGTTCAAATCTGCTATCAGATTTCAAATTTAACTAAGTCTAAGGCAGCTTTGAGGGGTTAGATCCCAGCTACTGATCACTACCTTTGACTCGGCGTTCCTGTTACCACTTCGGGGCAGTGACAATGATGTCTTCAGCTGTAAAGAGCGGGTATCGGGGAAGATCTCTCACTTCCCTAGTGATCAGTACAAGGCCTTCGGGCTGTTGACGGGATCGAGTGCCACTCACTACACTCAAATCTATCATTCCTCAGCCGAGGCCTTGGAGTTGGGATAAGATCCCCTCTGAGTAATACCTGTAACGGTTTCATCAGCTTAACTTGTCTATCCTCAAGTAATGATAGCATTACAGTATGACTTTGAAAACATAATCTTCACATTTACTGACATTTTATTTCTATACGTTGCGCTCTGCTCAGGTTTGATATCAAACTTTCTCATTTTTCTTTGCAGTGAAAAATGACCAAAGACGTGAATAAACGCCTACAATTTTTTAAATGCAGTTGTGGGGATGTGTTTAGGGGTGAGAATTTTCACCTTCACCATAAAAAGAATGCTGCGCATAGTGTTGCGGTTAAGGTGTGGTTTTGTGTGTGGTGTAATGTGAGGTGTGATGAAAGGAATGATGCCTTCAGTGAGTTGCACTCGAAGTGTGTATTCAGAAAAATTTCGAAAGTTTTGATGAAGAAGATGATGTGTGGTGAGCAGGGAATGCTGTATGAGGAGGGAATGTGTGCTCGTTTGCCACCAGTAGAGGTGGTAAATGTTGAAAAGCGTGTTGTGAGTGATGTAGATTTGGATGCGAGTACTTCCAAAAAGAGTAGAGTGATGTCGGTGAGTTGGATTTCATCGGATGATGAATGTATGAATGATGATTCGAGTGTTGCTGCTGCTGAGCGTGAGCTTGAGAAAGCTGTGAGGGCGATTGTGCCAGTACCCGAGGTGTTGGCACAATCAACGCCTAGACCTTCACCGAGGTGCGTTGAGAAAGTTGAGAGGTCGACTGTTCCGTGTGAAGTTGTGCTGTCGAGGGATGATGTGCGTGCTTATACGAATGTGAGGTATGAGTGTACAAAGTTAGAAGGAAGAGTGAGATCGCTGAAGAGTACGCTGAAAGAGGTGACTGCTGAGCGTGATAGTTTGAAGTTGAATGCTGAGAGTGTGACTCAAAAGTTAAGGGAGTGTGCGGCTGCAAAAGAGAGTATGGTGAAGGAGAGAAAGTTGAAGGAAGAGGCGGTGATGAAGTTTGAGAAGTGTGATCGAGAGCGAAGTGAGGAGCGCATGCTGAAGGAAGCGGCGCTTGAGGAAGTGAGTTTGTTGAAGAATGAGTTGGCGCGTTTGAAGGAGTGTGAGAAGGTGAAATCTCTCACAACTATGCACATCCCCATCGCAGGTGTCGTCCCTGACAAACCAATTGTATATCTAAATATAAGCAATGACGACACTCAGGAGTGCTACAGCTGTGCGGATGTCCGTTGCTACCATATAAATATTCAACACACCGACGACATCCACATAGCTTGTTCAAAGCCATACAAGTATCGTGAGTATAATGACTGAGATATATCATCATGCCATCTTTCCAACTCTTACTTCTTTCATTTCAGGAGCCATAAAGAAGTAAAAGAAAGCTATTTCTTGTGAACGCACCAAACGGCCTTTTTAAAGGCCACTCTTAATGTGGCTAGATCGGTCCCAAGCCCGACAGCATCTTCGGATGTGAACACAGAGGGAGAGTCTACAATTAAAACTTAGTAAAATAGATGTGTGAGATGGATTCAACCCGAATCCTATAACACCTTTACATTTACTGACTATACATTTGTCCTGCTATCAGGTTGTTTTGACTTGCTATCTAGTTGAATAGTCTCTTGCTATCAAGAGATTCACTTCTGCTCATAAAGCACATCATCGCTGTAATACCTCCTTTGCTCGAGCGTTCCTTCGGGACGGCGGGTACTGCCGTAGAGGGATTGTGTTGCACGGGTTGTTCGTCGTTTGTTAGACCGAAACCTCTGAGCCGTTGCTCATGTTGGGCGTTCGACTTCATACTCAACGTGACGTTTTCTCTCGCCAGGTCAGAGTACTTCAGCCATTCGACAAAGGTTAGTCTTTATGATATGGAGTAGAGTGAAATGTAATTCATTAGATGTCCCTTCAATGATTGCTCCCATGATAAACGTTGATGAGACAAATGAAATGATTCTCATCTTCCCTTTTTCAGCGATTGAAATCTACTAACACACTACCGTATAATCGACCACTATGGGGCAAGACATGATAGAGCCTCCACGCGCTTTGCCCTGGGCAGTCTTTAGACTGGCGAATACTATCATTAAGTTGAATCTGCTATCAGTCAACTTGAACGTTGCGTCGTGTTAGAGGGTATATAAACCACTGCCTCTCATTTCATTTCATTTCAATCATGCAGACGCCGAACAGTCAAGTCAGCTCTCCTCGCGGACCGCAGTTAAGGCCGCGAAATTTATTTGAGGAGTTTGTCAGGCTAGAGGAGCAAGACAGAGTTTTTAATAATCTTGCTCGGATTAGCAATCCGATGACAGCAACTGCTGTCAATCCAACGGAATGGTGCTACATTCCACTTTTTAGCCATGTACCAGTTAGTGTGGAAGTCGACAGTGCTACCAAAGAGAGAGTCAAAGACTCTCTCAGTAGAATTGGTAGGGTGTAAGATGACGTTACTCCCGAGAACGAACCATCGGCTCTCTTAAGGGCCACCATGGGGCAAGACATGATAGAACCTCCTCGCGGTTTGCCCTGGGCAGTCTTCGGACTGGCGAATACTATCATTAAGTTGAATCTGCTATCAGTCAACTTGAACGTTGCAAATGAAGTTCGGTGTAATACTTCCTTTCGACGGGCGTTCCTGTAAAGGGCGGCGGTGAAACCCGTAGCTATGTATACCGCAAGGGACATTCGGCAATGGTCAATCTTGTTAAACCTCTCTGCGTCATGTTTGCAAGTGATTGCCTCTGTCTCAACGTAGTATGCATTCGCGCCAGGGCGACATTTAGCCAACTGTCGAAGGTTGCCTAAAACTTTCCATTGCATACGTTATGAGAACCATGAGTTCTACCTGTCTCTATCAATGAGACGAATTGATGAATGGAATGAAATGGGAGGACACTCACGTGCCACACGCAACATAACACACTTCTCTCTTCCGTAGTCTAACAAGCTCTTTACACATGGATCGCAGTCGATTGCTATCCCTGTATCAGAAGTGCAAGCTATCTTAATTTTGTTTGACACTATTTCATCTATCATCATCGTCCATATGAAATGTTTAAGATTTACAAGTTAGACTAAGCGTTCTACTATTTGTAAATGAAAGATATAGTTTCAACAGTTTACAGATTGAAAATAAAGTTTCAATAGTGTGTGTGTGTGTGTATGTTAAGAATAAAGTTTTATCTGTTTGTATGTTAGAAATAGAATGAAGTTTCACCAGTTTACAAGTTAAGAATAAAGTTCTATCTGTTTATATGTTAGAAATAAAATAAAGTTTCAATAGTTTGCAAGTTAAAAATAAAGTTTCAATAGTTTACAAGTTTTAAAATAAAGTTTAAATAGTGTGCAAGATAAAAAATAAAGTTTGAACAGTTTACAAGCTGAAATAAAGTTTTAATAGTGTACACGTTGGAAATAAAGTTTTAATAGTTTATGTGCTTCAAAATAGAGTTATAACAGTTTATATGTTAGAAATAAAATGAAGTTTCATCAGTTTACAATTTAAGAATAAAGTTCTATCTGTTTGTCTGATAGAAATAAAACAAAGTTTCAACCGTTTACAAGTTAAAAATAAAGTTTCAACAGTTTACAAGTTAAAATTAAAGCTTCAACAATTACAAGTTAAAAATAAAACTTCAAAAGTTTACCAGTTAGAAATAAAGTTTCATCAGTTTACAAGTCAAAATAAAGTTTCAACAGATTATAAGTTAAAAGAAAAGTTCCAATAGTATGTGCACTAGAAATAACGTTTCAGCTGTTTGTATGTTAGAAATAAGATAAAGTTTCAATTGTGTGTATGTTAGAAATAAAGTTCTATCTGTTTCTATGATAGAAATAAAACAAAGTTTCAACCGTTAACAAGTTAAAAATAAAGTTTCAAGAGTTTACAAGTTAAAACTAATGTTTCAATAGTGTATGTATGTTAAGAATAAAGTTAGAACAGTTTACAAGCTGAAATAAAGTTTTAATAGTGTACACGTTGGAAATAAAGTTTTAATAGTTTATGTGCTTCAAAATAGAGTTATAACAGTTTATATGTTAGAAATAAAGTTTCAACAGTCTACAAGTTAAAAATAAAATTATAACTGTTTCAAGAGTTTACAAGTTAGAAATTAAGTTTCAATGGTGTATGCGTTAGAAATAAAGTTTTAGCTGTTTGTATATCAAAATAAAGTTTCAAGAGTTTACAAGTTAAAAATAAAATGAAGGTTCACCAGTTTACAAGTTAAGAATGAAGTTCTATCTGTTTGTATGTTAGAAATAAAACAAAGTTTCAACCGTTAACAAGTTAAAAATAAAGTTTTAAGAGTTACAAGTTAAAACTAATGTTTCAATAGTGTGTGTATGTTAAGAATAAAGTTTTATCTGTTTGTATGTTAGAAATAAGATAAAGTTTCAATTGTGTGTACGTTAGAAATAAAGTTCTATCTGTTTCTATGATAGAAATAAAACAAAGTTTCAACCGTTAACAAGTTAAAAATAAAGTTTCAAGAGTTTACAAGTTAAAACTAATGTTTCAATAGTGTATGTATGTTAAGAATAAAGTTAGAACAGTTTACAAGCTGAAATAAAGTTTTAATAGTGTACACGTTGGAAATAAGGTTTTAATAGTTTATGTGCTTCAAAATAGAGTTATAACAGTTTATATGTTAGAAATAAAATGAAGTTTCATCAGTTTACAAGTTAAGAATAAAGTTCTATCTGTTTGTATGTTAGAAATAAAACAAAGTTTCAACCGTTAACAAGTTAAAAATAAAGTTTTAAGAGTTACAAGTTAAAACTAATGTTTCAATAGTGTGTATATGTTAAGAATAAAGTTTTATCTGTTTGTATGTTAGAAATAGAATGAAGTTTCACCAGTTTACAAGTTAAGAATAAAGTTCTATCTGTTTATATGTTAGAAATAAAATAAAGTTTCAATAGTTTGCAAGTTAAAAATAAAGTTTCAATAGTTTACAAGTTTTAAAATAAAGTTTAAATAGTGTGCAAGATAAAAAATAAAGTTTGAACAGTTTACAAGCTGAAATAAAGTTTTAATAGTGTACACGTTGGAAATAAAGTTTTAATAGTTTATGTGCTTCAAAATAGAGTTATAATAGTTTATATGTTAGAAATAAAATGAAGTTTCATCAGTTTACAAGTTAAGAATAAAGTTCTATCTGTTTGTATGATAGAAATAAAACAAAGTTTCAACCGTTTACAAGTTAAAATAAAGTTTCATCAGTTTACAAGTTAAGAATAAAGTTCTATCTGTTTGTATGATAGAAATAAAACAAAGTTTCAACCGTTTACAAGTTAAAATAAAGTTTCACCAGTGTACAAGTTAGAAATAAAGTTTCAATAGTGTATATGTTAGAAATAAAGTTTTAGCTGTTTGTATATGAAAAACTAAGTTTCAAGAGTTTACAAGTTAAAAAATAAAGTTTCAATGGTGTATACGTTAGAAATAAAGTTTTAGCTGTTTGTATATCAAAATAAAGTTTCAAGAGTTTACAAGTTAGAAATAAAGTTTCAACAGTGTGCACGTTAAGAATAAAGTTTCAATAGTGTGTATGTTAAGAATAAAGTTCTATCTGTTTATATGTTAGAAATAAAAATGAAGGTTCATCAGTTTACAAGTTAAGAATAAAGTTTTATCTGTTTGTATGTTAGAAATAAAATAAAGTTTCGACCGTTAACAAGTTAAAAATAAAGTTTCAGATTAAAATAAAGTTTCAATAGTGTGTATGATGGAAATAAAGTTTAAGCGCTTTGTGCGTCAGAAATAAAGTTTCAACCGTTTACAAGTTAAAAATAAAGTTTCAACAGTGTGTACGTTAAGAATAAAGTTCTATCTGTTTATATGTTAGAAATAAAAATAAAGGTTCACCAGTTTACAGGTTAAGAATAAAGTTTTATCTGCTTGTATGTCAGAAATGAAATAAAGTTTCACCAGTTTAAAAGTTAAGAATAAAGTTTCAATAGTGTGTATATTAGAAATAAAGTTTCAATAGTGTGTATGTTAAGAATAAAGTTCTATCTGTTTATATGTTAGAAATAAAAATGAAGGTTCAACAGTTTGCAAGTTAAGAATAAAGTTTTATCTGCTTGCATGTCAGAAATGAAATAAAGTTTCACCAGTTTAAAAGTTAAGAATAAAGTTTCACCAGTTTAAAAGTTAAGAATAAAGTTTCAATAGTGTGTATGTTAAGAATAAAGTTCTATCTGTTTGTATGTTAGAAATAAAATGAAGTTTCAATAGTGTGTATGTTAAGAATAAAGTTCTATCTGTTTATATGTTAGAAATATAATGAAGGTTCACCAGTTTACAAGTTAAGAATAAATTTTATCTGCTTGTATGTTAGAAATAAAATAAAGTTTCACCGATTTACAAGTTAAAAAATAAAGTTTCAATAGTTAACACGTTAAAAATAAAGTTTCAATAGTGTGTATGTTAAGAATAAAGTTCTATCTGTTTGTATATTAGAAAGAAAATGAAGGTTCATCAGTTTACAAGTTAATAATAAAGTTTTATCTGTTTGTATGTTAGAAATAAAACATAGTTTCAACCGTTGACAAGTTAAAAATAAAGTTTCAATAGTTTGCGAGTTAAAACTAATGTTTCAATAGTGCGTATGTTAAGAATAAAGTTTTATCTGTTTGTATGTTAGAAATAAAATGAAGCTTCGCCAGTTTACAAGTTTAGAATAAAGTTTTATCAGCTTGTATGTTAGAAATAAAATGAAGTTTCACCAGTTTACAAATTAAAAATAAAGTTTCAATAGTGTGTACGTTAGAAATAAAGTTTCAACCGTTTACAAGTTAAAATAAAGTTTCAACAGTGTCTACGTTAGAAATAAAGTTTTATCTGTTTGTAAAGTTCGATCGTAGGATTTACTAGTTTGCAAGTTAGACTCAGCATTCTACTAGTTGTAAATGAAAATAACGTTTCAACAGTTTACAGATTAAAATAAAGTTTCAATAGTGTGTATGATGGAAATAAAGTTTAAGCGCTTTGTGCGTTAGAAATAAAGTTTCAGCCGTTGACAAGTTAAAAATAAAGTTTCAATAGTTTGCGAGTTAAAACTAATGTTTCAATAGTGCGTATGTTAAGAATAAAGTTTTATCTGTTTGTATGTTAGAAATAAAATGAAGCTTCGCCAGTTTACAAGTTTAGAATAAAGTTTTATCAGCTTGTATGTTAGAAATAAAATGAAGTTTCACCAGTTTACAAATTAAAAATAAAGTTTCAATAGTGTGTACGTTAGAAATAAAGTTTCAACCGTTTACAAGTTAAAATAAAGTTTCAACAGTGTCTACGTTAGAAATAAAGTTTTATCTGTTTGTAAAGTTCGATCGTAGGATTTACTAGTTTGCAAGTTAGACTCAGCATTCTACTAGTTGTAAATGAAAATAACGTTTCAACAGTTTACAGATTAAAATAAAGTTTCAATAGTGTGTATGATGGAAATAAAGTTTAAGCGCTTTGTGCGTTAGAAATAAAGTTTCAGCCGTTGACAAGTTAAAAATAAAGTTTCAACAGTGTGTACGTTAGAAATAAAGTTTCAACAGTTTACAAGTTGAAAAATAAAGTTTCAACAGTGTGTACGTTAGAAATAAATGAAAGTAAGAACTTCATCGTATGAGTATTCAAAGCATGTTTTGTAAATCAAATGTGTGTAGTCCTGACATGATAGAATCGCGTTAGAAATAAAGTTTCAGCCGTTTACAAGTTAAAGATAAAGTTTCAACAGTGTGTACGTTAGAAATAAAGTTTTAGCTGTTTATATGTTAGAAACAAAATAAAGTTTCACAGTTTACAAGTTGAAAAATAAAGTTTCCACAGTGTATACGTTAGAAATAAATGAAAGTAAGAACTTCATCGTATGAGTATTCAAAACATGTTTTGTAAATCAAATGTGTGTAGTCCTGACATGATAGAATCAAGCTTGACAAACGCGTTTGTCAAGTTCATTTGATTCTATCATGTCAGGACTACACACATTTGATTTACAAAACATGTTTTGAATACTCATACGATGAAGTTCTTACTTTCATTTATTTCTAACGTATACACTGTGGAAACTTTATTTTTCAACTTGTAAACTGTGAAACTTTATTTTGTTTCTAACATATAAACAGCTAAAACTTTATTTCTAACGTACACACTGTTGAAACTTTATCTTTAACTTGTAAACGGCTGAAACTTTATTTCTAACGCGATTCTATCATGTCAGGACTACACACATTTGATTTACAAAACATGCTTTGAATACTCATACGATGAAGTTCTTACTTTCATTTATTTCTAACGTACACACTGTTGAAACTTTATTTTTCAACTTGTAAACTGTTGAAACTTTATTTCTAACGTACACACTGTTGAAACTTTATTTTTAACTTGTCAACGGCTGAAACTTTATTTCTAACGCACAAAGCGCTTAAACTTTATTTCCATCATACACACTATTGAAACTTTATTTTAATCTGTAAACTGTTGAAACGTTATTTTCATTTACAACTAGTAGAATGCTGAGTCTAACTTGCAAACTAGTAAATCCTACGATCGAACTTTACAAACAGATAAAACTTTATTTCTAACGTAGACACTGTTGAAACTTTATTTTAACTTGTAAACGGTTGAAACTTTATTTCTAACGTACACACTATTGAAACTTTATTTTTAATTTGTAAACTGGTGAAACTTCATTTTATTTCTAACATACAAGCTGATAAAACTTTATTCTAAACTTGTAAACTGGCGAAGCTTCATTTTATTTCTAACATACAAACAGATAAAACTTTATTCTTAACATACGCACTATTGAAACATTAGTTTTAACTCGCAAACTATTGAAACTTTATTTTTAACTTGTCAACGGCTGAAACTTTATTTCTAACGCACAAAGCGCTTAAACTTTATTTCCATCATACACACTATTGAAACTTTATTTTAATCTGTAAACTGTTGAAACGTTATTTTCATTTACAACTAGTAGAATGCTGAGTCTAACTTGCAAACTAGTAAATCCTACGATCGAACTTTACAAACAGATAAAACTTTATTTCTAACGTAGACACTGTTGAAACTTTATTTTAACTTGTAAACGGTTGAAACTTTATTTCTAACGTACACACTATTGAAACTTTATTTTTAATTTGTAAACTGGTGAAACTTCATTTTATTTCTAACATACAAGCTGATAAAACTTTATTCTAAACTTGTAAACTGGCGAAGCTTCATTTTATTTCTAACATACAAACAGATAAAACTTTATTCTTAACATACGCACTATTGAAACATTAGTTTTAACTCGCAAACTATTGAAACTTTATTTTTAACTTGTCAACGGTTGAAACTATGTTTTATTTCTAACATACAAACAGATAAAACTTTATTATTAACTTGTAAACTGATGAACCTTCATTTTCTTTCTAATATACAAACAGATAGAACTTTATTCTTAACATACACACTATTGAAACTTTATTTTTAACGTGTTAACTATTGAAACTTTATTTTTTAACTTGTAAATCGGTGAAACTTTATTTTATTTCTAACATACAAGCAGATAAAATTTATTCTTAACTTGTAAACTGGTGAACCTTCATTATATTTCTAACATATAAACAGATAGAACTTTATTCTTAACATACACACTATTGAAACTTCATTTTATTTCTAACATACAAACAGATAGAACTTTATTCTTAACATACACACTATTGAAACTTTATTCTTAACTTTTAAACTGGTGAAACTTTATTCTTAACTTTTAAACTGGTGAAACTTTATTTCATTTCTGACATGCAAGCAGATAAAACTTTATTCTTAACTTGCAAACTGTTGAACCTTCATTTTTATTTCTAACATATAAACAGATAGAACTTTATTCTTAACATACACACTATTGAAACTTTATTTCTAATATACACACTATTGAAACTTTATTCTTAACTTTTAAACTGGTGAAACTTTATTTCATTTCTGACATACAAGCAGATAAAACTTTATTCTTAACCTGTAAACTGGTGAACCTTTATTTTTATTTCTAACATATAAACAGATAGAACTTTATTCTTAACGTACACACTGTTGAAACTTTATTTTTAACTTGTAAACGGTTGAAACTTTATTTCTGACGCACAAAGCGCTTAAACTTTATTTCCATCATACACACTATTGAAACTTTATTTTAATCTGAAACTTTATTTTTAACTTGTTAACGGTCGAAACTTTATTTTATTTCTAACATACAAACAGATAAAACTTTATTCTTAACTTGTAAACTGATGAACCTTCATTTTTATTTCTAACATATAAACAGATAGAACTTTATTCTTAACATACACACTATTGAAACTTTATTCTTAACGTGCACACTGTTGAAACTTTATTTCTAACTTGTAAACTCTTGAAACTTTATTTTGATATACAAACAGCTAAAACTTTATTTCTAACGTATACACCATTGAAACTTTATTTTTTAACTTGTAAACTCTTGAAACTTAGTTTTTCATATACAAACAGCTAAAACTTTATTTCTAACATATACACTATTGAAACTTTATTTCTAACTTGTACACTGGTGAAACTTTATTTTAACTTGTAAACGGTTGAAACTTTGTTTTATTTCTATCATACAAACAGATAGAACTTTATTCTTAACTTGTAAACTGATGAAACTTTATTTTAACTTGTAAACGGTTGAAACTTTGTTTTATTTCTATCATACAAACAGATAGAACTTTATTCTTAACTTGTAAACTGATGAAACTTCATTTTATTTCTAACATATAAACTATTATAACTCTATTTTGAAGCACATAAACTATTAAAACTTTATTTCCAACGTGTACACTATTAAAACTTTATTTCAGCTTGTAAACTGTTCAAACTTTATTTTTTATCTTGCACACTATTTAAACTTTATTTTAAAACTTGTAAACTATTGAAACTTTATTTTTAACTTGCAAACTATTGAAACTTTATTTTATTTCTAACATATAAACAGATAGAACTTTATTCTTAACTTGTAAACTGGTGAAACTTCATTCTATTTCTAACATACAAACAGATAAAACTTTATTCTTAACATATACACACTATTGAAACATTAGTTTTAACTTGTAACTCTTAAAACTTTATTTTTAACTTGTTAACGGTTGAAACTTTGTTTTATTTCTAACATACAAACAGATAGAACTTTATTCTTAACTTGTAAACTGATGAAACTTCATTTTATTTCTAACATATAAACTGTTATAACTCTATTTTGAAGCACATAAACTATTAAAACCTTATTTCCAACGTGTACACTATTAAAACTTTATTTCAGCTTGTAAACTGTTCTAACTTTATTCTTAACATACATACACTATTGAAACATTAGTTTTAACTTGTAAACTCTTGAAACTTTATTTTTAACTTGTTAACGGTTGAAACTTTGTTTTATTTCTATCATAGAAACAGATAGAACTTTATTTCTAACGTACACACAATTGAAACTTTATCTTATTTCTAACATACAAACAGATAAAACTTTATTCTTAACATACACACACTATTGAAACATTAGTTTTAACTTGTAACTCTTAAAACTTTATTTTTAACTTGTTAACGGTTGAAACTTTGTTTTATTTCTAACATACAAACAGATAGAACTTCATTCTTAACTTGTAAACTGGTGAACCTTCATTTTATTTTTAACTTGTAAACTCTTGAAACTTTATTTTGATATACAAACAGCTAAAACTTTATTTCTAACGCATACACCATTGAAACTTAATTTCTAACTTGTAAACTCTTGAAACAGTTATAATTTTATTTTTAACTTGTAGACTGTTGAAACTTTATTTCTAACATATAAACTGTTATAACTCTATTTTGAAGCACATAAACTATTAAAACTTTATTTCCAACGTGTACACTATTAAAACTTTATTTCAGCTTGTAAACTGTTCTAACTTTATTCTTAACATACATACACTATTGAAACATTAGTTTTAACTTGTAAACTCTTGAAACTTTATTTTTAACTTGTTAACGGTTGAAACTTTGTTTTATTTCTATCATAGAAACAGATAGAACTTTATTTCTAACATACACACAATTGAAACTTTATCTTATTTCTAACATACAAACAGCTGAAACGTTATTTCTAGTGCACATACTATTGGAACTTTTCTTTTAACTTATAATCTGTTGAAACTTTATTTTGACTTGTAAACTGATGAAACTTTATTTCTAACTGGTAAACTTTTGAAGTTTTATTTTTAACTTGTAATTGTTGAAGCTTTAATTTTAACTTGTAAACTGTTGAAACTTTATTTTTAACTTGTAAACGGTTGAAACTTTGTTTTATTTCTATCAGACAAACAGATAGAACTTTATTCTTAAATTGTAAACTGATGAAACTTCATTTTATTTCTAACATATAAACTGTTATAACTCTATTTTGAAGCACATAAACTATTAAAACTTTATTTCCAACGTGTACACTATTAAAACTTTATTTCAGCTTGTAAACTGTTCAAACTTTATTTTTTATCTTGCACACTATTTAAACTTTATTTTAAAACTTGTAAACTATTGAAACTTTATTTTTAACTTGCAAACTATTGAAACTTTATTTTATTTCTAACATATAAACAGATAGAACTTTATTCTTAACTTGTAAACTGGTGAAACTTCATTCTATTTCTAACATACAAACAGATAAAACTTTATTCTTAACATATACACACACACACACTATTGAAACTTTATTTTCAATCTGTAAACTGTTGAAACTATATCTTTCATTTACAAATAGTAGAACGCTTAGTCTAACTTGTAAATCTTAAACATTTCATATGGACGATGATGATAGATGAAATAGTGTCAAACAAAATTAAGATAGCTTGCACTTCTGATACAGGGATAGCAATCGACTGCGATCCATGTGTAAAGAGCTTGTTAGACTACGGAAGAGAGAAGTGTGTTATGTTGCGTGTGGCACGTGAGTGTCCTCCCATTTCATTCCATTCATCAATTCGTCTCATTGATAGAGACAGGTAGAACTCATGGTTCTCATAACGTATGCAATGGAAAGTTTTAGGCAACCTTCGACAGTTGGCTAAATGTCGCCCTGGCGCGAATGCATACTACGTTGAGACAGAGGCAATCACTTGCAAACATGACGCAGAGAGGTTTAACAAGATTGACCATTGCCGAATGTCCCTTGCGGTATACATAGCTACGGGTTTCACCGCCGCCCTTTACAGGAACGCCCGTCGAAAGGAAGTATTACACCGAACTTCATTTGCAACGTTCAAGTTGACTGATAGCAGATTCAACTTAATGATAGTATTCGCCAGTCCGAAGACTGCCCAGGGCAAACCGCGAGGAGGTTCTATCATGTCTTGCCCCATGGTGGCCCTTAAGAGAGCCGATGGTTCGTTCTCGGGAGTAACGTCATCTTACACCCTACCAATTCTACTGAGAGAGTCTTTGACTCTCTCTTTGGTAGCACTGTCGACTTCCACACTAACTGGTACATGGCTAAAAAGTGGAATGTAGCACCATTCCGTTGGATTGACAGCAGTTGCTGTCATCGGATTGCTAATCCGAGCAAGATTATTAAAAACTCTGTCTTGCTCCTCTAGCCTGACAAACTCCTCAAATAAATTTCGCGGCCTTAACTGCGGTCCGCGAGGAGAGCTGACTTGACTGTTCGGCGTCTGCATGATTGAAATGAAATGAAATGAGAGGCAGTGGTTTATATACCCTCTAACACGACGCAACGTTCAAGTTGACTGATAGCAGATTCAACTTAATGATAGTATTCGCCAGTCTAAAGACTGCCCAGGGCAAAGCGCGTGGAGGCTCTATCATGTCTTGCCCCATAGTGGTCGATTATACGGTAGTGTGTTAGTAGATTTCAATCGCTGAAAAAGGGAAGATGAGAATCATTTCATTTGTCTCATCAACGTTTATCATGGGAGCAATCATTGAAGGGACATCTAATGAATTACATTTCACTCTACTCCATATCATAAAGACTAACCTTTGTCGAATGGCTGAAGTACTCTGACCTGGCGAGAGAAAACGTCACGTTGAGTATGAAGTCGAACGCCCAACATGAGCAACGGCTCAGAGGTTTCGGTCTAACAAACGACGAACAACCCGTGCAACACAATTCCTCTACGGCAGTACCCGCCGTCCCGAAGGAACGCTCGAGCAAAGGAGGTATTACAGCGATGATGTGCTTTATGAGCAGAAGTGAATCTCTTGATAGCAAGAGACTATTCAACTAGATAGCAAGTCAAAACAACCTGATAGCAGGACAAATGTATAGTCAGTAAATGTAAAGGTGTTATAGGATTCGGGTTGAATCCATCTCACACATCTATTTTACTAAGTTTTAATTGTAGACTCTCCCTCTGTGTTCACATCCGAAGATGCTGTCGGGCTTGGGACCGATCTAGCCACATTAAGAGTGGCCTTTAAAAAGGCCGTTTGGTGCGTTCACAAGAAATAGCTTTCTTTTACTTCTTTATGGCTCCTGAAATGAAAGAAGTAAGAGTTGGAAAGATGGCATGATGATATATCTCAGTCATTATACTCACGATACTTGTATGGCTTTGAACAAGCTATGTGGATGTCGTCGGTGTGTTGAATATTTATATGGTAGCAACGGACATCCGCACAGCTGTAGCACTCCTGAGTGTCGTCATTGCTTATATTTAGATATACAATTGGTTTGTCAGGGACGACACCTGCGATGGGGATGTGCATAGTTGTGAGAGATTTCACCTTCTCACACTCCTTCAAACGCGCCAACTCATTCTTCAACAAACTCACTTCCTCAAGCGCCGCTTCCTTCAGCATGCGCTCCTCACTTCGCTCTCGATCACACTTCTCAAACTTCATCACCGCCTCTTCCTTCAACTTTCTCTCCTTCACCATACTCTCTTTTGCAGCCGCACACTCCCTTAACTTTTGAGTCACACTCTCAGCATTCAACTTCAAACTATCACGCTCAGCAGTCACCTCTTTCAGCGTACTCTTCAGCGATCTCACTCTTCCTTCTAACTTTGTACACTCATACCTCACATTCGTATAAGCACGCACATCATCCCTCGACAGCACAACTTCACACGGAACAGTCGACCTCTCAACTTTCTCAACGCACCTCGGTGAAGGTCTAGGCGTTGATTGTGCCAACACCTCGGGTACTGGCACAATCGCCCTCACAGCTTTCTCAAGCTCACGCTCAGCAGCAGCAACACTCGAATCATCATTCATACATTCATCATCCGATGAAATCCAACTCACCGACATCACTCTACTCTTTTTGGAAGTACTCGCATCCAAATCTACATCACTCACAACACGCTTTTCAACATTTACCACCTCTACTGGTGGCAAACGAGCACACATTCCCTCCTCATACAGCATTCCCTGCTCACCACACATCATCTTCTTCATCAAAACTTTCGAAATTTTTCTGAATACACACTTCGAGTGCAACTCACTGAAGGCATCATTCCTTTCATCACACCTCACATTACACCACACACAAAACCACACCTTAACCGCAACACTATGCGCAGCATTCTTTTTATGGTGAAGGTGAAAATTCTCACCCCTAAACACATCCCCACAACTGCATTTAAAAAATTGTAGGCGTTTATTCACGTCTTTGGTCATTTTTCACTGCAAAGAAAAATGAGAAAGTTTGATATCAAACCTGAGCAGAGCGCAACGTATAGAAATAAAATGTCAGTAAATGTGAAGATTATGTTTTCAAAGTCATACTGTAATGCTATCATTACTTGAGGATAGACAAGTTAAGCTGATGAAACCGTTACAGGTATTACTCAGAGGGGATCTTATCCCAACTCCAAGGCCTCGGCTGAGGAATGATAGATTTGAGTGTAGTGAGTGGCACTCGATCCCGTCAACAGCCCGAAGGCCTTGTACTGATCACTAGGGAAGTGAGAGATCTTCCCCGATACCCGCTCTTTACAGCTGAAGACATCATTGTCACTGCCCCGAAGTGGTAACAGGAACGCCGAGTCAAAGGTAGTGATCAGTAGCTGGGATCTAACCCCTCAAAGCTGCCTTAGACTTAGTTAAATTTGAAATCTGATAGCAGATTTGAACTCAGCATACTTGAAAACCTTGAGGAAACATCCCAAGTTGTTGCTTTGATCTGCTTGATAGCAAGCCGTAGAGAGCTTGATTCACCAGCGTTTTGCAATGGAGATGTTTAGAGGCCACCCATGACAAGATAGCTAAGACTCAACCGATTGGCGTTCAAAGTGCTACGTTGAGAGCTGTGTCAAATGCCCAACATGAGACATGAGTTGTCCCAGCGGTTACGGTCTTAAATATGACACATTCCCTTGCCACACTTATCACTACGGCATCGTCCGCCGTCCCGAAGGAACACCCTGTCAGTGGAATATTACAGCAAAACTCTCCATGTCTTGCTCGCTTTCAGTGAAAAGCCGCTTATACCATGAGAAGACTGGCTCAGACATCATTAAAAATGCTTTCATTGACTTCAGCAGGGTCGAAAACCCCAGAAAACCTCCAAAACTAGTGAATTTAAATTTTTCAACTTTTTAGCACTACTTATAAAATTTTATAAGTAGTCCATCACTTAGGGCAGGTCAATAGCGACCGAACCTTTTTTGAATCAAGTCAAACGGACTTGTAGAAGCAAAGTTACGAGCCTTTAAAGTTTTGGAGTCTTTTATGGCCTGGAGACGAAGGCCATCTCCTGGCGAACCTCTAAGTCTGACGGCTTAGCTGATATCAGCAATGAAATTTTCTAAGTCGGTTTCTTACAGAAACTTGGAATTTGGAATGTCCGAAGCTATCATCGGAGCTCAGAGAGACGACCTACCTCTGACAATCGTTCTCCTCTAAATGAAAAGTCTCCGTCGGTTCTCAGCTTATATAGTGTGTGGCGATCAGCTGATGACGTAATACCCATCATCCAAACACTAAAAATCCCGTCTATCTCCGGTTCTAGTGCTCCGATTGAGCTGGAAATACACTATTTCCATGTAGAATTTGACGCTGAATCAGAATCTGGCCTCCGTTTTCCCATCCGATGCTTCGTTTTGGCTCTACAGTAGGCAGCCATCGCAAAAATTCTAACTGTCGTTTTTCCGAAAAATGTTGAACATTTTTCTCGCCGATTGACTTGAAACTCTCCGATTGACTTGAAACTCACCATACAGATAAAGAATTTCACGCTGATTCCAAATCTGAAATCCGTTTTCCAATCCGATGCTTCGTTTTGAAGGTAGAGCCCAAAACGTCCCAAATTCTAACTCTGTCGTTTTTCACCAATGTCCCAAAATCTTAAATGGCGTCTCACATCTAAACGAAGACAGATAGGAACAAGCCGATTCTTTCACTGAACTTGTCTCACTCTTAGCTTTCAAACGAGCTATCGCACGACAAAATCCGTCCACTGGAAGCCAAACTGGAAGCAAGCTGTCCAGAGGGGGGGGGGGACGTCAGTGAAAATTTTTTCTCTCCGATTTCGCTGGAAACATCCTTCCTAACCCAAAATTTCACGTAGATTCCGAATCTGGCCTCCGTTTTCTCATCCGATGCTTCGTTTGGGCGCTACACACCAAAACGTCCCACATTTTAACTCTGTCGTTTTTTCGAAAAATGTTGAAAATTTTTTCTCTCCGATTGACTTGAAACTCACCATACAGATAAAGAATTTCACGCTGATTCCAAATCTGAAATCCGTTTTCCAATCCGATGCTTCGTTTTGAAGCTACAGCCCAAAACGTCCCAAATTCTAACTCTGTCGTTTTTCACCAATGTCCCAAAATCTTAAATGGCGTCTCACATCTAAACGAAGACAGATAGGAACAAGCCGATTCTTTCACTGAATTTGTCTCACTCTTAGCTTTCAAACGAGCTATTGCACGACAAAATCCGTCCACTGGAAGCCAAAATCGAAGCAAGCTGTCCAGAGGGGGGGGGGAGGTCAGTGAAAATTTTTTCTCTCCGATTTCGCTGGAAACATCCTTCCTAATCCAAAATTTCACGTAGATTCCGAATCTGGCCTCCGTTTTCTCATCCGATGCTTCGTTTGGGCGCTACACACCAAAACGTCCCACATTCTAACTCTGTCGTTTTTTCGAAAAATGTTGAAAATTTTTTCTCTCCGATTGACTTGAAACTCACCATACAGATAAAGAATTTCACGCTGATTCCAAATCTGAAATCCGTTTTCCAATCCGATGCTTCGTTTTGAAGCTACAGCCCAAAACGTCCCAAATTCTAACTCTGTCGTTTTTCACCAATGTCCCAAAATCTTAAATGGCGTCTCACATCTAAACGAAGACAGATAGGAACAAGTCGATTCTTTCACTGAATTTGTCTCACTCTTAGCTTTCAAACGAGCTATCGCACGACAAAATCCGTCCACTGGAAGCCAAAATCGAAGCAAGCTGTCCAGAGGGGGGGGAGGTCAGTGAAAATTTTTTCTCTCCGATTTCGCTGGAAACATCCTTCCTAACCCAAAATTTCACGTAGATTCCGAATCTGGCCTCCGTTTTCTCATCCGATGCTTCGTTTGGGCCCTACACACCAAAACGTCCCACATTTTAACTCTGTCGTTTTTTCGAAAAATGTTGAAAATTTTTTGTCTCCGATTGACTTGAAACTCACCATACAGATAAAGAATTTCACGCTGATTCCAAATCTGAAATCCGTTTTCCAATCCGATGCTTCGTTTTGAAGCTACAGCCCAAAACGTCCCAAATTCTAACTCTGTCGTTTTTCACCAATGTCCCAAAATCTTAAATGGCGTCTCACATCTAAACGAAGACAGATAGGAACAAGCCGATTCTTTCACTGAATTTGTCTCACTCTTAGCTTTCAAACGAGCTATTGCACGACAAAATCCGTCCACTGGAAGCCAAAATCGAAGCAAGCTGTCCAGAGGGGGGGGGGAGGTCAGTGAAAATTTTTTCTCTCCGATTTCGCTGGAAACATCCTTCCTAACCCAAAATTTCACGCTGAATCCGAATCTGGCCTCCGTTTTCTCATCCGAGGCTTCGTTTGGGCCCTACACACCAAAACGTCCCACATTTAACTCTGCCAAAATTTTGAAGAAACAGTTTTTCTCGCCGATTGAGCTGGAAATCACATCACAGATGCAGAATTTGACGCTGAATCCGAATCTGGCCACCGTTTCACCATCCAAGACAATCTAGGCGGTCGCCCATGTCAACCTAGACGGTCGCCCACGTCAACCTAGACGGTCGCCCAAGTCCACCAGGCGGTCGGACCAACTCACTCGAGTCTCACACTCTGTCGTTGCAGAGGGGGGGGAGGGGGGGGGAGTCAGCGAACATGTTGTGAACCAACCTGGCCGGCACACCACGACAGACTCTGTCGTTCCAGAGGGGGGGAGGGGGGGAGGGGGGGGCGCGCTGTGTTTATTCTGGACCTTTTATTACTACTACCGCTTACCATGGCATGGGTACGTGATGAGGAAAGATCGACAAGAATGTGTCAGAAGTGTAATGCAGCTAAACGTGAATGGTGTTCATAAGAGAGGAAGACCGAAGAAGGCCAAGTCGGAACTGGTGAAGAAGACCTAAAAGCTGCAAGGCTCCAACATCAACACGCGGCCAATCGAGATCTGTGGCGAGCTACTCTCCGAAAAATGGGAAGCCCGTCCAACTCCTTCCTGCTTTCCAGAGGGGGGGGCTGAGTCAGCATGATGAGTCATCCTTTCACATTTTGTCCTTGTTTTTGGCACGGGGTTACTACTCGCGGCCAATCGAGATCTGTGGCGAGCCACTCTCCGAAAAATGGGAAGCCCGTCCAACCCTGCAAGCCGGGACTAACAGAAGTTAAATGGACAGTGAGTGAGTGCATGATTATTGCATAATTTGGAATCGGACCCAGACTCGGATTTGGTGGCTATAAGCCGCACTCAGACTAAGTCAAAAAGTAGACCCACAGCCCATGGAGTGGAATTGCTGCAGTTGCCAAAAATTGTCATGATTAAAATCTGGAACCGAGAAACCAGTACTTAATACTAGTAGTTAATACTTGGACAAAAATCTCATATTCCTTCATCACAAGGGCCTAATTGTAATCCTCGCTCATTATGTGGAACACAGGTACATGAATAGCACAATGATGACGTGATTTTCATTACAACCAAACAGAATTTACGTTTTCTGATGACTAACACTGGATGTAATAACGCATCACGAAACAGCTACCCAAAGACGCATTAGCTATTACATGCAACATTAATCCTTTCATTATCAACGTTAACGTATCGCATTTGCTGCATTACGACACTAAGTCCCAAGAAAGACAAAAAACTGACTAAAAAGAGGGGAACAACTAGCGGCACCAATCCCCATCTCGTAAATGCCTATAACGCTAGCAAATTGTGTTTGAAAAAAATATTCTTTGAAACTGAAAATTAGAAAATTTTAAAATTAAAAGAGAAATAGCTCCGCATGAAAGACAAGGACAAGTTTTCGTGAATCTACACAAAAGTACTTCTATGGACATTCCAATAATTCCGAACAGTTGAATGATCGTAACTGTTATTGACCTTGTTTTATTGAACTTTTCATACCCGGCGTATCACATTTGATAAATTTCGAATTACATGTATAATAGCTCCGCCTTGAACGGATTCAGCTGGATCGTTGAGTGCCATATCCATAAAATTTGAGCATATTTTCAAGAAGTTCTGTTTTCTAAGCTCGTAGATAGCTGTCCATATGTCTCAGCGAAAATCCCCAATGATCACAAATGAGTTACCGAGCTTTTACTTTCGAATGTGGTGCAATTGATGCGGTCCACATTGAAATGCACTCTATGAATTTGCGTTAGGAAAGCTGCAATGCCAGAAATTTGTGAAAATTCTGATTTTAAATTTTGGTGTGTTCTACCAATTTGCTTTCCAGGGACTCTTAAGTGTAGATAATGACAGCAAAGGAATAATGACAATCAAGCAGGAGGTTTAGTGAAGGAGACAACAAGTCCAACATATGCAGCATATGAGACTTAAAGTGTGACAGCACATCATGCCGCATAATAATAGCACTCTGCGCTGTCCACACATCTATCTGCAACAGCAGTTTTATGATTTCATGTGAGATCAAATTCCAATGTTTTTCATCATCAGCAACAAGTATCCATCCCATTATACTGTCTACATAGTCTATATACACTGAAATGTTTGAGTGGATAATTGTAGTAGGCGAGGAGACTCAAAAATTCGAGGAAAATCAAGGATATTCTAGGATCGCGGACACAATGTACATATGTATGAAGCTGCCTTCAAAACATGAATTTTATTAGTTGTTTAACTTGACAACTTCATTAATTTTGACAATTACATCGGTTGTCATTATGTTTTCATTATCTTGAACAGCAAATCGGTCAAGCTCCCGGTAATGAGGAATGTCGTATTTCTGCCTGATGATGGAAAATTTTGACCTAGAAGTGCAATCATAATCACAAAAAATGACAAATCTCATTTTGAGTTTTCAAATGAATGCTGAATCAGTACGTTATTCAGTGTATGAAACTCGGAAGTACATGTATCTACATAAACAAATGGGAGTTTGCAATGTTTGATGCTCTGCAACTTGCAAGACGACTGGACGTACAACTTAAGAATTGTCATTTAACTGATGTTGAGTGACAATCTACAAATTAAAAATGATAAGAAGCTCGTGCGAGAATTTAGGAAGAAAATGTCAACAGTTCTCGGACTACATGGCTCTCGCAATACCAGCTACGTTTCCTGTGTTATGTTATGTGTTCCAAGTGGCTAGATTTCTCAGTCACTAATTCAAAAACTCCTGTAGCTATCTGCAGATGTAAACTGATGCAGTGTGCGAGTTTTGCCATCATTAAACGATAATTTTTCTCAACTATCGTCTTGTGAAAACGCGTAGATGCTGAAGCCGCTAGATCGAAAACGCGTTTAAGCACCCTTACCTTGTAGATAACCTTCTTAGGTACCTGTATGGTGCGATTGATAAAGATTTGTAGATGAAAGGACACAAATATTCATGTTTTTCATGAAAATCTAAATTATTGCATACTAGCTAACTACTCATCAAATAAGCGAATCTAAGACAAGAACATAGCATGTTGCTAAGATGACGCCTGTAAGAGAACTCCACTATCAGCATTTTATGCTGAGAAATGAAACTTTCTCTATTCTGCTATGCAGTTCTTACTCCTTTAATCCCTTCATTGTCTGCAATACTCAACTAATCTTCTTGCTATCTTATTCTGTTTGTAACACAACGAGCAACTCGAATTTACATTGACTTCAGTATCATTTTCACTCACCTCCGAAACAATGATCTACACTTTTGCGCCATTGCCTCTTAGAATGATTATTCATTCACCCCTCATCTTGAACATTTACACCAGTTTCTCCCTATTCTATTGTGTTACCATCTCCTTTGACTTTGGAGATTCTGCCATGGATAATGCCTGTAAGCGCTTCCTATTTCCTTCTTTTAACCTACCAATTTCTTTTCACTTAGAATGACCTGAAAGTACTTGAAAGGAAATCAAAGAAATCGGCCGTCATCAAAGGGTATTTCAACCTGTTATCTGAAAAGCCACTACTTATCTTTCTGCCATTAGCATTACTCATATGAGGCTGGAAAGCTTACGAATACAAGACACCTCATTCCTCGAGACAGTCTTATCTGCTGCTCCAATGATATCGAATGTGATGATGGATTATGTTTTAGTAGTGCATAATATAAAGCGCGTACTTACCACATTTCCATGGTATGAGTTCGTTGAGTGATAAATTCGAGGCAATCATGTGAGAAAATTCTGACTCGAATGTTCAACGTTACGCAATCACTAGCGAATTCTTTTTGTGGTCATGATCAAAAAATCAATTAAAGCAGCTTTGTCAAACGAGTAAGTGCCAAAAGTTCACTATCCAAAAAAGCATCGATCAAACAAACGAGGTTAGGCATCAATTCAGCGATCATAACTTATTTGTTTCCTTATTTGAAATGCTTAGGAAAGCATGGATCAAAACCATAGGAAAATAAAGAAATGAAAACTCTTCAGAGCTCCTCTCTTATCTCTGAACTAAGTTAGGGAGTAGGAAAATCACTGCGATCTTTCTACGTTATAATCAGCAGGAGAACTGGCTGACTGCTCTAGGGAGATGCTGACGCGGCCCAGTCTGGCCGTTTTCGAACACGCATGTTTCAACCTTACATTGTAGAGAAACAGGGGTTGAAAAAAGCAATCGCAACGACGAGTGGGTATCGATTAATTTCAAATGCAGTAGGAGGTGATAAATAAAGTTCAATTATTTGGTGAAAACTATTAGTTAGCCGTTATAATCTAATTCACATGAGCATTCATTTGATTAATAAATGCTGCACTCTCAACCATTTCAACTCAACCTATTAGTAACAGAGCTGATCAATGAGTGGCATTACATGGCAAGAGATTTATGCTATGTTAAATTTGTCTTAAAAGTTTATACATGATTGCATACGTATAAGTTCATTCATTCAAGGTCATCCCTAGGATAGTGATGGTAACTACCACAACAAATACCAATGCCATGGTAAGGCACGAACGTTTGTATGATGACCCAAGTAACTAAAGACCAATGCGAATGGAACCTCATTTCATCAGCTCTATCATTCCTCCAATCCAAACCTTACTGCAGAGCGCAAGCAATAAATAAGTTGAGGACGCTTGCATAATTTGCGAAGAATGTAAGGATTTCAATTTTGGATAGATTAGACAACTGTTTCATAAAATTTCATAAACTGGAAAAGAAGAGAACAAATGATGGGTTAACCTAATTCTTTGCGTGAATTGAAAACCTAATGTTAATAACACAATTGACCTGCACAGCAAATGATCTCTTCATGATTGATTGATGTCTTACTTTCAGCACTAATATTTTTATTTCAACAACAGCTGCGTTTCCCAAGAAGAAAACCATCGATTCTCAACACCTCATGATAAGAAACATCAGCAGCAGTTGTCATAGTTATCATGTGTGCCGATACCAAATCTTTTAAATTAATGCATATGAAAATTAGCGACTGAAAATGCAACAATAGAATAGAAAACAATGGCTTGTAGCATTCTATCCAAACAAAGGGTCTATCTTTAAGCGGTATGAGGAGTTAGTGACATCGTTGTAAATTAAATGAATGCTTTCCCTGCTTTTTTTGACGTCTCAGTGAGTGACATAAGGCTAACCACATGGGGCTCTGAGAAGAATCCACCGGGAGATAGGTGATTCAGTCCAAAATTTCTGCCGGCCAAAATCAAATGAAATCAGTGCTTTACACATGCTGCGTGTGGATTTTCTAATGGTGGAATCAGTGTGTTCTACATGAATTCGATGTCATACTTTCAAATAAAAAAAACCGGAGTATGGAATGGGGCTGCACACTTCTTTTTCCACAAGTAGTGAATAAAGTGGATGTCGAAATATGAATCGAAATTCTGGTTTAGCTCCATTTAATGGTCATTTCGAGTTTTCTAGCTGATAGTGCGAAATATTGTTTAACAGCCATCTAGGAAACCTAGAAATTCCATAAAATCTTAGAATGTCATTAACTGGGATGACTCAACGTCTCAAGGTGTTTTCGGAATGCCAGTAAAAATTGAATGAAACAGGGGAATGGAGTTCTGTGATACTTCGAAAATACATGAATAACAGAGCATCAACTGAATACTGTCCGACTTTACATTTTTTACATTGGACTTAGATTTTAGTGACAGAAATCCTCAAGGGCACCGGCAAAGCCAAGCAAATTCTGTATATTATAAGCAAAGATAGATTGCAATTATAAGATCTTAGTTTTCAACTCCTAGGGCATGTAGTTTCAGCAGTTGTTTACAATGATGAACTCCTGTTGGATATTTGAGAATCTTGCTCTTTTCAATCTCCTGAGAATATTGAAATCGTGAAGCTTGACATTCTCTCTGACATACTGCTGAAGGTATGCTTTTCCTCCAACACTACTTGCTTCATTCACAGCAATAAACGCCAACTTGACTTGAAGAAGGATAGATATACAGTAGGCCCTTTCATAAAAGTCTTCTGCGTGCAATTATAATTTCAGTCATTCATACTTCGTTCTAGTTAGTTCTAAAAGACCAGAACTCGGAGTCGTAACGACTGGAAGTTCTATCATCAAAACCCAAAGTCGCAGTCGTACTCTTTTCATGAATAATGTCAACGCTTTTCATTTCACAATTGTTCACAAGGAAAACAAAAATACGTAATCTCCACATTAATAACTCTGTCAGTAAATTCCTGAGAGTTCGCAGGACATCAATTGTTAAGTGCAAGTTGGAATTTTGTCATTAGCATCACTTTCGACGAGATAATGGTGCTTAATATCTGTCACGAGGAACAAGGTGAATTAGAGTTGAATCCAAATTGTCATCAGAACTGGGTAGTGATAGAATTCTATATAGAAAACGCGCACTACAAATTTGTTGCATACGCTTCCTTCGTGCACGATTCAGGTGCTTTCTTTTAAGAGAAGACATCTGGCTAGAATAAGTGAAATCACCAAAAATATGAATATTTATTCAATATTTAAAAACTCATCATCAACAAAATGGTAATAGTTTTGCTTACTATTTCACAAAATAAAGGTCATCACTTTGTGTTGGAGTGAAAGTATGGTTTTAGATGTGTGGACGTCGTGTAAACAATCCGAAATAATGCGGAATATGTACTAACACTCCGAATCGAGTATGGCGTCTGAGGTCTGCTGATACACAGAAGAAGATCGCGGCAATGCCAATCTCTGAATGACACTAAACGATGAATGCATATATCAAAGAAGGATGTCGATGAAGATTATTTAAATTAAAACCATGCGTTAAGGTGTGAGCAAACTTGAGCCGACGATACACTTGGTGGAATGAAGAAGAAAAGGCAGTGTCTGATAAAAGAAAGTCCTACTAACTGAAATGGAACAATGATGAGACCAAGCTGATAATGAAGAGTCAGTTCAAGAAGCAAGCAAGGTAGGGAAGCATTTGCTGAGGAGCTTCGAGAGATTTCAGGGAAGAATAATGCTGTCAAGAATGCAAAGCGGATGGTAAAAGAGGCCACTGATATCACAGTCTCTGTTTACATGCTAACTGAGAGATCATGCCAATTCTGAATGTTGAACTTCGAACACGGAAGGGAAGACGTTCCGATTTGTGAGCCAGTATAGAGTCTGAAATACTTCTTGTCTAAGCAGATCGTGAAGTGATCTCAGATAGCAAGAGAGGAAAAGCTGAGAGGTAAAGGCATCGTCGATTCATAACTCAGGCGAAGCAAGTGTGAAATGGTTAACTAATCTGATAACAACATCAATTCCAATGAAATTCCTGCCGACAGGAAATGAAATAATATGCTTCTATTAGAATACGTAGTTGATCCGATAGAAATATGACTTTTTGCTTTGTTCAAGTTGGTGAGAATAGAATAGACAGCAGTTGATTGTTGATTGCAATTTCAGCCGCTCGTCCATGCGCCAATCTTTAGAAGAAGCAAATTATTGAAACATACAATAGTTGTAGATTATTGCTGCGACGAATTATTGAAGTTATTTTATCAAAATGCTTTTATGTACAAATGTTTGATAGTAATTGTGAATATTTACCAAGAGCACTGATAAGCTGCCGGCAACTTCATGTTATCAACTATTGGAAGCCGCCGTCGTTTAGGTAATGCTATCATGAAAATATGTCCACGACGTTCTATTGTTTTCAATGTCCATGACCATTCTAGTCCTTCATCATTATAGTGTCGGATTTCTGTGGTTGACCTAATGTAACGTTTATCGAGTCGATCAGCTGGTAGAGCACACGATGAGGCTATGGAGGGACACGAATTTGTGATTGAGAAAATTGTAATAGCGCAGGTTAAATTCAATCCGATACAGTTTCGGTGTAGACCGGGTTGAAGCACAGGTGAAGTTATCTTCATCTCAATCAAATGCACAGGTATCGAGTGAGCTGACTAACATTAGTGACATCTTCGAGGACAGATAGTTTCCTGTTATCTGATTGATGTTCTAGATGGCAACGGAAAATTCGAGGCAGCTGTCAGTACTAGCGGTATGCGATGACCTTGAGGAGGCTTGAGGAATGTTTAGTGAGTCGATTGCTGCTGTGAGATGCCAGCAATAGAGGCCGGTAGCAAGTTGTTCAGACTGGAAGATATTTCTAATTTGTCCGGCTGGAAAAACGGATATCAATCGGAAGTGAGTGAGTGCTACAAAGGTGAGATACTTAACCGATGTATAAACAAAAAAATTAGCACATCTTTATACTTGAAAATGTGAAGATGTATAAATTTTGCATGAAGACGTTCATATCTTTGACAGTATTAGTAATGTAAAATACATGTTGTTTCAAATCCCAAAAATCGTTTACTCATGAAAATGCCATCTACAGACGACGGATATTCCATATTACCACTGAAAGAAAAATATTTTCATTGTATTCAAAGCTCAATCATGTCATGTTTGTCTAACGTTGCAATGTTCTGCATCAGATGAAAATGTCTTTGTTCAAAAACTTGATGAGAATGCAACATTTTTTCAAAAAAATGCTGATAAGCTAGATTATAATCGCATAATCTAGGCGATGCAATCTACAGAATACAATTCTGAATAACCTTGTACTTTGAATGTGTGAGTACATGCACGGTGTTTAGTTACATTTCAAGCGTTTTAATCACTTTTATGAACGATAGATGTAAAGGTCATGTATTCACTTTTGTTTGTATGTAAAACAACTCTTTAAATCATTGCGATTCGGTATGTTTATCTTTCAAACACGAAACATGCGCTTAACATAACACTATCGAAATATCTTTCTTATAAAAGTGAGCGCATGTCACCTGCTGCTTTACCCAACCTGACACCATTTATTATCACGAAACGAAGCAGTGATGTGATGCTGACGGTAAATCTTATACGCAAGTTGCCCTGTGCACGTGACGCAACAGATGCCCTTATGTGACTCTGTTAAGCACGTAAGTGACGCAAAGGACGAACAGGTCCTAATGAGCAATCAAGAGTAACTTCATATTATTGCATTGAATAGGCTTCTGAAATTATTCGATGCACAGAAAATGTATTGATACGTCACGCAAGCACTGCGCCTTCATGTAAGGGAATCAGGTTAGCTAAACGATTTAACTGAATACTAGGGTTGTCAGTACAAGGTCAAATGACAATACTTTCTTTTTTGGTGCAGACGTGTCAATTTTTGCAAGTGAGGTCATTCCTCCACCGTCATTGCAAGGCAGACAATGTGCGATGGAGGTGCGCTTGATGTTCCAGGATGTTGTAGTGAAACATTACACCTGGGAAAATCATGAATCATAAATTTCCTAGAAATCAACATTTTTTAATTTTCAAAGTCGGTGCGCACGTGTTAAGCTTATCATCTGAGCAAAATTTTTATCTGTACGTCTAATTAATCAAAAGGAACCAATTCATCGCCTGGCCCGACAAAAACAACGAGATTATTTTTTTTGCCTGTCATCCTAATAAGCATTTACATGTATACATCAACTCCTCCCGGCCCACATTTTCAATTTCGTTATCTACTGAATTAATTTATCTTTATTATCAAAATACATTTGCATCAAACTCTAATACCCTTAAACACCTGTCACGAACTCCATAACCCTTAACCCCAATATAAGGGTCAATGGCACAGTGAAACTTGATCAACATCTCATGGTGCCTGTTTATGCAATTGTCGTCCAATTGTAATACGAGCAGTCAGTAAGCTAATACATGTACATGATCTAGACATTCTATTGGCTCTGGAGTTAATTGCTACAGGTTAGTAAGCCTTGGTATTATTATCAACGGGGTGACGAAAGTGAGACAGGTTCCTGATCGCATTGAAAATATGGGGATGAAGGAGAGGATCGGATAGATAAATCCATTACGAATTATTTTAAATACATCGATGTGAAAAAGCAACAACACAGTAACATGCAGATTGTTAACAATTTTTTTACTTATTATTTGGTGTGTTTTACTATTATTGAGATCGGTATTTTCAGTATATAGAAAACGTCGATTTCAGATTAATTTAAAGGAGGTAATCGGCCGACCATCAAAATCACTAATCGGTAAAACCCCTAATTGAGACCAAATAGTGGATTAGCCCATAGGCTACATGGGATTTAGTCGGCAAGTCACAAAACTGAATTTAATATCAGATGAGTCAATTTCAAGAAAGTGTCACAGGGATAGTTGCATGAAATTGTATCGCCTGATGCGCAATATTCATTTTGAAGCGACAATTCTGTTTATGTGTCGAGCTTAAATCATGAGACAAAAATATCTACTCGTAAAATATTTTGATCTGAAAACAGATCCATTCATCGTTGATCGTCGAATCATAAGTGTTATAATCACCATGTAACTTTCCACTTCCAATATTTGGCAATTCTGCGAATAAATTTCACTATGAAGCTGCTACATACGTTAAGAGAATGAGATTGAAACACTTTCAACAATTGGCAAAATGAAACAGGGGCTAATGTAGCTTTTGTTGCAAAGAAATATACGAGTGGTCATTTACTTATTTTGCTGCGGAGCACCAAGAAGTCTCATCTCCAACATAATAAAAATGAAAGACAAATAGTGATTCCTACATCAATACAATAATGTTAATCAGCAAAATTTTCATGTTGATGATTAGCATCATCTGATGATCCCATGTACAAGGCATTGCTGTTTTACAGAATTTTCACCCTATCACATCAAAGAGCCATGAACGAAGCTAGGGGTTACTCAAAGAAAAAGTAATAAATTGTAATATTTTAAACAAATAAAAGTAAAATAACAGATCTTATAATTTGATTAAGCTTTACCCATCAGGATGAAGATTGCATTGTTCAGATAAAGTGGTCTGGGGAAGCTTATTCCAAAGATGTGCAGTGAGAACAAAGAAGCTATTCGAGCGACTCACACTTACGTTCGCGTTCTAAACTCACATGATAGCATGTGAGTGCATTGGCTCTGCGTGTGCCTCTGGAGAAGACTTTAGGTTTAGGTACGCACTCATTTGCTGCAGAGCTGCGTCTATCGAAATAGTATCTGTAGAAGAGACTCAGTGAAGCTACATCCCGTCTGACGGAGAGCGGCTGCAACTCATTAGTAAGTTTTTTAGCCAACTAGCTTTTCTTCTAGCGTATTTTGAATATTAAAAGCATCTTGGTTCCATGTCAGGCGGATAAGGATTCAGGCTTCCATCCGCGAGAGAACGGCATGCAAGTGTGCTTGTCCCACTGTGTTACCGACGTTGAATATCATTGAATATTGGCTAACCTCAAGTCGGTTGGCTCTCAACATCGAGAGTCAGACATAATTTGGATATCAACAAACGCAAAACAACAGCCAAGCCTTTTTACTTACTGCCATCGATGTTTTACGTTCTTGATGCCTTTTCACTTTTTGCTTACTGAGGCATGCGCTAAACGTTGTATCAGAGGAAAACACATTCTCACTTGTAGATTATGGAAAAAATTACAAATCCTTTTACACAAAATACTGGAACATTCATTCATATCTGCATGATGGATTATCGGAATGACAAAATGGGAGAAGCATATAGCAACTGTCCCAAACAGTTCACAGTGCTATGCCTGATAATTCTCTTCATTAAAGATAATATTTGTATGTAGGAAGCCTCAACTCGACGTGGATTATACAATTCATTCAGAATTACACATTGAATGACAATTTTTTGGTTAACATTTATATACATTACAACATTTCTATACAGGCTGAGTATCGGACTGAGTGTCAATGAATTTCAGATTCGATGCTATGGTCAAAACCAAACCTTTCTATTGCGATCATACACTGTCACCCTAATTTCCTGTATCGCGCGTTCCGTCAACTTATGAAAGGTGAGTTCCCAGATCCATTTTGGCGTTAAAGGCGGAAGATTGCCGTCCGATAATAGTTGATTGAAGTGCGTATACATTTAGAACACATATTAGATTAACTGCGTAGGAAAATTGCAATGAAAAAATAATCTCCCTACTTTGATAGGCCTAATTAGAGATATCCGATAGTTGATCCAGGGCAAACTTTAGGTCTGAACATGAATAATTGCTTTCCGAAAATCAGTAAGTCTATCTCGGAATAAACTTATGGAAAATTCCTCTGTAGTAAGAGCCGTGACACTACGCTTAAATAGATGATCTTATTTCGTCATTTTATTTTCGAATCTAAAAAAATTTTCCATTTTTAGATGAATGCAGAAAACTTGAGGTACAATGGATAATGAGTAGGTAGTGATACAGTTCTAGTGCTGATGAAAATTACAAAACAAAATTAGAAGCATCACATATGAAATCAGCGACCCATGATGTTATCGAGTTTGGTGCACGCATTGAAACAGTATCTGCAGAAAAACATGAACCAGCAAACAAAAGACAATTCTCTTTAATCCAATGTCAATGCAATCGATTATTCACTTGAAAGTGCATGTAAATATCAGATTGAATGGAGACATGACACAGGTTTCATTTCAAGTGCGTCCAGTAACGTCAATAAAACGAAAAACGGCTTAGGAGATACTATAATTATCTCAAAACAGCTATCTGTGACTATTCTGAATTTTCATGAAAGGCAACAATAGACGAAATGTTGATAATGAATTCAGAAGGAGGATCCGGAATTTACCTTAGATTGTTTTCAAGTTCAAAATGTAACCGAGAAGTATTCAAAATGAACAGATTCAAATATCATTCATAGTGACGACATACTTGTATATATATATATATATATATATATATATATATATGTATTTCTGAACTCAGTGACCAAATTCCTACCAAGGTCGCTGAAAGAATTTGCCGCTGCTCCTATCAAAACTTAGATATCCAGTGCATCAATGCAATTCATCATGCGACGGGGTTTAAGCAAACATAAATACTACATTTACGTATATATTGCCCAGAAAGCATTGGAGATTTCCATGAAGCAATGTGTATTATTCATTATACTGTCGTGACAGGATTTATCAGGCTCTGCATATATCATCTTAACTGTCTCAGAAGAAATAAAAATAGACCATAAAAAATTAAAGTTCGAATTAACTATAGAACTTAAATGAGTGTTAAACTGCATCATAACATATCAATTGGTGCCTCACTCAGCATGGAACTTCATCGTGCAACGATACATTGTAAATTTCATTGCTTCTAGTGATTTTCATAACGTTCTACTACGCATTTAATGTTAAGCGTCTAAGAATACATTCTTCAGATGTTTTCCTTTTTATTTTCATTAGATTAAATACTGGTACCTGCGTGAAGTCATATTAGATAGAAGATTATCCATGAGAACGTCAAATTTAATTGAATCGATTAAATCTGATATTTTAATTGACTGTTTAAAGGACGGTCGTGTTGTCGAGTTTCCTTGAGCAAATCAGGAAAAAGTGGCTTCATCATCACCCATTACCAGGAAAGGAGATGAGTAGACTAGTAGGACATAAGTAGTGAGCTACGATAGCCGTTCACAATAATTATTATTCGGTTTCAGTGTAACAAAGCTGCTCATAATCATGAAAGATTCCGTTTTGCAGTACACATATGGCACTTGAAGATCTAGAATAATGAATCACAACAGAATCACACCGGCATGCAAAAATCTTGTCACCACTATCTGATGCGACCTGAGAGCCTGAGAAGGTAAAGGTTCGAGATAAATGGTGCGCTATTTTCTTCGGTACACTACTTGCGAGTAAGTAAAATTAAATTATCATAAAGTGGATCCATCAACTGCCTCAATCCTTACTCAACAGAAAGTTACGGGGAAAATGAAAGCAGACTTGAAGAAATGAAAATCAGATGAGAACATTCTTGATTGATTAGGAATAATATCATGTTGTCATATTAATATAATCAGTGTCAAAATAGTCCTGACTTCGTCATTCCTGTACCCTCAGCTTGTCAAATCTGACAACTCATCAACACCTCACTCTATCTCATTCACGCATCCCTTTCAGCAACCTCCTTTCTTGAGGATTCAAGAAATGGCCGGTTGACGACTGACATTTCTTATTTGCTTTTAGTTTTGGAATCACCATAGTTGGCTTCTGGGATACCAATTAATGACAGGTCTTCATTCAGTCATTCGCGACATATGTTCTTTCAAACTCCTTAAACCCCACTATCTTTTTACGTGGTTAAACTCATTGAGGACACAATTTCCACCTAATGATGTGATGCAAAATGGTTTCCAGATCGACAGTTCTTCATTCAACTTTCTGTCTGATATTTGGATACCACACATTCCCCAGTAAGGAAAGCAAAGTCCTAAATAAGCATCCACAATCCTCTGAAATATGACCAACAATCCTGTCATTTGAAACATAAAAAATACATAACCAATTCCTAACTAAAGTTGACATAAGTAATACTTACAAAAGTGACATCAATAAACTTCAAAAAATTTTCTGGTGTTTGGCAAAGTTTCCCCTTTGAACTAGCATGCAGTGTCTGCAATGAATAACTTAACATGCAAACACCTCGCTTAACCACAAGGCCGCAAAGCCGCAGGGTAGGGAGCGATACTTGGCCAGAAATGCACATATTTACTACCCATGAATGAAGGTCCCGTTTGGTGTCTACACACAATCTACAATCTACACACATAATACTGTACAAAGTGGATTGCGTGGCAGGTTTTGGCTGACTTATAAGAGCATTAACATATAGTCAAGGCGATTTACTAAATCTAAAATTATTGATAAAGAGTAACAGAACCAATGTAGCATCGTACTTATATTGTGATTTCCAAATTAGAAATAAGCGATTGAAGCAAAATGTTTCAATGTACTTCATTAAATATTATATAATCCTCTCATCATCTTTTCATTCATCTTAAGATTATGTAACAATTGACGACTTATGCATCATATACGATCACGATGAAGTCATCTCCTCTCAAAAAAGACGTTTCTATGGTTTGATTATTGCTATTGACAGGCTTCGCTAATTCATCAGCCTTTTTCAACTTTGAAACGCCAACAAAGACTTCGTTTCATGTAATCCGATGGAAACTGTCTGCCACACCCTTTAATACGCAGCAACGAGTATAGAAGAAGCATCTCTTCATGACAAAAGTACAATAAAATCGAGTGAAAGTCAAGCCATATCAACTGACTATTCTGATAAGAATAATGCTGATACAGCCTTTCTTGTCTTCAAGGATACTAAAACTACATTAAAAGTGAAGGTCGAGAGTTACTTTACTGAAAGGAATCTGCGTTCAAAATACGTTCGGCGGAGAATGTCACTTCCTGTAAAATCATTCTCGTCATAGTTTATCAAGAGTATTCAAAATGAAATGCCGTCTTCAGACCGAGCATGCATTAAGTTAATTGCGACAAGGGTCCATTTCTGCAAAATCTCATCAATGACTGCTACTCTTCTCTTAAGAAACTGATGACAAAGATTTACCAATAAGGCTTCGCTCTTGAGACACTTTTCTGATTTTAAGTAAAATTATCCACGCGAAAGTACTTAATACTGTACTAGGTAGACTCAATAGATTTCGACTGTCATCGAGACAGACAACATTGAATAATCAGAATGGACACAATTACGTTGTGTAAAGCATTGATTTAATCTTGCCTAAAAAGAGTAAGAAACAATTCAGAGCAAACAAGTGAATCTTGATTGAAAAATTAAGTTATCATAAGAATGCTTCAAAATATTGCAGGATATCAAATGGTTACAAATTATGGGCCACAGTACACCGGTGAATACACGATGATCACCAATAGGAGAATTTCTTTTGACAACCTTCAGCAGCATCCTGAAAGACAGTTAAGCGCAGCAAGTCTCCATTGAAGCCTCCTGGTGCAATTCTTCCACGACACATTTGAAACACAGCCGGTGGTTTTTGGCGTCTCTCAATTCAGAACAAGCTCGCCGACCAAGCAATCTGTGACTCCATCTTAATGTGCCATTGAAAAGTCATGTTTTCTTTCCTTCCTACCACAAATACCATATGTAATAGGAATCGACTGGATACCCGGGTCTGAGCACGTCTATTATCCGGTCATTCTCCAAGTAAGGGTCCGGTTTCGGCCCTTTTCCAGGCACGGCCCGTACGGAAATAAATGGGGTATGATCATAGTATGAATTCATATATATAATCACAGTATGAATTCATACGTATGATCATAGCATGATTTTTTCATAGTATGATTGCAGTATGATTTCTTCATAGTATGATCACAGTATAATTTCTTCATAGTGTGATCATAGTTTGACTGCAGTAGGAGTTTTCTTAGTATGAACTAAATATAGTCACTTTTTCATCGTGTGATCACGAACCGATTTTGATAGTATGACACTACTGTCAGATTTTTCAATTATCGGTATTTTCTTCTGATTCATGAAATGGTTTCGGCGATCTAACATGAACAATTGAGCACCAAAATCAGAAATAGTGTTCAAATGTTAGTGATGAGTGTTCCAGGACACTAATTCATTAATTATCAAAACTTATTTCAGCCTGTCGACTAACAACATTTCACAGTAAGTCGATGTCACCATCTTTAATAACTTTAGCTCTATAACTATGTTGTTGTGAACAATACAGAGAACAAGCGTGGCCATGGAGAATTCATTGAGTTTATTCTTTCTTAAACTGTAGGTCCATCAAATGTTTCTAAATCGATAGTCAGATTAGTGTAATAAAAGCTAACATCCACAATAAATCGATGCATAGGAAAAATAAATACTAGAAAATATATTAAATAAACAAACAACATGTTTATCGTTTTTACTCATAAATCATCATTATCAGCACAACCCTGATTCACCGAAAAAATTGCCGAAACATCTAATTTGATTATGCAGATATACAATGAACATAACAAGTGAACCAATCAGATATTCTACGACAAATGTAAAAACATGAATTTCATTGCAAGAACTGTGCCAAGCGGCGCTGACAACTGACAGCAATGGCGAAAAATTCTTGAACACAATAAAAAGTTAAAATTCAATAAAACTTCAGTTAAACTTCAATAAAAAGTTAAAATTCCAACACCAAACTTATACTAGCGAGAACCGTTAAAATATGAAATAAGAGTGAATATGGAAGAAACAAGTACATTTCTTCGGATTTATTAATCATCAAATAACTGAATTGACACTTTCAATTAGCATGAATCACGCAACTGATTGGAAATGAAAGTTCAGAGATCTCTTAATTAGTAGAAAGTAATAGTACTATAAAATACGGATCACCATCGAAGAAAAGGAAATTATACTTACCTCAAAATGTCATGTCACATGAAAAATAAATGATAGAAGCTTATTATCTCAGGCGAAAAATCAATCTGCTGAACATATTCGCTGCATAGCAGAACATACGAAATCATACTATGAAATGGTATGAAGTTTTCATAGTATGAAAAATTCATACGTAATCATTCTGTGATTCATACCCATTTATTTCCGTACGGGGGCCATTTTAAGTGCCTAACGACCATAGCCATTCATTATGACCTGTACATAGGTGTTGATCATGAATTAAATGACTACTTTGTATGCGAAAATAAGCGCATCATCAAACCAACAATATGACAGATAAGGCGGGAAAATTGCAAGACAATGCATTTTTCCAAACCTTTTGCATTTTAAATCTTTCTTGATTTCTTTCGCCTTTTTGTCCAACGATCCAACTGTCAAGCGGCTACGAAACAAGCCAATCCGCGCACGCATCCGCAAAATACACGGATGTTGATGCAAATTGTTCATTATGTGGATCCAAGATCGCCTGTAAGGCTGATTAGCCGATGGAAGCCAGGTTCACATGCAGACTTGCAATTTTTCATTAATGACATTCTGTCAAAATTCCTCATACCGTCACCGAATTTCAAAATTTCATCAGAGGAAACGCAATGCCAGCAAAAAGTGAAATTCCCAAGATTTGTCAGAGAACGCATACTTTCTAATCGCGTCGAACAAGAATTAGAGATTTGACTCTAAAATAATGCATGTATCATGAGTAAAAAACAAAAGGACTTTTATGTCCTAAACTAGTTAACATTAGTCAGAGTACAATCGATGTGTATGACAATATATTTTAAGGAAATTAGACAGGTATTCACCGAATACCCTGTGTATTATTACCAATCACCCCTGATACGAATAAGCACCTAATAATAAAAGCGCTATTTGAATTGTTTATGCTCTACATCTAAGAAACATAATGATAGGTGTTGTGTAAATACCTAAAGATGAAAAATACAAGGGGGTAACGGAAAAGAACATTGAAATGTTGGGGAATCGCAATTACTAGCGGGAAATTTTCGTGGGCAATGGATTCAAGGTGCAAAATCTAGTCACTGGATTAAGTTATCTAAGATTAATGAGATTTAAATGGGGCATGATTTACATTATCTTAACCTAACAACATATGGAAAAATACTTCAAGTATTACTACACATGCAGCAGGGAATCACCAACTCGCAGATAGAACAGGACGATATCGTGCAAATCGAGATAATCCAGAAGGTATAGTATGTAAATAATGTATATAATTACGAAGATATCGAAAATTCATTTCTTTTCATTGTCAAATGTTCACTTCAGCTAACACTGAGATCAGGAGAAACGACATCCCTTTATTCAGAGATGCATGCGAAGACATGCATTCTAGACTGCATGTGGTATATGTGACCCAATTGAAATCATTGTCATGTTGTTTGACAGAGGCAGAGAAAATTGGAAACAATAGAAATTCTTCTCCAGCTATGGCATGACGAGCGAATATTATTCACATCTGTTAATGAAAGGAATGATCACCGTCAGGTCAGTCAACTGCTGAATTTTCTCTCATCCGATAAGGTCAACCGTGATGGGCTGCATTTATCTGTGTCAAACAATCAAATGATAATTACATGCTCTTAAATTGGGATAAAATATAAATTGAAAGAAAATTCCTCCGTTCAATCGAAATATACGTGCTACTTCAAATCTCCTAATAAGTAGCATGAGAGAGAATGTCTATTACCTGTAGGAGAAAATTGAACCTCCGATACTCGAACTTCAGGTTTGAATGCACGGCCGCTGAAATCTCCGACTTTGACACCAGGCAAACGGATTTTCCTTCCTTTACCATCCCCTTCGCCCATGTCAATCAATCCCATTGAACCCCATTCAGTCATCTTCCGACGATCATGAATTTCTTGAACTCCATCTAAGGAGCGATTGCACGTGATTTCGTATTTCCGGAGCAACATCTGAGTCGTAGTAGAAAAGAGGCATACATATTTCGATTGTCCTCCAGCGAGCAAGTACTCTCCATTGGCTGAGTAGCAGAGAGATTGAAACGTTCTAGAAAATGTAAATGAGTAATATCAAGGTTTTTGGTGCAGCCAATCCTTAACAAAAAATAGATGCAGAGTAGAGGTGAACATAGTGATGATGTGTGTTTATCAAATAGAAATAATAATAAAGTTCAACAAAGAATATCAAAGATTAAGCTCAGGATGCAAATCAATATTTAATTTTTCTATTTACATTGTGTTGGTATAATGTAGTATTTTCTAATTATTGCAGCCGCACTAACTTAGGTGATTTGCCAGTAGTGTGCTTGAAGTGATACTTAATGAATGGCCGCCGAAATTTTACAAACTTACTCGTACAATTTGAAAATCTCAAAGTGACCCGCGCATGGCCGCAACTTTAAATAGGGAGTTGTGTCGATGTTGGAGAGATGTGAACTGTACTTGCTGATGATTCCTGATCTATTTAAAGAATATCAGTCACAAATCAGAATAATCGAAGTCAAAGATAAGTTCAAAATAAAGTTTATTTTCTTAGATTGAACAATCCAATTCGGCTGCTCGGAAAAGTGTTCAGTGCGAGAGCACATGCTCCTTCACATGCAGTAAAAGTCCTTTTTCAGTTCGTGCGGAATCTCGCCATGTTTGAGCAAGGAAGTAGTCCTCTTGTGAGCAAGTCTTTGAGAGGGGATCTTCGATGCTCTCTAGCTTTCGCACAACCGGATGCTTTTCACCTGTCGACGTTTCTTGAATTTGTCATGAAGATGAATGCGTTCATTATTGTGACACCGGTACATAACACATTTGTTGATGACAGTAAGCAATTTTCTGCATCTAGTATTTTTCATCCCACAAAAGAGAGTGCGTTCAATAATTCTCCCATGCATGCCGTGTACAAAGGAGGAACTCAGGGAAGCTTTAATAGGACATCGAAGAGCATTTAAAGGGCAATAATTTTCGCATGACAAAGCGCTTGTGAGCCTAATTTTCTGCGTGGATATTCAAATTTGATGCTTTAAAACAGGGCGTCCACAGAAAATTTCGGCTGAAATTCCCGATTTTTTCCAGTTCTTTAAAGCGATTACTTAATCAGCTTATCTATACGTGACTTTCTCACTGTAACTGATTTGTCATTTAATATACATTCGTATTTACGTGTGGTAGAAATACACGCAGCCTAATAAATGACTAGATTGCCCCACATATAACATAACAATTATATATAATGGCGCAATATTATAACACTGTATAAGTGATTTTCACAATTACAAAATTGAACGCATAAGGACTTTATCTAATATTCGTATGGATTGTCCCACTACTATTGACCTAAATACCCTAATAACCTTTTCCGATCCAACAAATAAGATCAAAGACAGCATGAATCAAAGAAAAATAACTTATCACAAATAATATCAACATACCTTCCTTCTGAGGCCTTCTTGGCTGTTAGCTTCTCTCCGTCTCTCTTGAAATATCCTAAATGGGATTTTCCTTCAATACTTGCAATCTGTTGTCCTGTTTCCGGATTGATCATCAAAATGTGCCCGTTTAGACATGCAGCTGCCAATTCCTTTCCATCCGGTCGAATGGCCAAACTTATAACTGTAAATGTCAATTAAAATATTGCAAAACTTTGTCAAACATAAAATATCAAAATATCGAAGCGCACGTAAAGAATAGTACCACAGTCCGTGACGTCACATAATATAAGATAACGAACATACAATGATTTTGATATGATGATGGTCTATAGCCTATTTGCAAAGGGATTAATGAATAATCGATAGCATCAAATGATAAATGTACATTATGAGGGTGTCGCTTGCATGACGACCAGAAATTTGCAAAAAAATCATAAAATTTCATAATTGAGAATGATTTTAGAAAGATGTCCTCAGACTAGAACAATTTAAGCACAAGTCTGATAACATCCTTCTATTCTATGCCCAGACGACCTGCCACTCTGTAGCTGGGAGGCGAGTTTGTTCATCGTTTTGTAACTAAGAGTGGAATGAAGCAAACAACGGAGAAATTTATAGCAGATACTATCAGCATCTGCTATATAGGTGACGCGAAAACATTTTGCCAGGAGATCCTCTTTAATTAACAGTCCGACAAATATTTCCAAACACACTAGAAAAGATCCATAACGTTAAAAATGGAATATGGTCAGTAAAAATATTTTAAAAAAAGACGGAGAGTGATGCGAAGAGAACTCGAATATATTGACGTTATTCACAAATTTTCGGCCGAAGCCTTCATCAGGTGAAATTAACAGTGAAATTGTGATGTAGATGGACGAAATGACAGTGGACACGGAATGGCAATCTCAAACGTCACATGATCTTGAAGCAAACGCTTCAAGGGCAGGTACATTAAAACCGCAGCAAGAAGATGTGGAACATTTAATAAACCAACTCTAACAGCTAAAAACAGAAAATGAGATACAGTAACTGACCAAGAATAAAACAGGATATATACAAACAGAATGATTACAGTATAAGAAAGAGAAACAGGTTACTACAACCAAACAGTAAGTAACACAATTTGATTATGACCAGAGTAATTTACAAAAAAGGGCTACTTTACACTTCTAATTCCCTACCTATGCATCCATTCATTAATAGTCGATGATTTCTTCTAATATTTAGAGCTTCTATAGAGCGACGGACATTAGGATGCTTCACATTTCTATCCAGCAATTTCCATTTCAGGGGTAAATTACTAGACCTAGGGTTAACATCATGACTAGCTAGATGACGAAAAATCGCAGAATTTATATCAAATAAATGTTCTTTGAAACGCGTAGCAAAAGTCCTAAAGTTTCACCGATATACATCTGATCACAAATAGTACAAGTAATTTCATAAACAACAAATTTAATATAACACATCTTTGGCTTGCTGGCATATTTACACGAAATACAATCTGGAGAACATACACGATGTGCCCTTAATGGCTGCAAAGACTGAGACAAAGGTAAATTATTTCTAAAAACAATTTGCAAATTAGACTCAAGACCTTTCGATTTCACTATTTTGCGAGCTTGAGATACAAATCGTTCCCCTAAGTAAGGCAGAAATAATTTTACACTTTTGTTATGGTTCACATTACTCTTCTTATGAATGGGATGAAACAAATATCGCTTGACAACTCCTTTCGGATACCCATCGTCCAGAAACCAATGTGACAAAATGTTAATAGCTGCATCATACATTTGTTTATCAGAACAAATATTTGCTACCCGATTTCTCTTACCAATGATGACACTTATTTTCTGGGCTCTTGGCACAAATGATGACCATGGTATGATACAACCACTATGACATTCCTTACCATACAGGCCTGTACGGATATTTGGGCGAGTACAAATCTTTACATCAAGGAAATTTATGCAACCACCGTCAGTAAGACCTTCGAAAGTAAATTTGATGTGTGGACAGATTCTGTTGGTGACTTCCAATAGTTGATCCACAGATCCAGGTGACATTATGACAAAAATATCGTCAATATATCGGTACCAAAATATTATGTCCGGGAGTAATTCTTTGATTTGGGACTCAATATAGCTCATGTAGATAATAGCTAAGGGTGGCGAGGCACTACTGCCCATGGTCAAACCGCTGTCTTGACGAATAATTTTGTCCTCAACAGCAAAATTATCACTCTCAAGGTAGAGGGCGAGCAAGTCCATCAGATGGTTTGGTGAAAGTTTTGAAAATGAAGAGGATTCACGATGATTAATATAAAACTCTGTTGCAATATTGATGATGGAATCGTGGGGTACGAAACCCGAGACAAAAGTGGGAATCGAACCGTAAAGGTTTATAACATCCAATGATCCCATTAAGTACTCATCCGGCAAGTCAATTGTTTGTAGTAGAGAATAAGTAGTGAATAACGTCAATATATTCGAGTTCTCTCCGCATTACTCTCCGTCTTTTTTTTACATATTTATAACTCGATGACTGGTATTTTGGGGTAAAAATATTGACTAGCTGCTTTGCAAATGACCTGTGACAATCAAGAGCAAGCTACTACACAGAAATTATAGTTTTATGTTGAATTTTTCCCCATGACCATCCTGCGTGGAAATGGGTCTAAGCATGATGTTTCATGGTCATGGGAAAAATTACCACGGGATTCTCATTCACACCAGCAAACTTGGTTCTGCCTGACAACTGACGGGTAACTAGTACGGATGCCCAACGACTATCGGCTATCACACAGACTAGCGACTTCAATTTGGAAACCGACTAGTCGCATTTTATGATGCATGCCGATTTCTTTCTTTGTGTCATTCTATTTTGGCATTGTCAGGTGGCGTCATAATTTTGATCCCTACTGTCAATTGTTCGACAATCGTTTCATGTAGCGTCCTGCAGACGCACGCTGATCCGTTCTTTCAATCTTTCAAAACATGAACAACAGATCAACCTCTATATTAACTGTGATTTATCAGATCGATTGCAACCGCTACCAAAATATCCACTCAAACTATTGAAAGTCGCATACCCATTGAATTGTTTGAACTAACGGAGCATAGCATTGCATCACCTAACCCTGGAGCAGATGACTGAGACTTCGTTCAGTTTTTAGCCGATTTGTGATCCTCCAAAGAGAATTGACGAACAACAAAGGAAAATGCCAATATTGATGAAGCTAATGACCAACGGACTCATTGATACAACGCGACAGACAACAGCAAGCAAAAAAATTTGTTCTTCAGCATCAAGTGATTTGAACAGCAAACTTCCTGCGGCCTCCTATTTATTAGTTTTTTTCTATAATAACTTGCCCTATAGGCGCACGTGCTGTATTATGAAACAAGCTTAGCTATGACTTAGATAACATGATAGCTAGCCACATGAGTACATTTTGTTGCAGCAAATGAAAGTGGACAAAAACTAGCAAGAACTGTGGTAGTGTTAATGTACTATATTCATCATTAGACTCACTTCATATCGACAATAATAACACAATGATTGAACACATCTGCATAATAGGCAAATCTGCATTTATTGATGTTCAGACTAAGGAAATGTAACTAAGCAAAAAGCAAGTTTGATAAACAGTGTCATGCTTTTTTAAATTGAATGACACTACTTATCAACAAAAAAATCCAGGATCATCAACAGAAATATAGTAAAGAGCCATTGCACATGTATTGACTACATGCAATTCGTCATTTTTTCGCGATTAGTCGACTATTGAGAAAATCAAAGATGGACAGCTCTAGTAACTAGTCTATCTATTACGTACAGGATCATCCGCTATTCACAAGGATTTATTAAGGAAACAAATCTGCATTATACATTTGCAGATCTATATCGTGGAAAAATCACCAGTTAACAGTGGCAGTCAATCTGAGTCCCGATGAGCTGTAGACGAATACACGACATAGATCGTTTCCTTCTGGCTGTTCTCTTAGCAGCACATCTTTGAAATTGTCAACAGGTCTCTTGGTAGTAAGTCAAATATTAATTTGAAAATTCAGTCATTCACAGATGCTCATTAATCACTCGTCAACTAATGTTCTATGTGGTTTTGCATGAAGCATCATTAAAGTACTACGTAAAGTTATCATCGACTACTACTGTTCATTCACTACTATATCACAGTAGCCTGCACACGTTATGTGTTTTGCATCAAATACTTACCATCAGTCTGCATGCGAATAGCATCCTTGAAATCTCTACTGTTCAGGACATTCCACAAACGCACTGTCTTATCCCAGCTTCCAGAAGCCATGACACTTGAATTGGGCAGAAATTGAAGATCAGATATCGGTGCCTCATGACCAGTGAGAACATCGAGTAATTGTCCAGTTTTCACTGCCCATACATGAACCGAAAATGTATCAACGCCACCAGCCGCCACGAAATCACCACTGCTGTCAACAGCCAAACATGAGAACTGACAAATTTCAGGAGCCGTGAAAGTTCGAAAGTTTCGATATCGTCCAAGATCATACGCACGCACGGTGCCGTCCAAGGAAGCTGAAATAAATAGACAAGGGCTGTCATTTCAGAACATTTAAAATATTTCATCATCAACTGCACGCAGAGATCGAAGCAGGATATATAAAAGAAATGAAAAAGAAAACAAATCGAAATTACAGTTCCCATAGAAATTAATAAGGTGACTTGTCTTATATCTGCATCATATCGCATTTACACTTATAAGTAACGAACAGATAGAGCAAAAGCAATCGCCTGGTTTTTGCTTAACTAAGTCTCATATTGGAATAGATTGAGTACTTGTTTTGTATAGGTTCTTCGTCGAATGATGGCAATTATAGATTCCACTTCCATGCCTTTCATCCAGATCGCAGTCTGCGTCATTAACCCTCCCAGCCAGCCATGGTACCACTTCACCACTTACAATTGTTCGTAAAGGTATAAAAACCTAATCCGAAAATCCCGAATATTATTTACTTGCAGATAAAAAAATGAAGGAGTTGAGTCCAAGAGCTGCGAGATCGAAGCTATCAGAATTCATTCGTAAAATTCCAAAATGGATGAGTGACCAATCGTAACACCAATCGAGCGAAAGCAACATTCCAGAACGTTGTAGTGCCTTGACTTCAGTCTTTCTCGATTTTTTTTTCGTTATGAAAGAGAAAGCGGCAATAACCGGAAAAAGATGTGATGATAGCAGTGAAACTAAGGTATTCATTTACACCTGCACAGTTTCTTATATGAGATCAAGCTACAGAAACAATAAACATGAATTACATCCTATGACACATACATTTCTCTTTCTCAGACTCAGACATAAAAATAATACAGCGAGAACATTCCGTGTAGAACGATAGTTAAACGATTATGCAAGTCAAATAACTACGATTATACCCAGTTAAAACGATTATGCATTGTTATGACGATATTTGAGAGAAAAAGTGCAGACCTGCAGCATCACGAGGACATTGTAAGTTCAAGCAAGCGACTAATATAAGAAAAGATAACGTTAAATATGAAAATGAAACAGAATATTGAAAATACAAGAAAGATGTAGCAAATATGCTTGAGAGGGCTGATCCCACAGGAACGAATGGCGATAAGTTTTCAAATACACTTGGATGAAGATTATCAAATTTCATTAAAGCTCCTTCCCACCTTGTAAGTGCTCATTACGGGATGGTCATCGATCCATCAGAAGGTCATAATAGACAAAATGTCAAGTTCTATCGGTAGCCATCTGGAGTCACACAGGAATAATCACATACTGATATTAAGCGCAATTCTGAACAAGAACAGTCATCGCATATTTTCTAGTAGTGAAATTCAATTGAATCAGTGTAATTTCAAATCCTATCGGAACCGGTTTACTTGCCTTTCCATGAACAAGTAAGTTTGATGGAGAAAAAGTATACACAAATATCTACTAACTGAGCGCACAGCATAATTGTCCAAAAAACCGAAAAATCATCAGACTCGTTCTCAAATCAAAATTTAAAAACGTAAAATTATCTACGAGGAGTCGGTGGCTTGGTGGATCATAATAAGTTCGAGGTATGGCTGCTTCTAATGTCTGCCGCATGTCCGGCAATTATCTGATAAAGAGAACAATGATCGGATTAGCAGATGGAGACAACAAACGATTGAAACGATCACAGGTCGATGAAAAATATTATGTTGCCAATTTCTATGAATTTCATGAATTCAATATTGGATTTGATTGTCATTAACATTAGGATCTTACATTGGTTCATGATCCTGTCATAGAGGTGCATCTGACACAAATGGAATGACAACAAATCTTGTACAAGAACAATCCTTCCCACAATAACCTATCCTGGGGCTATCTGCTTTCCCGATTCATTTCGTAATTGTTAAGCAAAACAAGAAAAATCATCTAGCAATGAACGCAAATAGGCCTAATTGTTATAACTGATTTTACACACTTCTTCATCATCCTCGGCGTGTTCCCGTCGGTGCGCGGTCGGCTCTTCTTCTCCGTATCCGCCACTTTGCAAGATCTGCAACCATTTCCGGGTGTAGGTTTGTGTTCTTCACATCTGCGTGGAGGGCATCGATCAGCCTTTGTCTTACTGTTGCTCCGATGACGCTTTCTTCTTCCGATCTGAGAACGTGGCCATACCAACTAAGTCGGCTTTCCATCATTTTCTCTGAGATGGGCGCAATTCCCATCATAGCACGGATATCTTCATTCTTTTTCTTATCGAGCCGTGAGTGCCAGCGACCACCTGAGCATCTTCATTTCCATGACGCTGAACTTTCTTTCCGCTTCTTTTGTTATGGGCCAGCACTGACATCCGTAGAGGGTCACTGGCCTGACGATTTATTTGTACATCCTTCCTTTGACTCGATGGGATAATTTTTGGTCACATAGCACACCCATTGTTTCATTCCATTTTCTCCATGTTGCCGTAGTTCGGTGTGCGACTTCTTCAGTAATTCCACCGTCCTCTTCAACGCATGAGCCAAGATATACAAATTTCTGGCATGGGGGGAACATCCCTATTATCAACCTGTATCGTACCTCCTCTTGAAACAATAGGCAAATATTCCGTTTTTGAGACATTGAGCTGCATTCCGAAGGTCGAGAGGGAGAGAGAGTCTTTCCATACTTGCAACTGCGATTGGAGACCATTTTTAGTTTCGTCTGCAGGCATGACGTCGTCTGCGTATAAATGGGTCCAAGGTGCCTCTCTTTCAATGAACTGATTTTATACACTGATGTGCTATTTCCCTTCAAGCGCAAGCACAATGTAGCTTTCTTCCTAGATAACTGCGTAGTAGTTGCTTGATGGCAGGACAGCGTAACACTCTGGATTTACTCTTTCATTTTTCGAAATTGAATTGCTGTCTTCAAAAGTCTTTGATAAATTGATACTTGAGCCATGAGTCGATGAGTTTTTCTTAAGAAATCTTCAACTATGAATTCTAGTTTAGGAATTTTATCAAGAGTACTTTACCGACCATTCAACTCTTAGAGATCGTCAGTAAGTAGAAAAGCAAATAGAAAACAAAGAAATGTCATCATCGCGTCACAGCACAAAATTTAATAATAATCAAGTTAGAGCAGATTAATAGCATCATTGGAGAAGACCGCACACCAAATGTGTTAAGCGAATCTTCTCCCACCCATCCCTCGCGAACTCGATGTGCACCTCAGTTCCGGTGTGATGTGTTTATGACATATCGATCATTGCCTTACGGCAGTCTATCGCAATTGCCTACATGTAAATAGGACAAAAAATTGCGTTTTTCACATGACAGGCACTGAAATTGTACATAATTTTTGTACCAGCAATAACTATAGTATATTGTAAAAAAAACTTATAAAACTAAATGTTTCTATTCAAGAGTGCAAGGAGAATGTTGATTAAGGTTTATAATGCAACATGCCAAACAGCATGCAATTGATGCAGGTCCTAGTAGCACATATGAATACCAGCAAGATGCTTCTTAAAAATTACATTGAAATACCTAACTCAAAAACGAAAGACTAAAAGCCTTATAATATCCCAAATTATTTAAAAAATCATTGATTACTTATATAACACGTAAGCCAAACTTTTGGCTGCTCAGCCAGCGTCAGGGTTGCAATTTAAGATCTCTATCTTTAATCTTGATCCCAACACATCGTAGCTCATGTAAATACTTTTATAAGTCATCAATAATTTTTCATGTGTGCATTTTTCAAGAATAATAATCTAGGACTTTGCAGCAAGGCTTTTAGTTTTCCATTATCTCAATCTATCATGCTGCTATAGCAGAATTTCAATATTTCATACTAGCTTGCGAAACTTACCAGAAAATAATACAAGTCCCTTGTGCATAGCAAATGATACACTGGTTACTCCACCAGTATGCTCTGAGAAAGTGACAAAACAAAGACCATTGTGATTATCCCAAACTTTCACTTTCCCGTCTAAGCCTCCCGTTGCGATGTATTGTCCACTGGGACTAAAACAAAGACTATTCATGGCATTGAAATGAGATTCTTGGCGGATATGAAACGTTTCAGCTTCCCACTCCCATACGGCAAGTTGTCCTAAATCTTCAATGCCAAATGCGATCCAGCGTCCTCCTTTGTTTACACGCATGCATGAAATTGGGCTGCTTGATATGCTGGAAATGAAAAATTAAGTGTTATGAAAAGCAGTCGGATTTTCCATGAATGTTTTACTCTTAAAACATCAATTCAATTTCTATAGAAACTTGTTAAGTTTGGATGATTTGTTCATAATCGTAAAAGGGGACAAAGGATTTAAATCACAAAAAGGGATGTAAATGATATATGAAAACAATGCCATGATTTTGAGTGCACTTAATTCACTTTTTTCTGTTGATAAAAACAGGCGAAGATATTGTCAGGTCATTTTGTTGCTAAAAAATGGAAGGGAAAGTCGAACATGAAAGAGATGCTAGCTGATATCGTTGCACAAAACATATTGGTAGGCCTTTAGGACTTGTGCCTTGTACTCGTATACTACTTTTGCTAAGTTATGCACATCGCTACTATCATTGGGCACCAGTTTTTAGTATGGAAAAATATATTTATCTGAACTCTCTACTGACGTACTAGCAATATGAAGCAGTTTATTTCTTCCTGTACGATTTCGGATGGAATTCACCGGAAAAGTACTCAAAACGAACACGCAGCCAAGAAATAGATTCATGAATGCATCCATTCGGCAGCAGACTGGCAGTAGTCATGAAAATTAGAAGTTGGTGCGCACTACAAATTTTAGAGATCTAGTTTAGTTTTCTATTAGTACAATATTTAATGCAAGAACTGATTTTAAAAAATGATAAAAAATTCACGTTCTTAAACAATAAAATACAATTTTATGACAGTCTTGTATAATTTTGTGATAATCATCATGCTTCTCAGAACGGGTTCATCACGCTCTAAAGTTCTACATCACACGTATGCAGACATTTTGCAAAATGAGCAGTTTTGGTCAATTTGACAAACCATCTTTAATCAATTGTCTACAGCATTGGTCTATGCTGGCAGGCATGTTCTGCAATCTGAACACCAAAATCGATTAATTAGGTTGATTATACAATTCCCACAAAAAGTCCATCTCACAAACATAAATAAAGAAATTTTGCATGTTAATTTGGATGGATTTTGAAATTTTGGACACTAGAGGGCCTGTTTTAACAAATGATCTAATTTGAACAATTAGTCTAATTTGAATTATTTTATCTCCTCTTTGTATTCTTTTTTATTGCTTCATCTTTCAATAACGACTACAACGTTGCCATCCAATTCCAAATTCCGGAAATATCCCGAAAGATTTCATGAATCCGGAAATCCTCAAAGGGTGACAATCCTGCGACTCGGTTCGAACCTTGATCTCTTTTCTTTACTCAAAAGACAAGGAATTGACCTGTTTTGGAATTCACTTTCAGATGAGATATATCATTATCATAAATAACGTTACGCTCGTAAGTGTGGCAAACAAATAAAAAATTTAAATTCTTGCGAATAATGATAATTAACAAAAAGATAGTTATGAAGATTATCTTGATCAATTATATGAGTATATGTATATATGAGTGATAGCAGAATGCTACAAAGGTGTAGGCACAAAAAATGATGACAACTTTGACATAATGTGATATTTTTCATACTTTTCTGACTGATGATTGTGGTAACTCAGAAATTGAATGAACAGCAAAACTTACTTTAACTGTTGCAGAGGGGTAAAATCCGGCATGGTATGAATCATGAAAGTCCCATCGTCAAATCCGGTGACTAGCATTTTGTTTGGTCGATGAAATGTCGTAGAGGATACTCTCGAAGAGATTCGCTCTTCAGTGTCTAAATTGCAGTAACGAGATCTAAAATGGAATGTCGAGTTCTCAATTAATTAATTTATCAATCCTTATAGCAAACAAAACAGCAGTTAGGAAGCAGCACTTGAACTTATTTTAGCACTGTTAAATTAAAATTTGACCTTTCCAATGCTTTCAGTAGGCTAAAACTAGCATCTTCAGGAAATGAAAACTTTACAAGAAATATGGAAATGTTTGTACACACATTAATTACTGCTACTAAAATTAATTATTACTTAAAAACATTGATTCCTGAAATTAATCAGAGCTGCATAACTAAGGATTTCACGAACTTATGCCACTTACTTGCTTTTGGATATATAGCGGACTTTGATTTTAGCGTTTTCCGCAAACATAGCTTTTTGTTTTTCTCGACGTTTAGCTTTTTCAATCAACATTTTCATGTCACTGCGTTCCGCCTCAGCATCGATATCACAGTCAAATTCATCATTATCTGAGTCATCTTCTTCGGCACACTTCCAATTGAACATGCGCTTAAACTCTGCCCACGGCAGCAGGTCACTCGGCTGAGTATCACAATTCCATTGACGCACCTGTAGAAAATTTGAAATCATATTGACGCGCTTCTAAGCCACTTAACATCAAAAGAAAGAGGTGAGCTAGGTATTTGGTAGAAGAAATAAGGAATTACCACAGATCAATTCTAACCAATCAATCGATAAGTTGGCAATCCACTCTATATAAATTGATAGTTTTCTACTGATTGATAATCATCTGATTATTATTCTAGGAAATGAATGTTAAGCCCAGTAGCCTTTCTTTACCTAGTTCAAAAACATTTTCCCAAATTTTCGCCGCTAAGGGTTTTAAAAAGGTAAATGATATAGGAAAAACAATCAACGTTGTTAAATTAAGATTAGCATTCTTACTTTAAAGAAATATGGCCTCACTATGTGCAACATACGGCAAACATTGATTGATTTGTGCTGTTTAATCAAAGTTGAGCATATAGATTGCCAATAATACTGATCACTCGATCGGTGAGAGGGCTATCGCAAGTGCATGATGAAAGTTTGAACTGACCATTTTTGACTCAAGCATGAAAGAGTTGCTTCAACTGAATTTTGTTGCCAACCATCTATGCAGTTGACACTTCAAAAATCGCCAAGGGAACAAAGATGAATAAAGGATGTAGAATGGAAATGAAGAAATTACTCGATTGCCAGAGACAGTCAACCAGATATTCTACAGAAAAGTCAATTCAAGTGGACGAATAAAAATTAGTAGTTAATAAATTGCATATTTTAAAGCACACATCAAGGTAAGGTAATCGGGTAATATCAAAAAAATAGTATTTTCATGAGCGTAAATTTTATAAATGTTCCACACAATTTTCAAATTCTTATTCCCCACCAGATGAACATTTTTTAATGCCCATTTTTTACATGCAAGTTTTCTGCACGATTAATTCGTCCTAAGGTATACAGGCGCATGCCAATTTAGTAAAGAGAATGATTTCAATTAATCATTATTAGTAATTATAGTACATAATAATAATTTAATAAGGTCAATTACTGATGATTTCTACAATATGGCATTATGAATCACATTCAATTTTATCTAGTGATGTCTTGCTTTTAACAGGGTTGCCACTCTTATCAAAAATAAAAACCGGGAGAGTGGCAGCCCTGTTTTAACCAATATGTTCATATTATGATAAGACCTGCCATAGAGATGGATTCACCTCCGTCAGTCTGTGGGTTAGTCTAAAGAGGACAAATTTCATCGCATCCATTGCGTTCAATGATAGCAAGTGCTAGATATTGAAAGAGAGATATTCGTATCCATATGGCTTACGTAATTGGCCAAGCACGGGCAGTGCAGCAGTACTCGCCCTAGGAAGGGAACATGCGAGTGTCAACCGTCAGATTGAGGCACTCTCAAGTGAGAAGTACATGTTCTTGACTCCATTTTTTCCGTGATAAGTTCGTCAAATGGAAATATTGTTCACACCGTTCGAATCCTCACGATCTTAATTTGCTGAGTGTGTACGTCTAATGTGTTGCAAAAGTTCTGATTCGTCAGAATCCTGACATAAATTTACATTTCGTTCAATGGAAAATTGACTAAATTGACTTTCCTTTCCCTCGTGTCTGGTTCTGGTCGTGGAGGAATGTCATCTCTAGACTCAAACACACAGACAATGCAATTTATCTGTATTATCGGTATAATTTAAGAGGTCTACCTATAAGATATAACCAATAGGTAGACTTGAATCAAGCGTACAGTACTGGCATAGCCCAAATAAAAATAATAAATAATGCTGAAACAAAATTAACATCCAAGTATTGCTAAATACAATCCTAAATTATACATGCGATATCGATAAGTACCGCATGCACAAAATTTCAGCAAGCTTGCCTAATATTAGGAAAAATACCAGTAGCTGGATGACCTCAAATAGTAAGCGCAGCCTAGAACGACAGTTTCAATGGCAGACGTGGCTGCTATTCGATAAATTACGCTACATAGAACCGCAGCATGCCCCAATTATGCTGTAAGTCATATGCCTACACCATTGAGTTTTTTCAGTAAAAGAATATCAGAATTGAAATCGATGATGAATACAGGACTCCCACGCTACGTTTTCAAATTTCAGGACATTTTTTTCGCAGCAGCCACCACCATCCCTAACAGCTGCTCCTTTACCACACTTTTATTATAAACAAACAATCATTAACAAACGGTAAACACAATCGAAATTTAAGAAAATTCTTTTTAACGATATAAAGTTCATGTTTTTAAAGTTTTAATTTATTTGGAAGAACACTGCGCGTTTTTCTACTTCACGCTCGTTTTCCATGTTGAATATTTTCCTTTTGAGTTGTTCTTTGATCTCACGAATATTTTGCAATTGCACACATGTTTCACTCAGCTTATCATTACCAGCGGACAACATAACTTGTGCAACTCGAGCGTTCGTCAGATTAGATGACTTCAGTGCAGAGTCAAGTTCAAATGATTCTTGTTCCTTCAACTATTCCAGTAAATGGGCTGAATCCTTTTTGATTTACTATAATCTCTTTCGTTTTAATTCATCGTCTTTTGATTTTTCATCTTCAAAGCGCTTTCTCTCTTTTTCATCTTCGAGATGACGAGTTTACTCTGAGCGTGTTCTGTTAACTGATTGTATTATTTTCTATTTAATAGGTACAGAAGTCATGGAACCAAATAAGCGAATAGCATCCTTGACAATCCTTTCTGATATTACAGACTCTCCTCACTCAGCGACATCCTTTCGTTTGACAACAAGGAGTTGTTGACCGAAAATTCTCTTTCGTGTATTGCGTTACCATGCGAACGAGTTCCTAGCGTAGTGGTCGATCGCAAGCCATCCTATCAAGCTAAGTAGTAACCTAGAATTCGTTGTCAGTGATCAACTATTCAATTTACTCGTAGTTGTATCTTAGTTGATTTATGCCAAGCGACGAATTCCGATTTCCATTTAGCCTAATATTATTATATATCATTATCATCAATAGTTTTTTGTCAATGAATTTTATCTCGGAATTTGGTTAAACATCAAAATAGGACTGTCTCAAATTTTGTCAAGACGGCTCAATCCACCAAGTTCTATAGTGACTGGGTCCTACTTAAAAGACCATAAAAGCAAAACTCAAGTTGGTCAGAAATTCTTACTATAATAGGAACCATTTCAGATCAACTTGATCGTTTTAATAATTTGACCGTTCCTTTAACAGATCGGCATGCCAGGGGCGCTCAACTCCCTGCACTTCTAAAATGAATGTGCCTAGCTACATTTTGTTTGGTTCTGTGTACTAGAAAATTCATTTCAAATCTGATGACTAACTGACAACCGTTCTAAGCATAACTTCAGACATTTTTCGCAGAAAATAATATTTTCAGTTGAACTGTACGGAAAAAGTGTAAGAAAATCGTCATATTTCATGACTTTCAGGCACTGTTATCAACGGCTCAAATGCAAAATAAATACGCAGGTCAACATTTTTTACGCAGTTTACTTTACGTCGAGAATCAGAGATATTCAAACAAATCATGACGGGGCAAATACAGTGCATCCCAGAGGGACAAGGAGACTAAATTTTGAAATAAAGGCAATTCTGCTTGTAATGTCGCTATTGATGTCTGTAATTATTTCTTTGGATTTGTCCGTGAAAATATCATATCTTAGGACGCTATAAGCCAAAACTGCACTTGTACATGTAAATGCAAAAAGTACATGCGAATTATGTTGATACATATAGTAAAGCGACTATCACATATTTGCATCTTATCGACCATGGACATACGAGTATTTGTACCTTATCCAACGCGATGTGTAATTGAAAACAAACCTTATACATAATTGGCATTATAACAAAAACACATTTGCCAGGGCCCCAATTTCCAGAATAAAAAATAATATTACAATTTTACTTCCAAAAGTGTGTATCTTTTAGAAAATGCGCAGAAGTAAAAATACGCTCCAGTTTTACGCAAATCGTAATTTACGCAGCTGTTGGCAACACTGCTTTCAGGACAAAACTTCATCCTGTGAACAGGTCTGCTACTATCGCCATTGAAACAACGAAACAATATCGAGGCTTACCTGACCATTTGCAGATATTGAAATTATATCGAGTGAATCATCAGATGCGAAGTGGCAGCCGATAATGGGTTCAGTCTGACCCCCTAGCGCGTAACTTAGCAGGTTCGCATATTTCTCGACACTGTACACCCGGGAATCTCCATCCGCACATCCGACAACGAATACCCTGTGGAAAATTGGCTGGTTAGTTAGTAGAATAGAAGGGAATGAAGTTTCCTAAAACTAATTACCGAGAATCAATGGTCCAATCAATGCAAATGACATCATCCGTCGGTCCAGTAAAGACTTGCTTTAGAATGAGTTGGTTGAATTGTCGTTCTGGTGTTGGAGCGTGGTATAACCACAACATACTTTCTTTGGCTACGAGAAGATACCTGAAAATAGCAAAACATCTTTCAATGCATCAAAAAAACTAAGTCCAAACTTTCTATCATAGGACCGCAATTGTCCACTTTCATGCATCTCAGATATTTTTGGCGTTATATGGCGGGAGTCTTAACTTCAAAGTTGATTTTCTCAATTATAGAGGAGAGTAGAGGATGCTCACAACTGTCCTAGTTGTATTTAATCTGATTCTCCCCAGCTTGTTCATGCTCAGATTGAAATTGCCGCTTCAATGAGAATACTTGGAAAATGCTGACTTGAGTTGGGGAGTCAAGTTTTTAGAGATATTAATTATTATTTCTTTCAAGATGCACAGCATTTTTCGATTATCATCCAGCATTCATCTTCAGGTTCGAACGACTAGGTTTAGTAAAAGTTTGAAATACAAGAATTTGAAAATTATGTTTACAATGAGATGATATGATAATTTGCAATGGTGCTAAATTATCATACAAATATCATTGTATCACTTTCAAATTTCTTTTATTTTAAAGTTCTACTTGCCCTGATCTTTTGTACCTGAAGATGATTGATGGATGATAATCGAAACATTTTGTGCATCTTGAGAGAAATAATAATGGACATCACATATCTGAAAACCCGACTTTTTCCAACTCAAAAAATACTAACAGAAGATTGATCGACTATAACTACAAATTTTGGATTATTCATCTCATTTTTCATCTAACATTGACTGAAACTTGTAAAGCAAATTCATACTCACTTCCCGTCTGGACTAAAAGACGCTGCTGTCACAGGACATTTGAAATGATATCGATTCATAACTCGCCTTGTGGCAAGTAAACACAATGCGGCCATTCCATCTGTTTTTATAAAAAAAAGTTATGAGTGCCAATAAAAAGAAATTTCAGTATTACCTTCATCAATAGCTATCATAAGGTTTGCAGCAGGGGAAATGAGCAAGTGAACGATGTCCTTCCGACTATTCACTCCGATTGTATATGATGAATCACTGAAAATAACGAAGTTAAAAGACAAATTCATATAAAATGTGGAAAATAATGCGAGATATATTAAATGAAACTCAAATGACAAAACGAAAATAAATATCTTCGAACGTTCATTTGAATTCATAAATAATAAATTCCATTCTACGGCATGGTTTCAGATACATGTTGGACTTTGAGTGCATTACGAAATGCACCCCTTTCAACAAGTTTTGGGACTTTCCATCAAAAATTAGAGAACATCAAAAGCTATACGACCTCTCCACATTATATAAATGAGTTATAGAGGATGATTTTTTATCCCACATTCTTTTCCAAGGCAATTTCCAATTGGGCTGACGCGTATTTCATTCATTGTTAGCATTTATAAATAATTGGATAATATCGATAGTATAGGCTGTACGACAATGAAATCTTCAGTCCGAGCAAAAGACGGAAAGCTGACACTCGCCTTGTTCAGAATGTACTTTGTCGATCGGGCGTCGCAAAACAAGCCTGGCACTAGAATTTGACAACAACACAATGAAATAAAAATTACATCGGAATCCTGTAATTAACGACATACACAATCAATAGGAAAATCTAGGCATTTTTTAAAAATGCCTTTTTGTCAACTCTGCGCATTTCAAGGTACGCAGCAATGCTAATAAACAAATTAAGGGTGGCACGCCACTTGTACTCAGACAACTCTCACCAAGTTGCGTTTAGCAACCTCCTGTGAAAGCGACGGCACCTCCCCAAGACGACAGACTAGTATCATGAACCCTTTGCATTTCTGTGCCGATGACCATGACCAGCTGAACTATCTAGCCACTTGAAAGGTGCCACAGCTGCGATTAAATACGAAATCATAATGACAATCATGAAAATATAAATGCAGCTACATACTTCTATAATAGGTGTGAAGCCTCATAACCACAGAATTAAATATTTTGTTTATCTGCTTCGGTTTGCTAGAAGTGTGATTAATACGAAATGGATGGCACATTGAGGAACCTATTAGGTGGGCAAAAAGGAATTCCTAATACCTTACAGAGATAGGAAAAAAAGTCGTGCGTCGCTTGCGGATTAATGTGAGTTCCAGCGAAGTGCTTCGATTGTCAAAATTCCTTCAGATTCGAAGAATTCAGATCATTGCCCACAAGTTTTCTCCATAATGTTGACCCTTCCGATCATTATTAAAGAAAGTAGCAGGCGTACGAAAATTAGTTCACTTGATGATTTCACATCCTCTCCTCGGCATTGCTCACTGTATAGTGCATACATTGAATCGAAGCCAGGCATCGATGTGTTTTGGTGTGTGCGAAGTGATAGCACAGCACGCACGCATCTCTCACTGGCTCTACTGTTCTCTGCTGACAGCTTATTGTTTGCCATTTCCAATAGCAAGCGATACATGAATTATCCATTCGAGAAGGAGCCATTTCGATATTAAGGTTACATACAATTCTTCCTTTCTAGGAAACCGAACCGCGCGCAAATGAATCTAATTCTGTGCTCATAACAGGCATCACATTAAGAAGCTTGACAACAGTGCTCGACCTGACATACGAAGAACACAACCACTGAGTAAAACTGAAGATCACAATAAATTAAAAATCATATTTTGTTACACAATTGTACACTGAATGAATTGAATAAAATGAAAAACTGACTAAATTAATCTCTGAAAAAGCACATTAGAAGTAAACGGTTTTACTGCACATAAAGATGCAGAATGTCCATCTTGAATATATTAAGGCGAGTAAACCGGTTAATAGCAGATTCTATAATGCATAATCTAATAAGATCACGTATAATTTAATTAAAGCTACGGGTTATTGATTTTGTGTAGGTTTAACGACCGAAATTATAATGCCTACATAGACCATCCGTGAGTAACAAATGTATCACGAAAGATAGTACAGGGTGTCCGCGGCTCCTCCGTGAAAAAATTCCAGGACAGAATTATAAATTCCAGGATATTTCCAGAAAATGATTTTCATAATTTGCTTGCAGAATTAACTAAATGTCATGCAGTGTCATGGTTTATACTACCGTCAATATCGTTTCATCAGAACAATTTCAAAACTTTTTGAGTGAGTTTCATTCGCAGATACCTCTTCAGGCATGAAAATCCGCCAGTGAAAAAAAGCCGGAAAATTTGTGGAGTGTAAACTTCAGTCATCCATGGCTACCCGGTAGCAACATGCATGGCACTACACTCATCCCTAAATTTCAAAAGCTGATGTACTACTGCTGAAATGTACTCGTATATAAAGAATTTTGGCGTGAACATGAAACTTACAATACCACACACATTCAACATTGTGTTTATGAACATATTGGGCGTCTGGTTTAATGAGGAAGGTATGGTATCAAAAAATGGTTCGAAACGACTGTGCGCTGTGAGAACACTAAAGCCATGTCTTTCTCCAGGAAACTTAAAGCTTATTTTGCTGATTCGCTCTCCGGTGTTTAATTCTCATACGATGATGAAAGTCATCCCAGTAGCCATTTATAATAGAATATAATGCTTACTAATTTAAATTATTAGTTAAAGTAGTCCTAAGGAGGACTGATGGCGTTCTCCAATCCGCAAGTGTACAAAGGCAATGCTACTGTAACCATTGGATTAATCAGTTCTTAAAAGAACTCAATGTAGCTTTCTCGTGGCAACGAATTAAAATTGATCAGCTTTGGCCCAATATCTGGTAAAAATGGAAATCTTAAGACTTGTAATACTACTCATTCGTGCTGTTGATATACTAATACCATAGATTCCAAACACTGCCGTATACACGTTCAAAACAGACTTCTAATATACTGTACCGACTACAGATGCTGATAGTGGAAATAGAATAAGACAATGGTCACCATAGGTTAAGGAAATTAAAAAATGGATATTATAAAACAACAGGAAACCGATGAATAAAAATTGGAAAAGTGGAGGTAAAATATGGAAATACAACGATGCTACTACACTGATTACAAGTGAACTATATCTGACACTACACAAAGTGGATAAGTGGAAAGTGGATAATGGAGGTAAACAATAGAATTACAATGACACTCTACTACACCGAAAGCAATGAAACTATACACACTATACCTAAGACTACACATGGAAAATACTATTTCTTCACTTGAATTTGTTATCGCCAGTTTCTTCATCCGTCTATAGTACTTCATGTAATTCCACATTTCTTCATTTGAATTACAATACATCGACCACTACTTCAGTTACCGATTAAGGGATATAAAACATAATACTGCAGTCCGTCAGTCATCAGCAGGTACTCGTCTAGTTGTGTTTCGACCCCTAACCTGAACACTCAAACCCAGACGAGCGGGGTCCCACACATAGTGGCTGACAAAATACTGAATAGGTAATGATATGTCTTGAAAGATATGTCACAAAGATAAATCAGATATCATTCAATTGTTGCGTTTCCCATATGTAAACAGATCCTGTCATTAAATTCATCACATCAATAAATACAGTATGCTTTTTGCGATCCTCACATGTAAACAAATCCTGTACATCAATCTTTGCCTTTTCGATTCCCACAAGTAAACAGATCCTGTTCATCCTCGAATCCCATAAAGATGTAATCGCTGTGTGATAAATATGTAATCCGCCTTTACACAAACTTCGCCTCATACATCAAGACTTAACAATGGGAGCTCTCTCATCTCCCGTAAGACACGCTAAGCGCTCTGTATTCACTCTTCACTGCCCACCCCCCCCCTGATGAATCTTTCAGTGCCGGAGAAATTACGACTTGATAGAATGCAGCGACGTTTCATTAAGTTTCGTGTGGCAGTGATTGTGAGGAAAATTATTCGTCACTTAAGTGACCGTCACCTTTCAATATCAATGACATTTCTACAACTAATAATGAATTCAGAACATATACTGAACCGTCATCTTCCTCCTTTATCATCAGCCGGACGTTTCATATTGACGCAAAGATCAACGGTCAGACATTCGAGATTTTTCCCTTAGCAGTATGTGAAATATACAACAGAAGTTTTTTTAGCCGCTAATGTCTTTTTGAAATGCAACCATATCTTTGTATGAACGATTTTCAGGTATTCTGAAATACATACGCTTATTATTTATATTGTTCTTCTGATTGTTCTTCTGACATGTGTCACCCGATAAAGCTGCAAGAAACGACTTAGGTCTTTAGAATTTCAAATTTCGAAATGCAAGATATCGGAATCAGTAAGCACTAAATTTATATATAAAATCCATGCTAAGTTTCGAAAATTGACGAAACTCATAACATGGGTGATCTAACTCCTACACATCGAACATCAATGAGTAAAATTTCTCAATTCCCATGGTATCATTATTATCATTTCTCGTAAGTTCTTCAGTACGTTATATACAAGCAGTGATAACATGACCCTTTGATTCAAACCCTTTGACAAAAGAAAATAGGCCTAACTCATTATGAACCACATCAGAAGAGTAACGCATATAAGGTTTCAACTCATTCAACACGAGCAAATTGTTCTTTCAAGTTAGCTGAATGGCGAGTTTGACGGCAATTGTTGCGTGAGAGCGTGAAGGATGACTTGGAGAGCTCCAAAACGATTTCATTGATCAAGAGTATCTTAAGTTCGCTGTGCTGAGTCCATAAAATTTGTTGACAAATCGTAGCACTTCTTGGCAACCTTTCTGATTAAAACAAGAGGGAATCCTGCAGAAAATGCAACTCATGCCTAAGCTGATGAGCTCCCGATTCCCGACCTATGCCTGTCAGTAGCTTTCAAGGTCCGTGATGGCAACCTAGAAGTAAAATTAAGAGCAGCCTTCCATTCAAAAGAAATACTATGCATAATTATCAAATGCATATTTACTGCAACTAGAACTTCCTAATGAGAATAGGTTACTCATTATAATCGTACTCATTTTTATGTATCGAAGTTTTGAAACACTGTAGCATTTCAGGACAGATTCAGCTACAAAATTCATGTGGAGAAAAAATCTGAAATTTAATTAACATTGAAAACATCACGAAATATTCAACTTTTCTAAAATTCCAGGACATTTTTAGGCCGCAGACACCGTGTAGTGACAATTTAATTTACAGTCAACAGCCTTTTAACACATGCTTCGAAATCCACATGCTTGAGAAAAATGCTACTAAATACGACCAACAGGAATGAGAACAAAATCCTTTAATGCACAATAAATGTGTTCATTCAGCATGCTTGTCAATGAGCTATGCATCTTTGAGAAGTATGTAGCGTAATTAATATCCACATTGATTGCAATCTTGTAACAGTCAGAACCACCGCTTGCCACCCAAATGTAAATCTAGGTGACAAAATTCAAAACCCGTCAAGAATCCTGAAAAGGAATGTCATGTCCATCGACTAGACCGAGAGTCTCTGATTGAAATTCCAGTGCACTATCATCATCAAATATTATGACTTGCTACATCATGTTCTTAAGAGAGGCTACAGAATGACAGTTAAATCAGGAAGGAACATGATGTTCACACTATTAAAAGCACTAAAAATATTATCGGCAACAAGTCGTCAAAACATACTTTTTGAAATCAAAATACCGAATTTGGTTTCCAACCGGTGTATACAAGGAACCTCCGTCATGCGAGAATTCGAAGTTGCCTTTTCGATAGACATTACCAAGTAGATTGGAAAACTGCAACAAATGCAAGAAAATGAGATTGTAGAAAAATATCTAATACATTCAAATTTCATCATCATGACATTTAACTGGGAGGTGTTCAATTATGTTATACTGAAACTGATGAGCAGAAGCAATATTCGCATACTGAGCGCACACCAGATGCAGATTACTCATTGTAAGCGCAACTAATAGGATAGAATTGTATAATTTAGGCAGTTTATCTAGTCATCCCGAGTCCTATCGATGCTCAAATCAAAAATCGTACAATGTGGATAGCGAATACAATACTGAAATCCTTTTCGAATATTTTATAAAAATAAGTTATTAAATATATCGCTTTTGTTAATATGTACTATTAAAAAAAGTAAATGGTAAAGACTAACGCTTAATATTGAATATTTTAATGAATTAATAATCGGATCAATGAGCGCTGTACATAGCATTTTCATGTACACTCAAAGCAGACATTTCAATGTAGCCCAGTTTCTACCATCTCTCACTCACTCACTCACAGCACTTTACAGGCTCGTTTTCCCGCTTGCAAGAGTCGGCCCCACGAAGATGACTTCTGTATTGTCCTCGGTCCATGTACGCCAAGTCCGGTATACTGCGTTTCATCAAATCTCTTGCGACACTTCATAGACAGATCTTCTTTAGTCCTCCTCTTCGTCTTGTTCCTGGTACCACCTATTCATTGCCGTCTGAAGTTCATTTTATCATCGCGTCACATTGTGTGGCCGTACCACCTCAGCCTCTCACGTTCAAGGCAGTCTTCCACACTTTTGTCTTTCATAATTGATCTTATTTCGTCATTTCGCTTCCTCTCTTCGATCTTAACTCCGCACGCCGGTCTCAACATCCTCATCTCGGCCTGCCTTCTACTGATGGTAGAAACCCACTTTCAACCATACACAATCGCTGTCTAAAACTTCGTTGAACTCCAAACAGCATCCGATATATTACTACGCCCTATAGACAAATGTCGAGTAGTCGATCCTGACGTGATGCCTTCTTTCTTGGATATTGTAATCGTACCATTCAACAGGGCTGCCAATCTTATCGAAAATAAAAACCGGAAAGTCAAATCGGGATGCCTCCCCCCTAGATAACGTAGTCGTGGGCCCCTTCAAAGTAAGAAACTTACGATTATTCGATATCACACAACCCGGTAAGTTTTGAACGCGTTAAAGCAGAAGTTGGGTCTCTTCTAGAAAAAATGCTTCTGAATCGTCACAGTTAGCAAGTAAATGTATTTAATTATTACTGATGCTTATTCAATAATCAGCTTCATCAAGGAGCACTAAAAGACATGACTCGAGCAGCTACTATTTTAAGGAGAACCGTTTTCGAAGGTTAGACAGAGTGTACTACAAAGACGCCTCTACCCTCCCCCTAATGCAAAATCAGCATGAAGTTATTGAACGATTGACGATTTCAGCTCGATATAAGGACTGCATATTATCGACTAATCTACATGTAGGCCTATGGATGATTTTACTTAACTGTTCCAAAGACAACTTTCTTCATTTCGATCAAAAATTTGACTTTCAAATTTATAATGTACAGTGCTCCTAGCGACACTTGACCTCTCATTTCGCGTCACGCGAAAAATTTCGCGTCAACGCCAAATCGGTTGATTTAACTATAAATTAGCCTACACATCATACTCATGCTTCTCAATCAGCACAAAACATGTTACATCATCATTTACATGATAATTACTTTTAATAAGAACTCGTTATTTCATCGATCTAATAGATGTACTATATAACAGACTATCACGATAAGAAATTGCTGTCAAAAATGCATGTATATGATCATCATGAGTGAATGTTATTATTCATTCAGCATTTTGGTCGTTTCGATGATGGGCCTTCTTTTCTTGAATCATCAATGTGACGTTTTAAAGCCGACCGCGCAATCTGATCAGATAATCGTTTTTGTCTCTGGTCCAACTTGCGCTGTTCTGACCGCAGTTCCTCCAATTGCTGATTGGACCTCAAAGCTTGACGCTGGGCCTCTTCAAGAAGTTTGTGTAACCTCTCTTTCTTCTTCAGTTTCTGGGTCACCGCTTCTTCATTAGCCTTCATCTCTTTGTCAATTTTCACTTTTCTTTTGTCATTTTTCTTCATCTGTTCAATTTCATGAGATAGCTCTTTTTCCAATGCTTCGGCTTTCTCAGCATTCTCTTTTTGTCGTCGTTCTTGTAGCATTGCTTGATACTTCGAGTATGCCGCTGCGACACTTTGATTCAGCTTAGGAGTAATCGGGATGGTCGAATTAGTCCAACCCATGCCCTTAGTTATTCCATACTTCACTACGAATGTTGTATTACACCAAATGCACTGTGCCCTCACAGTTACATCGTTTTCCTCTCTTGTTGCGACACCATTTTCCAAATTCATCTCCATTTTGATCTGCTTTAGATAACCACCCAGGGTCCCACTTCATGGCTTTTCGTTGACGATTGGACGCCTAGATATAGGGCCTATAAAAATGCGATGTAATTATAAAGAAATACTGTATATAAGTATTCGTGAAGCAGTATCAGAAATAGGCATGCATATTATCCTATATTAACTATGCACATGTTTTCGGGGCACTACATGATAAGCTGTACTAGCATTCATTAAAAGACAAAATACTAAGTGTTCTAGATGCGCCTGTAGGATAGCTCTTGGGTGACATTGCAATTTTAACATGCCAGGTCTTTAATAGGAAACCAGTGAAACGTTGTACCATCTCTTTACTGGACAGGAAACTATAAAACTAGAAGATCGAATCATGATGTCATCGATTCATATTAAATTTCAAAATTTATTCGCATGCCATGTAATTTTGACAATTTTACAGTGGAGGATTTTCTCAAATTCGTTGCTAGAGAATCACACGTTTTCAGTCCTAAACCTGACCGACATGTATCCAGTTTCATCTGTGAATATGAATTATGTTTTGTCTGCTTCAATAACTGATGTCTATCACGCTTGTTTGGTTAATTGGTACTTCTTTCTTCGTGTCATGCAAACTTTGTATTGATAAAATTATAATAACATCTCCAAAAATATGATACATTGTCATACATGTTTAATGTTCAATTCACACACACTTCCATCCACCAGGATGCACTTTTTTACACAGACATACAGCTATAAAAGTCCATAATATTGACAAATATAGATATGAGAATTTCGCGTATTCTCATCCTCTGATTTCGGGCAATTCACGTAATTCGCGTCAAACGCGAATTCGCGTCGTCGCTAGGAGCACTGAAAATGCAGTATTCTCGTGCAACTTTGCCATTTTCTATTAATCGTGCCATGACGTCATACGGTGCAAGATCCCGTCTTTAATGTGAAGAATTTTCATGATACCACTAGGAAATTGCTATTCAGCTGTTCTACGTTTGGAAGACCGCTTCAGCAGAGCGGTCTGTCCACAGCAAATATCTTCATACAAAATCCATGGTCAGCGCGGTCTAAATGCTTGGGCAAGCCATTTTCTTTGAGAGAGCCATCATTCTTTCGAGAAATCGAGAATGTGTGGTAAAATCTTCCTTTCTATGCTGCATAAAATATACCGAATGTCATGAAGGATAGGAATATCTTCATGCAGGATGGAATGCCAGCGCACTACTACAGACACATCGTAAATTATTTCAACAGCAATTCTCCTAAATCCATGAATGAGACCGTGGTGTCAGAAAAAATCCGAAAGATATCTTCTAGGGAACCCTTGTTTATATAAAGAGCCGCAGGAAAATCCTAGAGCCTTTTGGGAATGCAACTAGTAGGGTTTTGATGTTTTATAAAGCGCCGCATATAACTAGTAGAATTTTGATGTATTTCATGCTCTGCAGGAGAAACCTCCTGGAATGTATAAAGCATTTTCTCGGCATTGCATTAACAAACAGGAATTAGGCCTGATCCATGCTTTCTCAGATCCATGTTATTTCAAAATGTCTTGATGAGGGAGGTTTTTGTGAATCAAAAGTTCTTGGCGTTTATAATGAGTTTCATACTGTATGAGTAATAATAAATACTCAGTAGAACAAATGGAATTGTTACCATAGAATCGACTTGGCCAATCACCATGAAATTGTACATGGAGCCTACAAGTGAATCTGTGGACTTTTTCCCTACAATCCATTTCATTTGAATCGGAGGGGTAGTTTCAGAATTAGAGAGAATTTTTGAATGTACCGGTATGCAGAATTTCTACACGAAAACTACACGAAACGCAAAATCGACACGAAAAGAAATCCTTGTCACTTCTGTAGTTCTTTGCGAGATTTAAATTTTCGCTGGTGTCTTCGCCTAAACTTAGCCACTTTTGCAACAAGTGATCGTACAAAATATTCTTTCGTTATTCCCTTGTGTTCCCGAAACTTTTTAGTAGATTTTTCTTTCATATTTTTCTGGCGCGCTTCTTGAAAGACACGTTTTGGAGAGCATCAAAGCGATTAGAATTCTATTCATAATAGACTCCATGATTGCGTATTGCAACTTTCTCGTCAAGCATTCCCACCTAAATTTACTTCTTATTTCAAAACCTTAATTATTTGCGTTTCGTCCTGTTTCTTCAGGATTGACGAGAGGATCACTGATTTCCTTATAGAAGAATCTTTTGCTCAAAAGTCAAGCGGATTTTTAGAAAGCATCAGCTTTGAATTTGATCACCCTTAAAAAATTGCAGGGCCATTAAGGTCCCCTAAAAATCTGCATAGCCCAGTTCTCAATTTTAAAGAGCCCTACATAATCTAAAAAGGCCGTACATGATCTTATCTTTAACGGTGCCGGTCTCAATACTATAAAAAAAAGGCCCATCACAATCTTAAAGGGCCCCTCACCAACTTAGAAGGGACCCTTCACAATCTCAAAAGGGCCATTTCACAATCTTGAAGGGCCCCTTTCAAAATTTAGATTGTTCAAAATCCAAATTATTTGTGGCAGAACATTTTCTCACTACTTAGTTTATTCTAAAAAAAACCCCGGAAATCTGGTTAAAACCGGAAGAGTGGCAGCCCTAATTCAATGAGCCTCGTCGATAAATTTGCGCTGATCAAGGAGGAACTGTTTCTGAATAGAGGACCTTTTCAGTGCAGTATTCATGCTAAAAGCGCCACTAGCACACCCAATATTGTTGCGATTACTAGTTTGTTTGATAAAGTCATCGATGTTAATATTGTGCATGTAACCCTGTAATCATGGATTCGTGCATTCATACTTTCTTTATCTGTATTTCAGGTTGAGTGTGACCTGTGGCTTATTGAGTATATTATCGTCAGTCAGTAAACTAACAGTTCTGTCTTTGTCTCATGTACCCCAACAATGGACACGCATATTTGCATTAAGCCAAACTGATTAGGGCCGAAGAAACGTACATTATCTTCTTCAACAGATTCGATAGTAATAGATCTGATTTCTTAAGATTTCAGAGGAGACAGGGAACGACGAAATTCCCGGTTTGGAACTAGGAATCGCTCTGATGTTTGTTGCCTTATTACTCATCATTTCGGAATAGTGGGCCTACATACCGCACATGTTTTTAAAAGAACTGCTCTATATCCGTTTCAAATATTAGATAACAAGACACTAAAGCAACTACACCTTTTCAAGTTTAAATCCATGAAGTATAACTTACATTTGAGATGCTGTAACTTTTGTTTCATCCACAGAAAGATATAATTCATCCAATAGAAGTTTAAATTCATCCAACATAACTTACAATTCAAATGCTGTGACATTATTTCATCTAGGTTAAGTTATAGCTCAGATATCGCCAGTTTAAATTCATCGAATGCATAACACCAATTTTAGTCATTTGTAAACCAATCAAATATCTACTACTCATACATCAGCACTTTCGATATAATGGCCACGTTAGAAGAGACGTCAATAATGTCGTCTGAAGAAACACAGGATAGCTTTGGGGTAAGAAAACGGGGAAAGTACATCTCAAGCATGAAAAATCGAAAACGAGTTTTAGCTTCAACAGATAGAGGAGAGGACTGGAGAATAGCCGCAAGAATACTTAATATCAAATTTGCCATCTTGTTACGTGGTTTGAAGAGGACAATCAATTCACTTTGAAATCTGCAAGCTCAAAAGTTCCAACAGAATTTTGAATTTCCGTCTCAACAACTACAACTGGAAACTATTTGGAAGGCAGATTCATCTCTTTTAAGAAAGTTCATCATAGACCTACTGGAATTTACTGTGTCATAAAAAGAAGCGACGACAATGTGTTATCTCATTGTGTGACTTTCTTCGAGAAGGCAAGCAGATTTTTTGTATAGATGAGACTAACTCTATTGCAAGCGAACGAAGAACAGGGCACGAGTTGGGGATCGTGCAGAAGTTATCCTTCCGAACAGCAGAAGACCGAATCTCCATCTCATCAGTGGAATAAACAATTCCGGATTGATTGATCCAATTACCAAGCGAAGAAGCTTTAAGTCAGAGAATGCATGGCCACATGGCCATGATTTGAACATGGTTTTGGTGTGACAATGCACCATGTCATTTGAATCTGGATGAAATTTTAACGGGTGAGATGATCAGTAGCGTTAATATACTTGCGTTGGCTCCGTAATCCCCGATGATGATTGAACGCTATCGAAAACAGTGGTCCTACGCGGGAAATTTTAATTTTTTACGCAGGCCGAGTAAATTTACGCAGGTAAGTCTATTGCAAATATCTGTATAATAAAAACACTTATTTAGTCTACGTATAATTTCAATGTGATTATTATCACCTTCACGTCTGAATGCGCTGGATTCATGTATGGACTTGATATGTGAGAAAACTGTATCCAAAGAGTGTGGAAATATCATATTAATTATGTGAATAGGAAAAAGCCGTACTATTCATATGTCACAATAAGCTCTTAAATTTTCGCCTAATCATATCACATCAGAGGATAGAATTCTTTAATAAATTCTTTATTTTTTTCCCGAAAGGTTGGTCTTTTGAGCATCTATTGCAAATTGTGATAACACACGAGACACGGGGTTTCCTGAACACTTAACTCTTTCCTTGAAACCAATACTATTGGGGATAACCGACCAGTTAAAAACTATGTATTCGAAGGCAGAGATGCATTGTATCTCCCCATCCTTTCGTTCATCTACTAGTCACAGAATATCATGATAAAAGCATCACATGGTTTTGGAAGTGTCTCCGTTGGTGTACACCATATAGCCAACCTCACATGATGACCACATATTGCTCATAGCGGGCAGTATGAGGGAACTTGCTGGACACAGTAAGAAGAACCGGCTTGCTACTTAATGCGAAGAAAACGAAAACAATGAAAACTCGAAGTGATACGAATGGAAATGTTAGCGATATGGTCATCAAAGACAAAATCAACATTCAACCTGCTGAAAATGTTGCACAGGTCACTTATTTTGGTGTTATTTTCACTGTCAATTATGGCAACAGAAAGAAAACTTACTAACATTGGACATGTCATGTGTAGCACCAGCTATGATAACACTCTGCTTAGTAGAGTAGTGCATGGACCAATGGGAAGGTGGTGACCGCAAACCCGCTACTGTAACGAACTGAACTACCTGTACAGCGTGTTTATATTGGCGGACCATGGTGCGAAGGGCCACAGCTGGTTGTGACCGACCAATCTATCAATGAAGATGTTGGAAAGACTATTTGCCTTAATGTTATCGCATGATAACGTCAAGATGTTGGGAACATGTCTAATTGGATTGCGAAAGCGAAGCCATGCTGAATACAACTCAAATAGAGACTTTTGAAGATACATGAAGATTATAAATAGTCTGCTAGAATATCAGCTATATATTGAACAGGAAAAACAGCAACTGCTCATCCAAATAAATGAATGCACCAAAGCTACTGTGAGGTATGATAATCTATCCATATTTTGACTTGAGATGCAAGTAGCACAAAACTGACAGTATTACATTATAAATCTGTTGTAAGCAGCGTTTAGAGGTCATTGCTGTTATTCATGTAGGCCTAATTATTATAACATTTAGATATCCTCGTGGATGAATGGGCATGACAATCACAACTTCACTTTATACTTCGTCAATGATCTATAAGTCAAATGAATTTATTGAGATGCTTAATTTGTAAGAAATTGACAAAAGGCTTGACTTTTTAAAAGTACCGTGATTTGAATTAGAAATCTAAATTTTGACGCTCCAATCGGCCAAATTTGATAAAAGTTGGAGTTTATCAGAAATACTACAAGTCATGAAAAACTAGAATCGTTGTCATTAGGGGCATATAGTTTTGGAGCAATATCAATAAAATGTCTAGGGAGGATCCTGGATCTCCCTGGGTATAAGAGGGTTAGGTCTTATTGTGTTCTGAGAATAGAAGCAATAAATCAAATACAATTTTTAGAACGCTTCTATCTTCATTCCAATGAGAAAACAATGCATTCAATGCCATTGATTCAAGATGGCAGGACGTTGCCGTTAAATAGTAGACAAGAATCATCAAAAATTCAACTTACACAGCGGTTCCATTATTTACCCCTTTTACGCTGAAAAATCGCGATTTACGCAGGAGTAGGATACTAATCGAAAATGTATGGAGCAAGGTCAAGGCAGAAGAGGAGCATCGGAAAGCGTGCTGCTACTATTGCAGCTATTCCACTCGGCGAACAACAATTGAGGATGCTAGAAGAGCCTGTTGTGTCTGTGCTTGCCAACATCACACCTCAAGATTGCATGAAATGTATGAACCATTCAACTTCCTTTCATCCTCATGCTTTAGAAGTGCAAGATGTGGAAGTTGGTAATTAGTTTTCCCAATCATGCACTTTCTGATTTGTTGTCTGTTCAATGGTTGATCGACTATTTTCCGTCGAAATGATGTGCCGTCCTAATATGCTATTGTTCCCTAATTCAAATTTCGCTTTGATTATATATAAAATGAATTTATAATTGCATTAATTCATTGTCGTTATTTGAAATTAATTGACCGACCCATTTTCCAGATAAATGAAAAATGACATAGTAATTTGCAAGACTGTCCTCAACACAAGTACTTCTTCATTATATGAAAATTTAATTTGAATAAATTATGTGACAGCTATCCTCGAATTAATTGCGACATAAGTTTTAAGCAGTTAATGGAAATGATTTAAGCATGAAATCAGGCATGGGAATATACAACACCTTCGACTTGCAAAAACGAGGCTGTGGAACAAATGTGTAGAAATGTTACCGGCAGTAATTGCAGCGCTAGGAGTATACACCTAGACTGAGATAAGCTCGCTCTTGAACATGTCAAACGAGCTCCTCGCTCTAGCAGAAACATCTGGATCCTGTTGCAGCTGATTAAAGCTGCACTCATAGGCAGTGTCCACATTTTGAGACGTAAAACAGGTGATCGTGGAACCATCACGACAGGCCTTACATGAATGTAAGGCCTGTAACATTACTTGCATATTAGACATTCAAAAGGCAGTTATATAAAAATGAATGAGCTGCTATACATTCGATTAATTTAAAATGACGATATCTGAACTTTAACTTATCCTAGATGAAAATAATTTCAAATCATCTGAGAAATTAACTATACTGGAACAATTCAATCTTACGAGGAAAAAATTTAAACTTGTAGTTCGTCATGCTCTAGTGATGAAATGGAATAATAGACGTCCTACCCCTAAGCTTAACTGTCGGTTACGGTGGTTGGTTCTCATTTTAGATTACCTAAATTGGCAAGACTATCGACACCAATCGCAATAGATGGATCATTAACCAGGTCTCAACCAACCTAAGCAATTTTAGGCTGTAGACAGTTTAAACTGCAGATCTAGAAGGCTGCCTAAAGCAAATTGAATGATTTGAATTCTGCCATACAATTTAAATTCTGCCATTGAATTTGAATTCTGCCATACAGCTCCAACTATTCAATTATACTCCGCTATACTTCAACAAGCGCAAACATGCATCTTCTCATACATTCAACTACAGAACAAATTCAATTTTTATGGTAACCTTAATTCTTATGGTATGCTGTTGCAAGGAGTTCTGTATAAAACTGGAAATCTATATATGGAGCAGTAGGAAAGTTAGTAGCCTGCCTATTTTAACTTGGATTTAATTCGTTAAGTACCGACGTGTTAAGGTTTGCATTAAATTCAAGCTTGATGTGTATCAGGACTTGCCATTTCTCTCTTCAAAGTTGCATAGTTGGAACCACAGTACTTCCACAATTTCTATGTCAACAAAAAGTCAACAGATTTTATCAGATTTTGAAAAGCTCAATTCATAAAAGTAGCATAGATTTTATAAGATAGTTTAGATCTGTCTGAAGTAAATTGAAATTTTCAAAGATGCAAGATATTTACTACATATAAATGTAAAAATACCATTTTTAACGTTTCGATAAATTGAGTAAAAAGTCAATTTCCTAATTAAAACATTCAATGGAGGAAATTATAAGATCAGAGGTGGGCCGCCATGTTTGGATGTGTGACACATTTTGTCGAGATTGATGATTTATTCGAATATGATATATCTCGAATGTGATTTATTCGATATTTGTCACCCTTTGTCACATACCGATGGGCCCAAATGTTACATTTTGTCACATGCTCATTGACATAAAAGTCACATTTTGTCACGTTGATGAAAACACATGACCAAAATTTGACACATGCCGGTGCGCAGAAGATTCCAGGCAGTTATCAATTTTGCCTTAAAGGCTGATTTTTTAAATAGAACATTTAACGTAATATTCCTAAGATATATAAAACGGGGTTATAGCGGGATATCAACGAGAAAAATCGTTAATTAATTATTACTAATTATTATCATTGATAGTTCCAGTCTTACTATGTCAGCACCGTCCTTGCCCCAAGTATGGAGAGTAGTGACATGAAAGCTTCATTTTTTGTAGTTCCATACGGCTGGTATCCGTGGCACAGTGGTTAAGTGCTTGGCCTAGCGATCTTTCGGTCCCGAAACTGTCATTGGAAGTAGGGAGGAAGGCCTTCCGTACTAAAAGATCACAAATCTACAGATTAAAGTCTGACTGTGTCAGCACCGTCTAAGTCTTCAATATGGGTGAGTAGCGACGTTAAACCATCATTTCATTCCCATGGAAAATTGCCATTGAAGGTGCTCGGAAGATGTTTCACAATGTGAATTCACAGACCATATTATTTCACATAAAAGAGGAAAACTTCGTTTTCAGTGAATAAATGCCACTCACTTTTATAGCTATTACTACTTCTTTTGTTATGTATTCAGATCAGTGGTAAATATAAATACATGCGTGTGCATTATAGGAAGTATGCATTCACAGGGACTCCAACGATCTGGACATGACAATCAAGAAACGTGAGGCCACATACAATGAATGTTACAATTTGGCCATCAGATTACACGTCGAAGTCAACTTTGAAAAGTCGGAGAAAGAATAGCACGATTTGTCTGGAGCAAGTACAAGTCGCCATTTGGAGCAGGAAAGAGGGAAGATATGAATCTTATACATCCCTAATACAGATTATCATCAAAGAATAAAGGAACATTAGAATAATGACCTCCCTAGAAAACATGACTTCGTTGTTTCATTCAAACCAAGTTACTGCCTCTCTGCGACTGTGTTCATATTTTGTCAGAATATTTTCCGTGAATTTGTCACATTATGTCACAGAAACAGCAAAAAACACACTGTCACATTTTATTTTGAGATGAAAAATTGTCACATAATGTCACGTTTTGTCACATCGGCCCATCCCTGTAAGATATACCTACTAAAATTCAATATGAGAACCCAATCGCTCTGGTAAGTAGCGGAGTCGCTCAGACATGATGTTCACTGCTTGAGAAAATCCAGAGGCACAGAAGATGACACTTTCTGAATTTTGTTCTCAAATTCAGGACGTGTCCTTGGCTTTGAACGATGAACTTCTTCCTTTGTCCATATCCAGAGAAAGAAGACGCATGGGGTCAAATCAGCACTTCTGGCCGGCCATTGATGAGGGCCTCGTCGACATAGCCAGCGCCCTAGGAACTGCTCATCAACCCACTCCCTCGTAGGAGCTCCGTCTTGCATAAAAATCAGGTCGTTGATATTTTCCCATTTGTTGATGACCAGTCACACTTTCTCCTGCAGCATTGCAAGGTAGATAGGCCTACCGCGTTGAATTCATCGTGCCACGTTGGACGAGAGGACCCACGATCGATGGCATCTGCCGTCATGCTACACCAGACATTCTTGATTGAAATTACTGGTTTTCTGCACGAATTCTAGGATAATTTTCTGCAAATTAGTTACAGTTGTGACGATTGAACCAGCCACCAACATGAAACTGATTCGTCTCTCTACTAAATGTTTTGAAAGAAACTTGGATTTCCCTCATGCCAAATGATGGAGTATCCATGCTCCTCACCTCAGCTACTTTATCGGCGCTGATCTCACTACGCATCGAGAAGAACCGGATTCGCGCGCAGCTTGTCGAGTTGACTAGCCCTGACTGAAGATGAACACGCCAACTGTCACCGGTCTACTGAAGGGCATCAACTCCTGGGGAAATCAGCTACGGAACCGCCCGTCATCAGCGTTAATTGAAAGTCGTCAATTGTCCGCAAATTCAGTTGAGCATGGCGGCCATCGATGAATTTCCACCATCGTTTCACAGCAACAACTGACAGGACGATTTCATATCGAGCAGCCAATTAAAGACGTTCATTCAATTTTAACCGGTAAACTTAACCAATTTGAATTGCCCTAAGTTAAGTTACTCTATCTTAAGAAATCTTTGCTACTATATCAATTCAGTTTTTTTAAAGTCTGATAAAAACAGTGGTTATAAATCATGGAAAAGTAGTAAGAATCTAACCATGAAACTTTTAAAAGAAAAATCGTAGGGCTTGATGAACATCAAACTTGAATATAATACGAACATGAACAGCATTTTAACGAATTAGAGAGATTTCAAAATCAGGAAATCAGGAACAACTTTTCGCCCAACCTGTAGAACAATAATTTCTTCTTTCAGAAGCCACTATAACGTATTTAACCTTTGTCTCAGGAAATCTAAGACTACTGTATTCCTATTATCTGCCTAACATTCGACAATAGAAAAGTTGGCCTTCTGAAAGGTCTGTTATCGCCGTCTAACTACCTCATATTGTATCTTCATGCTGCTTTCAGAAACGAAAATTGAAGCATGGGTTTTCTTCAAAATAAGTAACAGTACATAAAACATGTATTTGATTAACTTAAACGCTCTGAAAGAACAGCAAGGAATCGAAGGAAATATGCAGAAATATGTATGGAGTCTGGCTCATCTGCATACCCATAGTGCATTAGCATGATGAGATGCAAGAATTGCTTAAAAAAACTTCCTTCTTGCCTTTTCGATGCATTCTTGTTATTACAACACAAGAGTGAGACCATAGTGAGACTATCTCCTTCATACTCAAATACAAACCAAAGATGCTTGTATATATTCATGCAGAAGTTGAATATTTGTATTTACCATTTCAGTCACTTTTCAATATTCGATCGTTGTACACATCCCTTTTGAACACAGTCTCTGCATAAAGAATGTAATCTAGAATTTGCTTGCCAGCACAGTCCAACAAGGAATAACAACGGAATCTCAACACACAATACGTCATCAAAGAGAAATGCTTTACCTTTGATCCTAAAAAATAACAATGACTTCACATAGCATTTTATACTACAAAAAAGTAGACGACATCGACAAGTGACGAACATGAGGCGCACCTCATTGGGGGTGCGCCTCATGAGGTGCGCCTCATTGGGGACAAATTTCTCAATAAAATTCCGTCCGTCAGTGTGGTGGAATCTTTTCTTCAACAATTTGATGTACATCTTTTGCGCCTTCATAGCCATCTATTATTCATAACTTTTCTTTCACTACTTTTGTTTAGTTTCATGGAAACTGATGCGTTTGCTTTTATTCGCTGACATAAATAATCAGCTGACATTGTTAATTTTCTAGTGCTGAGTTCTACACATGTATCAATTTGCCATCGATCGTGGGGGTACCTTCACAGATGTGTGGAGTAAAAGTCCATCAGGAAAAGTCAAGGTCTTGAAGCTTCTCTCAGAAGACCCTCAAAATTACGAAGATGCTCCAAGAGAAGCTATCAAAAGAATAATTGAAGCGGTAAGACTTTGATGCCAAAAGTGGTGTGCGTATTCATTTTCCCGATGAGTTCCTCCTCGGAACGATCCCAGTGATTTGCTTTTCATTTGATTACGTAGACAAGGGCGTGAGATGGTGTCATATTAGTGTAATTTTGTCTTGTGTGCCGTAACCTGTGATTCCTAGCATGCTCAAATTGAGCTAGTCGCTCTTCTACCATGCTATTGAATTTCCTTTACTGTTGCGCTCTAGTAGTTCTTTTATCACGAGTGCATAGAAAATGAAAGTACACGTAACGTACTTCGTTTGTCTTAAACCTAGACCTGATCTCACAATCATAATCGTTCACTCCACTGTTATGGCATACTCGCTCATTTCTCTGTCCATTCTACTACGTCATCGATCCTGCCGAACTTTCGCCTGAATTTGCGTTGAAATGGTTGCGATGGTTCAAATACCATGTGTCTACAAAACCATGCTTCATTTTATTTGTGGTTGAAGATGCCAAGGGTGCAGAAAACGTTGTTGAACTCAAAATGGTACGTGGCAGCCTCTCAACGTGCATTTTGCATGCGGATGCATTCAATCAATCAGTTTGCAAACGATAGTTTAGTCGGAACCGCTGGATCCAAACCAGTCATGGGTCTAAACAACTCGATGCAATACCCCCCCCCGACTGGAATCTTTACATGTTTTGCTGGATTAATCCGGCGCGCCGGCGCGCTCGATAGCCGATAATTTCTAAAAATAGAATATCCCGGCGCGGGCGCGCCGGGATCTTAGAATTTCTATAAATAGCATCCCGGCGCGCTGGCGCGCCAGGATCCTGGAATTTCTATAAATAGCGCACTTCGCGGCGCGCTTTGGCCTTTGATGAAGTACATTTTAGGACACTATTCGTTCGTGCAAATATAACGCAAAAAATATTGCGAATGAAAGGATGAAAACGTACTCGTTCAAGTTAAATTACTGTGTTCGGTTACGGCGCGCATTAAACTCATCATGCGGATTTTTATTGAGTAGAATCTATAAATAGAATTTGATGCCGGCGCGCCTTAGTCTGGAATAATCTATAAATAGAATTTGGTGCCGGCGCGAGGCGCGCGCCGACTCATAAGCCCGGCGCACAATCCGGCGCGTTTGATGTAAAGATTCCAGTCAGGATGCAATCGATGAGTTGGTTTTACATGTAGCTAGCGAACACAGTAGATTCTCTCAAAGGGTTTGGGTTTGAAATTGTTCGTTTTGTGCTTTAAAATCTGAAATTTACTTCTTCTAAGCAGTATTTTAGGGATTCACAAAGTTATTCGCATGGATTAGGCCTACTACATCAACCTTATGGATTTATCTAATGAATTTACGATTACCATCATAAGATCAAAGTTTAGCTGCTCTAGAACAATTTGATCTGAAAACTTAGATCAGACTAACTTGAAAAGTCACATGAAGTAATGTTAGAGATTCCTATACCATTTTGGGTCACTGTGCCAAATATTGTAGTTTGAATTGTTGATAGTTACTAGGTTTTTCAATAAACAATGATGAGCTATCAATTATATTCAAAGCATAGCTGAAGAATGAATTGAGAAAGACTGCTTTGCAACTGTACTTTGAACATGGATTTTTCCTAATGTAACCCGAACACTGCCACAAGGTCACTGGCGCACTGCTTAGATAGGCCAACATTAGCTTTACTTTATTTTTTAAAATAACGCTGTAATAGCTCAGTACGCACTTCGAGAGTCCAAACACCGCTCCATTACAGCATCATTTTGCTGCCATGTACAATTTTCTTCATCAAGCATCTATTTCATCCACGAAGTAAGAAATTGTGTTTCTCAAATGGTCCAGGTACGTGATTGATGCTTAGCATATCGTCCCCTTTTCATCACAAATATCAGAAGCGTCATCAGACAGCGAGTGGTGCACATAGTCCAATATGATTCAAAGACTCTATTCTGAAATCATGTTTAATTGTGTTACTTTTATTTCCACAGTTTAGTAGAAAATTTGCGAAGTTCAGCAACATGATATAATTATGTAAGAAACTCATCTAGACTCTCCATTGTATGAAGGGGAGCAATTTTGCAATGATATTGACTATCTGGCAGTGAATATAACTAATCAGAGAAAGATAGTTTGAAGCAGAAAATATACCTTGCTAAGTAGGCATATAGGCCCCCTTCTAGTAGGAAATCAAAGCTGCACTAATATGCATTACTGATATTATATTTCAGGACATGGCAATGAAATTTAGTGATGGGATTATTGACACCAATTCCATCGAATGGATTCGAATGGGAACAACCGTTGCTACGAATGCACTTCTAGAGCGGAAAGGTGAAAGATGCGCACTACTGGTGACTAAAGGATTCCGTGATCTGTTGTTTATTGGAAACCAATCTCGACCTAATTTATTTGATCTGGTACGTATTAACCAGGATGCTTGATAGATTATCTTTCCGCCAATCTGCGGAAATACCAAAATAATTTGCGCCAACGCTACCATAGCAAAAAATGCACATGTATAAAAAAATGAAGAACAGCAGCAGTAGGAGTTTACTGACAGAAAATGAGAAAACAATGTACGTCAATATATTCGGCATGCGACTTAATCATGAACTATGAAAAGGAAGACCATAAAGTAGGGCCTAAGCAAAATTCAAGTGCAAAACTATTATGCTTGTAGATGAAAAAGGTGCTCGCAAATGCAAAGTAGCAGATGCTTTGTAGAAATATAATGACAATTATCAGGATGTATTGCAAGATCATGGATCCTCTCATCCACCCAACCTCCAGCAGTATATTAAGCAAATTGTTTGTTGATCTCTGGGCTTAATTGCCAGATGATGTTCATGTCAAGCTTTTTCCGATAGCTGGAATCAACAAAACCAACTCTTAAAGCTGAAATGGAAGCGTCAACAAATGATGAAGTAGAAATAAGTAAGGTGACGGAGCACACTAGACAATGACAACTTTAAATGCTCTTTTATGCAAGAAAATATAGTTCGATGAGCTTCACCATGATCACAGTGAACACAGTCAACAAAATGAATAATATTCTTTTTTGACATCAATTTTTCCTCCACAATTGCATCTGTTGTCACAATTAATGTGATTTTTATACTTTGAGACATTTTCTTAGCGGTTTCTGATTTATCCAAAAAATATGCGTGCTCTTATCTTACTGTTTAAGTGTGTGTTTGAAAGGAATTGAACATGAATCACTAATGAAAGGAAGTTAAATATTAATTCTTGATTTCTTGTCATTCGCATCATTAAATTATCTGCGATGTGGATACTAAGATAAAAAGGAAAAAGGGTCACCATTCGCTTAGAATCTGATAGCAATCAATTGCAAAGAAATTCGTTCGTCTTCATCTGATGTTGAGAATATCTCAAAACTCATACAGTAATGTTCGGTTATAATTGCTTGCGTTGTACTCGTAATTGAAAATCTGAAATTCCCGTTTCAAATTCCTATGCCTTACATATATATTTTAATGCTTATAATTGAAAATCGATTATAATTGAATATATTTTGTTCCCCACTGATACAGTTTCACTTTATAATTGAATTGTGATGTAAAACATATGGGAAAGAGATCTGTGATTATCATCTATTTGAAGTGGCACCATGTTTGTTTTGGACATAATGGAAACCCCCTTCATCGATGCACTCTCCGCTGCGTGATCACACAAAGTCACAGGCCTGCAGCGAAGATGAACGACGAAAGATCATCTGATAAGGGAGGTGGGTTAGAAATTGCTGCGATTTCTTCTGTTTACATTGTTTAGCGCCTTGGAAGGATGGACCATGGTTGCAGACACGTGTCCACTTGAATGGAATTAGTATTTGAAGACACCGTGTCTGTTTGTGACATTCTCTAAATCACTTCATTGATGACTTTGTTTGCACTCTTCCCCACAACCTAGAGACTTCTTGTAGCTAATTAATTCCTTGTTATGTTTACATTGATCAATGCCTGAATTATTATACTTAAACTGTGCTGTGATTTGTTAAATTGTTCTCGGCAATATTTTGATTGGTGGAAATCGATTTTCATGTGACCGACAGAATTATGCAGCTCTAAACCATCAAATTCGATTTGATTTACATTTTCAACTTTGAAAGCATGGAGACTACCACAAGCCGAAATCCGAAAAAGAGAGCTTCAAGAGCCAGCCTCACTTACGCTGAAAAATACGAAATCCATTTTGTTATGTTTACCAAAACACATTTTTCTTCACCCACATGTATATTTACCAGAGACGATTTAGTAAAAAATAAAAAATTTTACAAGCCCAACGTTTCGAGTGACCACACTCTTCATCTGGGGAACGGCCAGCCAACAAAAGAATGGCTTAAATATGCATTCGCGAACGAACGTTCATGTGACTCGCTCATGTTTGCGATTGATTTTTGGTTGAAGTCTTCTAATGTATTCTGCTTCGGACACTCTAGTTCTCAAAGGATTAAGCTGTTGATCAATGATTTCAATTCTAAACATATCAATAGTGGCATTGTTATATTCAGAATGGACAAAGCGAACATGATCAGATAGGGCACTTTCGTTGTCTTTATTCTTAATACTGTATTGATGTTCTTTAAAACGATTATTGAGCGGACGATTGGTAGAACCAATGTAAAATTCACTGCAGATATTGCAAGTGAATTTATAGACGACGTGTTTAATGAAACAATTGTTGATGTGGGGATTCGACTTACAAATATTGCAAGAACAATCATTGATGTTTTTATTGAAAGTATTCAAATTGTGTTTTAATTGTTTTCCAGGCTTAGGAATAATTTTAATTGGTAATTGATATTCATTAGTAAGTTTTCTTATTTTTCGCAGGTTACTGTCATTAATAAAGTCGACATGGAAATTACATTGTTTTTGTTCTGTAGTATTAGTACGAAATCTCGTGTTCAAAAATGTTTTGTTTTTCAAGTCAGAGTCGGAGTAATTATTATCTTTTAAATTGCGAATGCTAGAATTCATATGCTTCTGAAGAGCATTATTATTGGAACATCTATCCTTTATATATTTGAATGTATTATTCACTAAGTTGATTTTCACAGACTGAGAGATCCAACTCCGTTTATCTAACGTAATGCCAGAGTGAGTTGTCTTTTTAAAAACTTCAAATTCAATGGTATCGGATATCGATAGAGTTAAATCTAAAAAGTTAAGTTTTCCGTCTTTTGTAATTTCGATGGTAAATTGTATGTCAGAATGAATAGAATTAAAGACATTCAATATATTTTCAAATATATTGGGATCATTTTCAAACGGACCGAGGATGATGTCATCCACATATCTGCGGAACAGCTTTGGAACAATATTGTGTTCTTCCAAAATAGCAAGAGCTTTAGTTTCAATGTAATCAACAAAGATTATAGCAAAAGGGGGTCCAAAATGGGATCCCATGGGACAACCTTTAATTTGCCGAAAATGTTTGTCTTTGAAAACGATTTCATAATTAAAGGAAACGAACTTCAATAAATCGATCATATTAGAAACCGTTATCTTCAGATTATCTATGTTGTCCCAATATTGTTCCGCAAATTCAGCTACAACTTTCATTCGCAATTTAAAAGATAATAATTACTCCGACTCTGACTTGAAAAACAAAACATTTTTGAACACGAGATTTCGTACTAATACTACGGAACAAAAACAATGTAATTTCCATGTCGACTTTATTAATGACAGTAACCTGCGAAAAATAAGAAAACTTACTAATGAATATCAATTACCAATTAAAATTATTCCTAAGCCTGGAAAACAATTAAAACACAATTTGAATACTTTCAATAAAAACATCAATGATTATTCTTGCAATATTTGTAAGTCGAATCCCCACATCAACAATTGTTTCATTAAACACGTCGTCTATAAATTCACTTGCAATATCTGCAGTGAATTTTACATTGGTTCTACCAATCGTCCGCTCAATAATCGTTTTAAAGAACATCAATACAGTATTAAGAATAAAGACAACGAAAGTGCCCTATCTGATCATGTTCGCTTTGTCCATTCTGAATATAACAATGCCACTATTGATATGTTTAGAATTGAAATCATTGATCAACAGCTTAATCCTTTGAGAACTAGAGTGTCCGAAGCAGAATACATTAGAAGACTTCAACCAAAAATCAATCGCAAACATGAGCGAGTCACATGAACGTTCGTTCGCGAATGCATATTTAAGCCATTCTTTTGTTGGCTGGCCGTTCCCCAGATGAAGAGTGTGGTCACTCGAAACGTCGGGCTTGTAAAAATTTTTATTTTTTACTAAATCGTCTCTGGCAAATATACATGTGGGTGAAGAAAAATGTGTTTTGGTAAACATAACAAAATGGAAAACGTCTACCCGTACACTGCCATCAATTTGATTAAATACGAAATCATCAAAGCATTGGACGGTGGACAGAAGCAAAATGACTTAGCCTCAAAGTACGGAACATTAGTACAGGGGATGAGCTTAATCAAACAGCAGCGAGCAATCTAGTTTACTGGTAGCTAGACTATAGATCTAGATGCAGTAACTGGTGTAACTGGCCCAAGTGGCCTAGCTAACTGGTGTACGTATCACATTTAATATTTTAATATGTATATTTCATGAATGCCTTCATAGCATCTAAGATAATCATGTCAGTGTAACACAGGTCTGGCCAATATGATTAATAAACATTCACGCATGCATGATCTACTTCACATCAATTTTTAAGGGTACTTGCGTTGTAATTGAATTTTTTATAATTGAATATTTCCGAGGCACCGTGGGGACCAATTATAACCGAACATTACTGTAATTTAATTGATTAATTTCTTAACATCCTAAATGTGACAGCAGATGCATTTGGATGAAAAATTGATGTCAAAATAGAATATTATTCATTTTATTGACTGTGTTCACTTTTATGTTGGTGAAACTCATCGAACTATATTTTCTTGCATAAAAGAGCATTTAAAGTCGTCATCGTCTAATGTGTTCCGTCACCTTACTCGTATTCATTTTATTTCTACCCCATCATCTACTTCTATTTCAGCTCTAAGAGTTGGTTTTGTTGATTCCAGCTATCGTAAAAAGCTTGACATGAACATCATCTGGCAATTAAGCCCAGAGATCAACAAACAATTTGCTTAATATACTGCTGGAGGTTGGGTGGATGAGAGGATCCATGATCTTGTAATACATCCTGATAATTGTCATTATATTTCTACAAAGTATGTGCTACTATGCATTTCCGAACATCTGTACTTAAGCTTTGCTTACTTTATGGTCTTCCTTTTCATAGTTGATGATTAAGTCGTATGCCAAATTATTGAAAATTTAAATTAGGGTTGCAAAAAGATGTTTGCATCCACCATGTTTTAAATATATTTTAAATGTTTTTTTGTTTCTTATATATGTGTCGAGAATTGTAGTAGTACTTAATGAATTAACTTAACATCTTCCCTAAAGACCAAATAAATTAAAAGAAAACATAATGTATTGCTGATGAGTCAAAAAATACTTATATAATTCGGCAATCGTTTTAGTTGGATTACTTAATGATAACATTTTGAGTTTGATTATCACTGAAAGTGGCATTTTATCATTTATTTCGAAATGCTTATCATTTCTTTTTTTCAGATAAATTTTTTAGCCAGCAATAAATAATCTAGCCAGATTAAGCTGAATAAAAGAAAAGGCCAAAAGAAATATATAATGAATTATTATAGAGATAATGATAGAAAATATGAAACGACAATTGAAAAATATACTACTGGTATGTCGCAAGAAAACAAAGGTTGAAAAAACAGCCATTTCGGATACATACAATTTTTAAGTAAATTTTAGTACAGTCTCTATGAGGTAAAGGCAATATGCTAAAATGAAAATAATAAATGTCAGTAATTAAATCAAAATGGAGTTTTATCATCCATGAATTTTATTATGTCAATTAGTCAGGCACAAATTAATCTACATGTAACTCGATTAATGTAAAGTCCTATCCGCAGACTTATAGGACTTCAATAGGAAAGGGACTAATGCAGGTACATGTGATACAGTAAGGACTTAACTTAATTGTAATCACTTACACGAATTATGAAAAATTGCTTACTTGAACGTTCCTCGATTACGAATTCTACCGCTATACTTACTATTACGTGTGGGGAACATTTTATCAATTTGGTCAACTTTGTTCTAACAATGACGGTCGATTGGTCATTTGAAAATTGACACCACAGACTTGTCATTTGCCGACTAAGGCTCCCTGTTGTGATTGAGTAAGAAGATAGAAGTGTTTCAGATTAAGATGAAGATAAAGTTATGTAATGTATGTAAAGCGTTTTATTTTTTGTAATAAAAATCAAAATTTACACACGACATGAATCATTTGCAATGACTTCACTGCCTTTTGAGACATATCTTAAAAGTTGGACATACACATGCATACATGCACTTGTGTCATATAAATCAATGTCATACGTAAGAACGAGGAAAGGTGTACAAGGAACAGATTGCAAATCATTAAAGGAAAGAACTATAAAAAGTGGTACTAGAGGGAATAAATGCTCTTGACCTTCGCTGACTTTGGGAAAGGCATGACTCAAGGTGCCCAGAATAGTGAAGTCTTATAGGAACCAAATGATGCAGAATGCTATCACGATGTAGCATGTCACTAAACACTCTGCATGCCCTCTGAAGTCGGCGTGCTTCAAGATCGCCGAGACACATTCCAGAGCACTCGTTGCCGCAGATGATGCGGTGGCAGAGACGTTGCAGTTTTTCAATACGAATTTTGTTTTTCACATTAAGGCCAACAAAAAGTGGTGAATTGTATTCCACAATAGAACGAATAAATGCCCCGAAAACACGTATTAGATCAGCTTTACAAAAGCCTGCAGCCTTCAAACGACGGAGCGCATAAACTCTTCCGCTAGCGCTTTTACATATATATTCGATTTGCTCATCCCATCTACATGAATCACTAAAGATTACTCCCAGAAATTTGATGGAAGTACAAAACGACCTGTCTGAAATTGGAACAGGTAAACCACGACGAATATACATGCACTTGGTCTTATCTGTATTCAAACATAGTCCATGATTCCGGCTCCAATTGCTTATGTTGTCTTCCTCGATGGAAATAATATGATTAATGTCTGTGTCTGAATATACCGGGATTGCCACAAGAATGTCATCTGCGTACTTCACCATCAAAGTGCCATCCACACTGTGTTTTAGCAAACCCATATGTGCAGAGAATAACTGCGGTGCGAGAACGGATCCCTGGGGCACGCCAGAAGACATGTTACGAAGAGAACTGAACACATTATCTTGGAGACTTATGCGATATCGACGATCTCTCAAAAATGACATGACCCACCTGACAAAGTCATGCGGAAGAGCGCCATCAATCAAGGTTCCGACGAGAGAACGGTGATTTAAACTGTCAAAAGCTTGCTTGAGGTCGAAAGATAGCATGATAACCCCTCTCGAGCCAAAAGCATCCATCTGAGAGGTGACAAAATCATGTACAGCTATTTGGGCATGCAATGTACTGGCATTACGCTTGTACGCAAACTGATCACTCCCCGATAGTTTTTGTAGTGAGTCGTATACAGATTGCAAAATGATGCCCTCCAAAATCTTAGAGAGAATTGGGAGCAGCGATATGGGGCGAAAATTGGCATAATCAAATTTACCATTCTTAGGGATAGGCACGATGTTAGCAGTCTTCCAGATGATAGGCACATGTCCTGTTGAGATGGGTACATTGAATATATGTGAAACAGGATTGCACAATACATGGGGAGCCTCGCGGATGAGTCTGGCCGACAAAAAGTCACATCCCGGGGATTTCGATTTCAGGTTCAGCATTTTGCTGTAAATGTTGTCGGGCGAAGCATCAGGGCACCAATGATAAGAAGTCTCAGCAGATTGAAGAGACAGACTAGAATAATCACCTACAGGGGAAAAATGGGATTCGTAGGATGACGCGAACGATTCAGCTGCAAGAGAAGGAGATTCATGGCCCTTGATCATTGCTTCAAATAGCACAGAAGACTTAGATTTCAAGTCGCACATCTCGCGAACGATAGTCCAAATGTTGTTATTGTCTCTTGTACAGTTGGAAACCCACGAACGCTTCGGTTTGACGATTTCAACTTTAATTTTCTCCTTATAATGAGAGTACATGGTCAAATCACCAGAGCGAAAAGCATTATAGCGCAAATTAATAAGACTTTTGAGGACCGGTGTCATCCACGCTTTGTCTCTCGATGGCATTTCAACATAGGTCTGTGGAAGAGTGTTCATTGCAACTTCAACAAATTCATAGAATAACGTGCATTTGTCGTCTAAACTCAAGTTAGGATCGTAGATACTGTGCCAAGGAGCACACTGAAGACTCTGAACGAAATTATCTATGTTACTTTTCCGGAAATCGTAGACTTTCTTTACGTGAGTAACATGATAAGAAGCTTTAACTGGCTTCATAAGAACAACCAAATGATCCGAAAGACCAAACGCAGGACAAGTGAAAGCAGAACTGTACTTGGTTTTCAGTAGAGGATCTACAAAGATCTTATCCAAGATGGCAGTACCTCCAGTGGGAGTATCGACCATTTGAAAAAGTCCGAAGTCATTCATAAATAGGTCACACGGGAAGGAGTTAAAGTCGCCGGCTTCAATCATGTGCGATGATGGATAGACTTCAAGAAAGTATTGCAAGCAGTTTTGCAGAAATGTGCGAACATCTATTGAGTCTGCGCATCTCATGTTCGGAGGGATGTAGACTATAATGCAACAGATAAGGGGCTCTTTCATGATGAAGGAAACATATTCTAAAGATGGTGGACAGTCTCGGAAATTCACAGACGTAAAAGATGAATAGTTGCGGATGTAAACGCACACACCACCTGCTTTCTTGTCGTTATTCCTGTCATAACGAACGGGCTGATAATAATCGATCAGATGAATATCATCATTGCAGACAGAATCATTCAGCCACGTTTCTGTGAGTGCAATGATATCTGGTTTAGTAGCACGAGCGAATAATTGAAGCTCGTCCATTTTAGGACGAAGGGATCTCATGTTCGAGAGGAGGAAAGCAGGATAAGAATCTTTAAAAAACTTTAGTGAAAATTCTGCTGATTCTGGGATGTGCGGAGAACTATTATGACATCCTGGACGCATGGTTCGTTCTCTACAGGTATAAAGAATCATTCAAAAGACCAGTAAAACGTGTCTAAGAATGAAGAGAAATATGATAATTAAAATGATAAAGCTTGATAGTAATGAGTTGATCAGCAGGAACTCGACCAGGATTCGCGTTTCGGCCCCTAATTTCTGAACGCTCAGACCTGTTCGAGTAGGGCCCTGCACATCTGTTATGTACAGACTCCATGACACTAACTGCAAATGCTAATACAAATGAAAAAGAAAATAAAATATGCATGTACCTATACGATGGAAATTAAATATGTTTATCGGAAACTATTCAGACTGAAAGAAAATGACACAATAAATTGAAAATAAATATAAATAGTTGTGATGATAATGAACAAATAGCAGAAAAATTAGAATAAAGGAAAATGACATAGTAAATAGATAATTAAATTGAAAATAAATGAATAATTACAAAATTATAATCGGAACTTATGGTATTACAAGTAAGAAAGGTTTGTCACAATCGGCAAAAAGACAGTGTACGGAAGTCTGGTGTCAAGGAATCCGGAATCTTTCATACCTGTAGTCATAATCGGTAGTTCATGTCAAATTCGATAAATTTGTTGTGTTGAAGGTTTTGCAATAATGCATCTGATGTTCACGTGCATCATATGTTCGTTGCTTGTCAAAGACAGTTATTGATGACTAGCAATATCCACTCAACACACTAAGCATCACTGAAAACAAACAACGTCATTTTCATCGGCGGAATTACAATGAATAAAAGCAATCATCCACAAAAATGTTTTCTTGAAGCCTGCTGGTACACGCTATCTTCATGAGTTTAGTAACCTTGCCATGGTAATGCTGGTGATAATCAGCAGCATCAGCGCTATTCCACAGAAATTCTGCCACGGTGGATTCGATAATCGCTGTAACTATATGAACTGTGTATCGACGAAACTGCACTCACTCTTCTAGTATTACGAGATAGCATTTGTCAAAGGATTTACTGACGCAATTATACATGCACAGAAGAGATTACAGCATCCTAAGAATTGTGTGTTTCACACGCAAAAAAGAAAAGATGCCGTTTATAGAGAAAAACAATACAAAACATTGTTTTTTAACTATGTTTAAAATACACGTATATTTTAAATATATATTTAAAATATAATATTTTCGATGTTGCTACCCTAATTTATATTGACCTACATTGCTTTCTGTCAAAAAGTTGTTATTGGTATCTGTCTATAATGTTTTCAGATTTGCATGTAACTCAAACCAATGGCGCACAATCCAAATGGTTGAGGTCGCATGTTTCAATCAATGTAATACAGGGTGAGCATAAAGTCTTTCCCTGATTACAACAATTAATATTGTGATGTTTTATTCGAAATATAAATTCTTTGACGATGCCATTCGTAAGCTCAGACGTCAAAGTTTTTGTTTAATCACTTTAGAAGTACTGTATCAATCAACTCATACATAAAATTTCAACTCAATCAATTGTTATCAATTGATAAAAATTTCTGATTCTGATAAAGACATCTTTGAAATCTCTTGGCATGATAATGAATAATTGTTGATACAAACGATAATTCTTGAGTGCCATATTAAAATCAATCAAGTCATATAGTTAGCATTCTGATCTCGTTTTTTTTTTATCTTCGATTGAACACGTAGGCCTATTACATAAAATGAACATGATCTCGTTTCATAGTTGACTTGCCGTCTCCCTAGTCATTCAATTTTTTCCATCTTGTTGAACATTCATTTGTCCGTGATAATCTGTCTAGCATTGCATCTATGGTGGAGAAACCTCAATGCGTTCTATGGTTTCATGAAACTAAGTCTCCGATAACTGTACAAAGGAATTTCCGATCACATTACGGCCGATCTCCTCCGGATATGAAAAGCATACAGAACTGGTACGAAAAGTTCAAAGAGACTGGGAGCGTTGACTATCTCAATAGAAGAGGGAGAACACCAGCAAGTGGAGAAGCAGTTGAGTCACCACGGAGTTTTTTTGAGAGGAGTCCAACGAAATCAACTTAAAGAGCTTCACAAGAACTTGATAATGCACAATCCGCTGGACTTCTTCCTATGGGATTACGTAAAAGACAGTGTTTATCGCTCACCTGTTCGTGATCTCGAAACACACAAATTACGGATTCGGGAAGCGATAGCGACCGTAAGTCTTGAGATGCTGGAAAACACTTGGAGAGAAATTGATTATCGTTTGGATGTGCTCCGAGCTACGAAAGGAGCTCATGTTGAGGTGCATTGACAACAGTTGAAATCAAATTAAATAAAAGATATTGGATGAAAAAAATTGTTTTGCTCGTATAAAGCCTAAAAATTGATAATTGATTAAGTTGAAATTTTATGTATGAATTGATTGATACGGTACTTCTAAAGTGATTAAACCAAAACTTTGACGTCTGAGCTTACGAATGGCATCGTCAAAGAATTTATATTTCGAATAAAACATCACAATATCAATTGTTGTAATCAGGGAAAGACTTTATGCTCACCCTGTATTGCAGTTCAGATATCTGAACCGCAATATGCTGCAAGGCTGAGGGCCCTCAGGTCTCCGTGGCACAGTCAGGTCTATTTGTTGTCAGGTCTCCGTGGCACAGTGGTTAAGTGCTTGGCTTAGCGATCTTTTGGTCCAGAGGTCGAGCCCCGAGAGTGTCATCGGAAGTCGTTAGGAAGGGCATCCGACTAAAGGATCACAACGCTCAAGATCAAAATCTGACTATGTCAGCACCGTCCAAGCCCCCAGTGTGGGGGAGTAGTGACGTTAGAGCTTCATTCAATGTTATCTATGATTGAACCGCAATATGCTAAATCGAAATATTGCGGTTCAATATTTCAACATTGAAAGATAGACGAACCTTAGCACAATGTATGTTTCATTGCATCCTAGTGAGTTAACCAGCTTTAGTTCAGTGATTTGGACCCATGAACGAACCGCTCTGGTGGTGCAAGGCTCCAACCTGTTAAAGTCATAAAAGCCCGATTCTACTTTTACACAAAAAATTGAACAGTTCAAATGCTAGCTCGTTGTAGAACCATCAGTCAAGTCCAGGTAAATTAAAAGATATTATATGATGCGGCAATGAATATTATCTCCTTGCACTATAGAATTATGTTACTAATGCGACATGGTATCGGTAATGATGTCTGAGTACTAAACCAGAGTTGTATTGATACTAAAAAAGTGATAGACGCCATGTTATTTGATCATGGATGTTATTAAATATCGAATACTTCAAATAAAGAAATGCTTCAAATTCGTTATGAGGAATGTTATTCATTAAATGAAATTTCTAGAGTGATAGATGATCTGTGAAGGGAAGATAGTTATATTTTATCTCTTTTCACTTATACGTAAATTTGATGATATTATTATAGTAATGTATCATGCAAAAATTAGGTGCTTTGTTATGTAGATATAGGCCGACTGTGTAGTCGCCAACATGCTAGCCTGTTTTCCGTCAATTTTTGCTTCCGTTTCCTTTCTGCGTGACCGCAACTCCGTTTCTCTGATTGATTGAATGATTTAAGCTTGATTGAACTTATTATTTGGTTAAAACTGTCATTCTGATTTTATGCTTAAAAGTTACATTCAGCACAGGTCAACCGACTTCAGAATCAAGTCTATAGACTGTGCTGACTTCATTGTCAGTCATGATCAATCTAAGACAAATTTGTGGAGACTACTACACGTATATATATACTACTCGTATTATACATATATATATATATATATATATATATATATATATAATGATAAATAAGGGAAAGAACTAAAGCAAATGTATATCACATTTAAAGTAAAAGAGAAAGTCGAGGCTTCAATGGAAAGGAATTTATTCGCAAACATGTTTCACCAGCTGCGCTGGCTTCTCAATGCGATTAAATGAATGAATACATACCAGTAAATCAATTCAAAATAATCAGATATCACCTTAACAAAAACATCATCCTGATGTTAAACCTAAACCATTCAATGCAGGCTTGAACTTCTCGATGAACATAGACTCTTTATGTTCACGCTCTAGCTTGGATACATTGGGTTGGAGCTTGTAGAATGGCGCAAATACAAATTTCATGAGAAGGTCCCTGGCACACATAGCAATATGCCTACTCACAGGTAATATAGCGTAATTATGATTATTAATATGTTGCCTATGGACAGTTATGCGATGGCGCAAAGTATCGCCAGATTGGCCAATATAGTAGTTCTTGCAACCTTCACACTGCAACTTATAGATCACATTAGAATAGTCTCTGATGACCACAGCAAAACTGTTCGCTATTTGCAACTAAAACAACGTTTGCTTGAATTGTCATATCCAAACCTTTTGATAAACAATGCCACAGAACAAGCTAAACTATCAAAAACATATGAAAATGAAAAAGTTGATGATAAATTAAATTCCACTGTGATTTCTTTTATCCATACCTACAATCCCAATAATCCTTCCTTTTTCAACAATGTAATTAAACCTACCACTAGATGCCTCAGTGTGAGTAATGCTTTTAAAAACTGCATTTTTAGACAAACTTATAGGCAACCGAGATCCCTGTTATCTTTGCTCAGTAAGAACAACCGTATGAGCCTGAATGGGATTACGAAATGCTGTGATAACATCATTGAGGGGATGTCAGTGGAGTTCATCATTGATAATGACAAGATGGAATTTGTTTTAAAACATAACTTCAATTGCATGTCTAAGAATGTGATCTATAAGTTGCAGTGTAAAGGTTGCAAGAACTACTATATTGGCCAAACTGGCGATACTTTGCGCCATCGCATAACTGTCCATAGGCAACATATTAATAATCATAATTACGCTATATTACCTGTGAGTAGGCATATTGCTATGTGTGCCAGGGACCTTCTCATGAAATTTGTATTTGCGCCATTCTACAAGCTCCAACCCAATGTATCCAAGCTAGAGCGTGAACATAAAGAGTCTATGTTCATCGAGAAGTTCAAGCCTGCATTGAATGGTTTTGGTTTAACATCAGGATGATGTTTTTGTTAAGGTGATATCTGATTATTTTGAATTGATTTACTGGTATGTATTCATTCATTTAATCGCATTGAGAAGCCAGCGCAGCTGGTGAAACATGTTTGCGAATAAATTCCTTTCCATTGAAGCCTCGACTTTCTCTTTTACTTTAAATGTGATATACATTTGCTTTAGTTCTTTCTCTTATTTATCATTATATATATATATATATATATATATATATATATATGCCATCCTATTGAATAAACCATCCACTAATAAAGGTTATTGCACTTACCAGTGTGACTGTCATTTTTTGAGAGTTCAAGTTCAGGCCTTGCTTTTTTTACCATAATACAGCGAATCTTGCAAGTTGATGCTGGACTCCAAGATGATGCCTCTGTGGTGTATGAGACAGCAACTAAAAAATGCTGCCCTCCAGCTTCATGACGCACACCGCATTTTGGAAGATCGTCACGACACTGCCTCAAACCATGTTTGAAAACAGTTATTGCTCGCCACTTCAGTGACCATCAATGTTCCCGGAAATCACGTTACTGGACTAAGTTGTACCAGAGGCATATCTCAAGATGTGTAGCAAATACAAGAGTGATTGAAGAATCAATCCGAGACAATGAAATTGCTAGTTCTTCTGTGGATGATTTGATTTATGGTTGTGACATTGTGAAGGATGTGGTGGTGATACTTAAGAATGTTTGCTATCAAACTAATCTTTCAATAGTTGCTGTCAATTTCTTAAGATACTATCTGTCTGACCTGTACTATTGATGATGAAATTTATACTTAGAATTTTTTTATTATGATTTCTATAATTTATTTTGCTAAAGAACAGCCATACATTAAAATAGATAAAATAACACAAAAATGTGATCAAGTTAACGTGTATGTGAAAGATGGAGAAATTTTTGATTAAATTCCCTTTACTAATGCATTTATCTAGCCACTATAGAAATTTTTAATTGAAGATTTAATTAATTAGACTTACACTTCTCATCACGCACATGAAGAATTTCTAGAATTCTAAGAAACACTGTGCGTAGGCCTAAACCTGTTTAACAAACGTCAACTTTTGAAGTGTTTTACACACAAATTAATCTACCCGCAGTCAAATCCAGTTTTGCAGCTATCTATGATCAAAGCGTTTCCGCCAATGGCGGAAATGCTAAAAATATCTCCCGCCAAAGTAGATACTAATGATACATTGATTTCAATCGTGATAGATCCATGCTCTCCGAACTTCAAACATGTCACGAAATCCGAAAAATAAGATGATTACCAGTAGCAAACTGTGGATGTTTCAATTTTGTTTCCTTTTTCAATCTAGTCTTGCCGCTCATCAGAGATGCTGTACAAATCCATAGTCGAGATAGATGAACGTGTGGTTCTGGATCAGCCTGATTGTCAAATTGGAATTTCAACTAAACCTCATATTGGATCTACAGGAGAGAAAGTAAGTATCGAATTCATATTTGATTAATAGCTATTAAGGATTTAATAGTCCTTTTTTATTTGTATTTGTATTTCGTAACTAGAACAATATTTCATTGCCCTATGTCATCGCTCTTGCGTTAGAATGTAATTCATAGTTCTGCCGCACTGGGGAGGTGCCAGAGTTAATAACCGTAATCTAGTGAGAGTTTCTAGTGTATTAGGGCTCTCCTTTCCTTATTATCGTGTTAGCATCGCTTTGTGCCATGGGTGGAACAGAGTGAAGAATAAAAAAAGCTGACATTTTGTTGAAAATTGAAATACTTATTTTAAATGACATTGATTATTTCCTTTATGGGTGACTTATTGGTGTTTTCCACAATTATAAATGAATACATCAATTTTAGCTTGAATGCAAAGAGGAAGAACCCCTACAATTAACTAAGAAGTGATATATAAATGTAGTCGTTTGTCATTAATTACTGCATAGGTGGTAATAATGTGGTAACTTTCTTAGTCGGTCTTGTATTTCATTTTCTTCACATATCTTAGTATGGATATTCGATATTGGTTGAATTCAAGCAAGCTCCATTGATATAAAATACACAGATGTCATTCGAAGCTTCTACAGTATGTAGTCCACTTAATTGTATGATGCAGTGTCCCAATAAAAACGTTACCAACACATTTTTAGAAATTTGCTACTTTTTTACTGATCCCATTAATATGCTTGACGCACCAGAGGGGCTACTTGACATGCGATTCATAGAATAAGTCCGCATTGAATGAACTTGATCAATAATATCCGCAAGTTTGAATTTCAAACTATATCAAACCTACATTTGACTGCTAGACAATTCATTCAAAGCAGAGATGCGGAGTCCTATCATTTTGATAGGACTGCTGTCTCTGTACTTTTGTTTGACGGAGAAAGTTGATATCAAGACAGTGACAACTATATGCACGAGAATAAATAATTTGTTTATATTATATTTCGGGTCTAGTTATAGTCCTGAGTCCTATCATTTGATAGGACTCCGACTCCGACTCCAGCAAAAGTGATAGGACTCCGGGACTCTGACTCCGACTCCGCATCCCTGATTCAAAGTCTTGTCATCTTGGGAAAACATGGTTGCTTTTGTGTGATTGCACAATAATGCTGAAGTATCAAGGCGCGTTTTCTTCGCGACTTTATGTTGAAGCTGTTTTTCGAAGCCCAGCACCGAGCATGTGGATCAATAAATTTGAAGGCAGCAACTTGAAGAATCATTGAATGTAAGCCTGGTGTGCTTGTAATTCGGTTTTAAGATGTGTCACTTAAGATAGTAACACATCCATTCGTCATATTTCCAGAAACTTTGTTGCATTGAATTCAAGCTTCACAGACGTCTACAGAAGTTGAATTTTATCAATGTGAGTAGTGATATGATATGAGCAACCCCATGGATCAACAACGGACTGGAGCGACAATGATCGACGTCGTCAATCTGTTAAATGAAAAAGAGCACCAGTTGAAAAACATGAAGACCTTCATAGAAACTTTCTTATTTTTCTCAAGAAGTTTTTCAAGTGAATGGTGATGTCGATAAGCACAATCTGCTTTTCTAGTGTGATTAAATGTCTAATGTTTATAGATAAAATGGAAGTCCTGCAACATAGCCAAACTGTAAATGTGCAGTGTCACTGGTATGAGCTTCATAGGTCTACAGAGAATATCATTATCAACTATGAATGGTGACAGATACTGTCGAACTTTCATTTAGGAATTTTCTTAGAAATGACTATCTGCCACGAAAATGTATCAGATCTCCATTAGTCTTGCTGCCAGAGAGAATCTTGATGCCTATATGAAAAGTCACTAGATTGATTGGCGAGGATGTTGCGGAACCCGACCGCGATGCACCGGACTCATCGGCTAGATATACAGATCAAACAATGTGCATCAGCTTCGAATGAGAATGAAGATTGATATAACCATAGAGTATGGGATATAACACTTCTACACAAATGTTCGAAGATGCATCGTCATTCATGCGTCGATTTGATGCGTGAATGCATCGGCCTCAATGGATGGCAGTTACACAGACAAAATGTGGAAAACTGTGCATCAATTACTCAATGATGCTATGCAGTTATGTAATTTCACGAATACTTGTGCAGATTGCAACATAATAGTGCTCTTGATAAAGCCGAACGCTTGAAAATTCTCCATAATCCGCTAACGCTTTTGTTTGGGATACCCTGTATGTGTACAAATCTTTGTTTTTTCTCCCCTTTCAGTAGTTAGGCCTGTATTCAACTGTGTTTTTATTTTTCATCAAAACTGCGAATCTGTGGTTTGAAGTCGAACATGCATTATGCAAAACCTTTTATCGAATATCTCGCGTGCAATGAAATACAACTTCTTTTTAGTGTATCTAGATTTGGGTCATTATTATTGAATATTTAAAAGACTTCATACAAGATCACAGACCATTAGACTCATTTTACTGATTTTACTGAAGTGCTCAAATAGTTCAACTGCGGTAAAAGTTATAGATGAAAACTGAGATTGCGGGAGTGGGGATACAAATCCCCACTCTTTCTAAATTCCCTCACAATATCGCTTTGCAATCGAGATGACGGAAATTGTCGATAAAATTATGATCTCAACATATAAACATGCGTTTATGAATACAATGGATAATGTATTATGTTTCCTTTAATATTGTTCATATGTCCCACTGCTTTTATTTTTCTTTCTCGAGGTTTTTGTGCAACAACCGCTTAACGAGGAGAAGCTGCGGAAAGATTTACATGATATATTCGAGACTGGTATTCGCAGTTTAGCGGTCGTTCTCATGCATTCTTACTTGTAAGTGAAAAAATGTTGCATTTTTCGGTTGAACATAAGTGACCAATTTAGCGATAAATTTGGTGATAACTTATTTGTATTAAAAATGTTTTATCGAATGACAAAAATTTGATGAATGAAGCTGAACATTTTGTCATATCTTGATGTGTCAAATCTCAAGCGACACCAACTTTTTCAATGCCAAATAAAAAGTTTGCAACAGGTACTAATTAATTTTTTTGTGATCGAACTTAATAACAATTGCGTAAATTCCAAGCAGATTCAACAGAAATATTGCAAAACCAAAAATGACATCAAGATCTAGTTAATTGAAAAACTGCTGAATCAGAATCTTGTCAGCGCACCTTTTTTGCCAATGACAGCTGCCACTCGATGAGACATGGACTCAATCAACCGTTCGCACATTTCATGGCTACCTTCATCGCAATGCCCCACATCAGTTAACTGGGTTGTTGTTCCACTTCTGGTGGTTGGTACACGACTTTTCGCTCTTGAACCACCAACCACGGATTTTCGACTAAGCTGATGTCCTGTGAAGAAGATACTTACGTCAGACCTTAGTCGGTCTTGTTCCGTCGGGAGCATAAGTCGACCAAATTTTTCCAACGCTGTCGGTTGGCAGCAACTCGTTGACATTCGTCCCAGGTGTTGTTGACGATCTCTATATCGTTTGGAAGGTACGTCTCCAGGTTGTTTTCCGTCGGGCCCTTTTGCGCTTGCCTCCGGGGGCAGTGAAGTCATCGCCGTTTTGGACGGGCGGTGGTCGGGAAGACGAAGGATGTGACCGGCCAGGCGGAGCCGGCGTTCCGCGACGATCTCTTGCAGCGAACGCGCACGAGCTTTCCGTAGGATCTCTTCGTTTCGCACCCGAACTCGCCAGGTGACCTTTAGGATTTTTCGGAGGCACATTTTGTGGAAAGTGATTAGACGCCCATGCGTTTTGGCTGTGCGTTTCCCGTCTCGCAAGCGTAGATGGCTGTGGGGAGTACAATACTGTTGTAGAGGCGCAGCTTAATGGGCATGCTGACGGCAGAGTTTGACCAGACCGGATGCATCCGTCGGAATACTGCGACCGCCTTTCCAATTCTGCTATTGATCTCCATCTCGATGTCACTACTGTTGTTCAGGGTACTGCCCACGTAGGTAAAGTGATCGACCTCGTCAAGCTTCCGCTGGTTCACACTGACTGCAGCTGCGCGACGATTCATAACATTTGTCTTTTTGGTGCTGTTTCCCAGTCCGTTCTTTTCGGCATTTTGTTGAAGGGAGGTTGTGAGCTTCATCGGCGAAATCTAGGTCTTTAAGCCTTGATTGCTCCTTGCACAGGATTCTTCGGCCAGGTCCATCGACAGACTTTGTCAGAACGAAATCGGTCGCTAGACAGAACAACAGAGGAGAGAGGATACATCCTTGCCTGACTCTTGAGACGATATCGAAGAACTCCGTTGTGCAGGATTCGGTCCTCACGCAACATCTCGAATTGGCACATAGGCTTTTAAAAATGGCGATGAAGCTCTCCGCAATGCCATACAAGCGTGCAATGTTCCGCGGCGACTGCCTGTACACGCTATCGAATGCCATTTGTAGGTTAATGAAGTTAATCGCCAACAGTTTTTGCAGTTCGATGCACTCCTCGATGATGTTGCGCAGTGTGAAGATCTGTTGGGCGCACGAGCGGTTGCTTCGGAAACCGGCTTGCTCTTCTCTAAGTACGGAGTCCACAGCATGTCACAGCCGTCGCAGCAGCACTGTACAAAAGACTTTGCCTGGGACTGACAGCAGCGTGATCCACGCAATCTGCTAGGTTGCCCTTTTTCGGCAGTTTGACAATGACGCCTTGTTTCCAGCCGAGGGCCACTCGTCCGCCCTGCAAACAACAGTTAATTAGTCTGGCCAGTGCTACGATAATGCTGTCATCGCCAAACTTCAGCATCTGTCATGTGATCTGGTCTAGCCCTCCTGCCTTGTTGTTCTTCAAAGCTTTGATCGCATCCTTCGTTTCTTTTTCGGTGATCGTGCCCTCACATATTTGAAGCGGTGTATCGGTTACTGCTGGCTCTGAGTCAAGGTCGAACAGGGCAGTGGGAGCCGGCTGATTCAGGGTCTTGCCGTTTCTATCTTCTACTGGCATGTTTCGATGTCCCTTTGCACCAGTCAGTTCCCTCACGATGCGATACAAGGCTCTCGCGTTATTTCGGCTGGTTGCCTCCTCGCCTCCTCACCTCCTCACCTTCTCTTTCCAGCCACGTTCTTCTGTCCCGTCTACAGCTCTTCTTCACCTGTCGGTCTAACCGGCGACATGCGGTGTCCGCTCTCTCCTTTTCTGCCTCCGTCTTGGCGGTGTCTCTCTCACCCTTCGTCTTCCTCTGTGGAACGATCAACTCCCAGGTTGGCTCACGAAGCCACGGTTCCCTTTGTGCTCCACGCTTTATTCCCACAGACTCATGCAATGCTTCAGTCATCGCAGTCGCAAACATCTCCCACTGCTCCTTCAGGTCCGTTGCCTCACATACCTCTTGGAACCGGTTTCGCAGCACCAGCTGGTATTGCTGTACCCTGTCAGGTTCTTTCAGCTTCTCTACCGCATACGGTTTCGGTCTTTCTTTTTGTGTTTGTTTCTTCAGGCGCACCTGTAAGATGGCTCGCAGCAGATGGTGGTGTGAGCCAACGTCTGCGCCGAGGCACAGTCTGACATCGCCCAATGTGGATCTCCAACGCTGACTAATAATGCATATGTAGTCGACCTCGTTTCTGGTCTTTTTGTCCAGAGACTGCCATGTGGCCTTATGTATGACTTTGTGCTTCATGTAGGTGCTTCCGACGCTTAATTCGTTTACAGCGCAGAATAACTGCAGCCGTTCACCATTCTCTGTGGTTTTCCGGGCAGAACCGAATGGTCCAATGACCTGTTCTAGACCGTGCCTATGGCCGTCCATCTGAGCATTGAAGTCACCGATCAACACCTTAATATCGTAGCCGGGGAGCTCAGAATTCGACTAATTGGGGCCAGAACGTCCTTGCAGCTTTGGTTGAGGTCCGTCATAAATGGGCTGTTCCCACTGCCTTCATCGTCATGCCGAGTTGCGTAGGTTTTCTTGGTCGTTTCCGCAGCGATTTGAAGCTTGATGAGGTTGGGGTGTTGGCCCAACGCCCGCGCCTGTATCTGCCGTCTCTTATCCCACTAGTGCTAGTGGTTACCAGGGTCGCCGCGGGGAGGCGGACGGCAGGCCCAAGTAGCCTATTCCCCAATGTTGAAGAAGATAGCCTATCCAAAAAATTATCCCTTTGCTGCCAATCTATCCCTTTGAAATGGACAGTTGGCGGATTTCATAAATCTGCCCCTTCTCGCATGAACGATGCTGATATTGCAGTCTATCACAGCCCCTAAGTCGCACAGGATCTGGCTGCAGTTAACTTTGTATTCCTTACACTAGGAGTTTTCTTGCGCTGCCTTGCACATTCATCAAAAGAGGATGGTCTCCCACAGTTCTTATCATAAAATAACTGAATAATTTACAAATTTTAAAGCAAAATATAGAACAATTTTCATGACATCAGTTCTGAGATGTATGTCCCTTTATTTGAAATATTCTCTTTATAATTCTAAAATTTATGCACATCCTATTTTTTGCGTATGCCAGACCACTAGATTGATTTGATTTATTAGAGATCTAACGATCTTTTCAGATTCAAAGCTCACGAATTAAGGATAAAAGAAATAGCTACAGAAATGGGGTTTTCACAGATTTCGTTGTCATCTGAAGTTATGGATATGGTTCGGATCGTCCCACGTGGATATACAGGTTCGTCCGAAATGTGTCCTGTATGGGACCTCCTGTGCATTTGACGATAATATTTTTCTTTTTGCTTGGTAGTGTAAAATTGTGTTAAAAATGGACATGAATGATTTAGAATGCGATAAAATAAACAGTTTGCTGAACTACTTGAACTTTCCCAATTAAGTCTCAAACCTTGTTTTGTATACTTTATCATTTTCTTTTCTCAATTATCCTAGTACTAATAACGTCTTTCAAGTACCTAAGTAGAGTAACAACAAGATGAGGTCAAGATGCACACCAGAAGATGAGTCACCATTGCTGAATCGACGTTTCAAGACATGCATCTTTGTAATGGCAGTAACCTATCATTGTAGCAGAATAGATGTCAGACAGGCACTCAGAACAGGTTGTGAGAAAGTTCTTTGTGGATCTCTATTTACCAATGAAGCACATCAGCTCAAAGAAAAGCATATTTCAGCTGTTCAATGTTGCTCAGATGCTTAGAAAAATAACATTGTTCGGATGTACATTTTTATTCCTCAAGTTAATGATCTTGCACGATGTTCCTCATTTCAGAAAACAAGTATGTAGTATGTTTCTTCTATTGTATAATGCCAGCAAAAAATTGCTGTGGGCTTCTGTGCATGTAGGCCTACTTTCACAATGTGTTGATAAAGTGTGATGATCAGAATACCATCACCTCTGTTTTCTTAATGATCAACGGCTTCATTGTCTGATGTATCGCTACGAGTTATCTTCTATTAAGCTCGTGTCCAGAGGGTCTTTGCACTTGCCCAGAAACACTAGGTAGAAATCACTTAATTAATTGGATTGGCACTTCATGTAATGTTCAGCTACAGCACTCGATTTATTGTTTATATACAGCACGTCTATGCTCATCAAATCCATATATAAAAGGTTGCGAAGTTTGACCGATGTAAAAGTCTTTAGATAATTACACGTGAATCTATGCACCACTTAGCGATCCATACACTTGCATTGGTCGGGCAACATGTCACAAACCACACAATTATCGGTTTTATTAGTTTTATCTTTATTTTTTAGAGTATTGTGCAATCTATTATTTGGGGAGCTTATCAAGTGAGCAGGCAGATTATGCGAGCGGATCATGCGATCAGTCCGATCATTAATGAACTTCAATTTAAGGTTAGCGTGGGCCTCTGTTGACTTCTTTTGCTTTTCTTTTTCCTTTATGAATAATCGAAAAGTCATTTTTTTATTCATTTTCTGTTGAGCTTTCAAGTGTTTCATTGCATTTCGTTTCGCTACTGCATCGTTTATTTACTATGGAGTGGGGGAAACGGAGTGGAATGAAGCACTTGAAAAATAGAAGTGCTTGCACTTGAAGCAATCATGAAGAATCACATCCTGTTAACCGCTAACCTATTTATTGCACGATATTGTAGCTTTTGTTGTATTACTTCCTCCCAAGTGAATTTAAGCCAAATGGCAGCTGTAGGTCTATAGCTTTTATCTGTGTTTCTCCTACTGTTCAAAAACTTTGGATACTAATGAAAAAGTAAATGGTTTTCATGTTGAAATCAATTGATTGAATTTACTATCATATTCCAGCCTGTGTTGATGCTTATCTAACTCCATGCATTCGGCGGTATGTGAATGGGTTTTCAAAAGGTTTCAAACGTGGATTAAGCGATCAACGTGTACTATTTATGCAATCTGATGGTGGCCTGACTCCTGTCGACAGGTTTGTTTTTAGTTATTGAAGTATTATGTTGACAATTATTGGTTTTCTCGATTTGCTTTGAAAAGAAAATGCCTATTTGTAAATGAATTGAATATCGATTCACCATTCGTAAATAATATGTAGTTTTTGATAGTGACAATAGCGCATATTTCATCAATGAATAGATATTTCGCAAGTGATCTTCATTCAGTGAAGTCGATGATGATGTTGACAACTAATTTTTCTCTGTAAAATGTGTTCAAAAATTACATGAGTATCTGCAGTTGGAACAGTAGAACAGATTCTGCGTCGGAATTAAGAGGTTGATATAATAATTAGAAAATGACTGCATCCTAGTATTTTTACATTCCACATGATCAAAAATTACTGTGTAGATATATTATAGTAGATATGTGATCTATCATAATAAGGGAATGTTCCGTTTACTGTCTTTCATCATTTTCTAGCCTTCTTTTATATTGCTTTCTGTTCTTACCGCTAAATTATGATTTCCACTTATCATTTTCAACGATGGTACGATATCTTTATGTGACAAATTAAGAGTCAGATAATGTTTAATTGAGCAATCGAACTGTCTTGATTCCAAATCATCAGTTTCAGTTCTACTTTTTTAAAAGTCGTTTATCCATTCGGTTCTAAAATATTCTGTCATCCTGGTTTTAACGATGTTCTTACATTGTCTAATAGTCATGTTTAAACTTGTTTGATGAGTTTTCCTCTTCCTATTCTCCAACACCATGTATAAATATATTTGTTGTCAGTCAAATTGAATTAAATATGATTGAAACAAATTTTCATAATACTAGTATTCTGATTGTAGATAAAAAGAAAATTCAAATGGGAGTCATACAAGCTCACCTATCAGACATTGTTATGTTGATGTCAAAGCTGCATATGTTTGATTTTCTTCATTTGAGAACTAATAGAAGGATTAGATTATTTTTTTCAATTTGCAGATATGCTCAATTGTGCACTCAATAACACACTGTATCCAATTATTCAAGGGTATTACCTGAAACCATATAGTGACTTCTGAGAATTTTGCTATTTTTGTTTCAAACTAACATTGTCTTTTAGATTTTTTGGATCTCGCGCAATTGTTTCGGGACCAGCCGGAGGAGTAGTAGGCTATGCCCTGACAACCTTCTCTCGACTGACAAAACTGCCAGTGGTTGGATTTGACATGGGCGGTAAGAGAGAAAGATGTAATTTGTAGAAAAAAGTTCATTGAAATTAAATGTATGGTGTGTTTTTTTACTTCAGTCTCGGTGGTCTGAAAGACTCGGAGAAAGAAACCAAATTGTTCTCTCAATTTAACTCAATTTATAGTTCATTAACATGAGTTTGTACCACTAATGAAAAAGAAGTTTTGCCAGTGAAAGTAGCGCCTTTTAAGAAAATGGTGTACTGAAGTGGACAAAAATGGTTATTTAATATGCTAAACAAAATTTCATTGCATGAAAGTGCAAGACTTTTTAAAAGCACGCCTCAATAAAAGCGTTTTCACGCAATCAATTATGAAATTCGGAAATTGAAAATTGACCTACTTCAAGTGGTAGGTAGCCCCTTTTCTGATAAGAGTTTGATTTCCAGATAATTTCGTATTCCTTGACCGGTAGTTCCTAATTCATTAAAATGAGATGCAAAACCATTGACATTCCTTCGTATTGTATTTTTCAAACAGAATATTCTTTCATGCGTTTTGTTTTCAGGAACATCCACTGATGTCAGTCGGTTTGCCGGTTCTTATGAACACGTTTTCGAATCGCAAATCGCTGGAGTAACAATTCAAGCTCCACAACTAGACATAAACACCGTGGCGGCTGGTGGAGGTTCACGTCTATTCTTTCGCTCCGGGATGTTCGTGGTGGGGCCAGAATCCGCAGGCGCTCACCCAGGTCCGGTTTGCTACAGGAAAGGTGGTTATCTCACTGTAACTGATGCTAACCTGTTGTTGGGAAGAATTATTCCTGACTTCTTTCCGAAGATTTTCGGACCAAACGAAGATGAGCCACTAGATTTGAGTGCAACCATAAAAGCCTTCGACGAATTGACTCAAGAAGTAAATTTCTTAAATATGCAGTAGTTTTCTGCTTCCGTAAATTAAGAATGATGATGTATTTTCAGATCAATGCGTTTCTTCGTTCTCACGGAAAGAATGAAGTTCTAACTCGTGAAGAAGTTGCAATCGGTTTTCTTAGAGTAGCCAATGAGACCATGTGTCGACCGATACGTGCATTAACACAGGTATGAATCTCAATGTTATTTAATATGTGTTGAATTCTCACACATGCGTGCATTTCAAGTACGTTGTCTTGTATACAAAGCAATAGGTTTGCAATGCATGCACTTGCGATACAAAGCAAAACATGTCATGGCAAGTGCTACAAATTTGTGTTCTTCTTATGCATCTAATATTTACGCATCACTGCAAACAACCTTTATTGCAAGCTTTTGTCTTTTATGTACTCCAAAGACGTATCAATAACAGGCCTTTGATGATTAACGCATGAGAGCGTGTTGTGTGGCCGTTGCTGGTGTTCCGCTGCCTTAACAACTTCACTCCTTGTACCTTTCTGATGACATTCAGAATCAGAACACTCAGTGCATGAACGCCGAGTTTGCCTTCTTTCGGCTTCTTCATGTTAATTGCAGGTTCAGAAGACTCTTTCAACGAATTCCGAGTGACCACGTTTTTCCTAATCCGGTGACCAATACTTGAACAAAGCTTTATTCTCGTACTGCGAATACAACATCTCAACGTGAATGTAAACATTCTTTGAAGACAAGATTTTGCGATCATTTTCTAAACTGTTCAATGTGTTCAGAAACAGCATATATTTTGTCTAAGTGGCATTGAATTCTCCTAGAATAAACACCATTTTTATCGCACTGCGAATGAAGATATATAATATAATATGCATGAAAGAACAGAACATGATATGCATGCATATTATGGACATTATTGACAATACTGAACAATAGAAGTTGAAAAGCGTTTAGTTTTAGTCATGGGACGTTTTAAATTCCAAAATTCTGGTGGCGCAACAAAGTGAAAACAGCAGGGTTACAGCAAGATAGAAATTGAATTACTTTGGAATTACATAAAATGTCAGCTCTCAATTCAGATTTTTAACAGCTCGGTGGAAGATTTCTTTGAAAAAAATAGTTGCGCACCTGGTACACGTATCAGTCTGGTGACGCAATATCGTCGAGAAGAATAAAGTAATTTGAACTGCATATTATAATAACATCCAACATTGCTGACTGCAAAGTAATTGCAAACCCTTCTTAATTACATGGCTAAAAATGTGATTGATTAAATATTAATCAAAAAACTGAGATTGATTAATTGATTGTAAATTTGATGCAAATTAGAAACAGGAAAAAAGTTAACATTTTCAACGCTATGTTAACATTCATCATTAGCATTACTTGCTTCTCGATATCTTTGAAGTAGCTTTAACATTGCAGCCTTAATGTGTTCTGGGCTCCAAGTCAGAAGATAAATTCATCATTCTTCTTTAAACCTGTAAGCAGATAAGGACTCTCATTAACTACAAAATTAGTGAAACACATCTCATTCTCGCATCATTTTATAAGTGCGATTTCTTCATACTTTTGCAATAACTTTGAAATTGCAGGGAAAGGGATACGACACCTCTCGTCACGCCCTTGCAGTCTTCGGTGGAGCAGGTGGTCAGCACGCATGTGCAGTAGCTCGAAGTCTTGGCATCCGGTCGATTTTTATCCATAAATTTGCTGGAATTTTGTCAGCTTATGGTTTGGCTTTGGCTGATGTCGTGCATGAGGCCCAGCAACCCTCAAGCCTGGTTTACGAGAAGAGTGAGTATTCAACTAGAATTCTCTTTCTTAATCAAAATTTCATCTTACCTGTCGACCAGATTTATCGTGTGACAAAAAGTGAAGGAATCAGCATTTAACTGCATCTGCATTATTACCTGGTTGCAGTGCAAAGTCACACCAGGTGTCCGACACGACCAGGTCACACGTTTTACTATTGCATGTTATCAATGACGGTTAGGAGTCAACTTCGCATCGTCGTTTCTTAAGCAGCTAAAATATGCCATCAGAATTTCACATCAACGTCCTCCTGGATGATGCACTAGCCTCAATCAGCTGATTCATCGCGACAGAATCGTTGGAAGACAAGACCCTTACTCACCCCTGAAACTTTGACAAGAATGATACCGAGACTTCAGAAATTTATAACTCCCATTCAATCCGCTGAATTCTTTAAAGAAAACAAAAAGAAGCTCATAATAATAAGCATTATCTTAGGGCGCTTTCGATGACTCTAATCATAGGATAACGTCATATACAAAAGGATTCTAAAGAATCTTGCACTGAAAGTTATAGACATTCAAATAACAAAGCTATTAAAAGAGATAGGGTAAAAAATTATATACACGCATGCTGAATTCGAGTCATTGGACTATAGGAAATTGACATAGATAAGGTGAAAGCAAGATGAGTGCACTAATTTGAACTAACTAGTGCACTAACTAGTTTTGAATCCCGAGATTCAAATCGTTTCTTTTGATGTAATTCACTTTTTCCTTGAGTGAGACATTTGTAAACAATGATTTGACATCGTATGATACAAAGAAACTGTGTTCAAGAAAAGTTTTGTACCACCGAGACAAAATCAAATGGTCTTAACGATGATTTTCGATGTATCACTCAATATTGACATAAGTTTGTCTACGTACTGAGACTAGTCCATCAAAACAACAGCATTACCTTCATCAGGACGACAAATTACAAGATTTTCATTCTTGTGAAGTTTTCAGAGTGCGAGTATGTGTTCCTTGGAATGTGAAGCACATCACATAAATATTGCAAAAATTGTCTGAAAAGCAATGAATGGTGTTGCTAGACAAGGAACGTGATGCACGATAAAGTTTTTTAACAATACACACATTATACTGTCTGTGTTTCTTAAATCAGCAATGTAAATTTTCGAATTTGCGCCTTCTTTTTTTCCATCAAGCTACTATGTGCTTTATGTATGTACAATATCTTGAGATAACAATCACGCCTACATGCGGGGGCTTCAGCTAGTTTAATACACATGTAGATATTCATAAGCTTTCATCCTTAAGTTTTTCTAAAATGATTTAAAAGTGTCTCAACTCAATCAAATCACAATCTCTAGCAGCTCTCTCAATCTCATTTAAATTAAGGAATTTATCATTCATTCATTTTCTTTTCTTTGCAGCCTCATTTGAAGAAATTGACAAAAAGATTGACTCATTGGTTGATGAATGTCAAAATGAGTTAAAGCGCCAAGGTTTCTCAAAGTAAGTAAGAACTAGTTAATTTAATCACGAGACTGTGGTTGTCGAGATCTCGACTATTTAAGATTAAGTTACGTCGTAAAATGTTGAATTAAAACGTTTTACGCTAAGCAAAAGGTCAAAATGCATTAAGTTAATAAGGTTTTAAAAGGTATGTCTCTCTCTATAAAAGGTATCTCCTCTAAACAACACAATGCAACAGGTTTGGAGCCGGCCTCAAATTTTGAAGACCAGCAGAACGGCTACTCATTACGTCGACCGGCCAGTTAATTTAGTGAGACCTATGTTGATCGTTGACGACATTCAGCTATTCATCCATTTCCTCATGGTTTTGAACATTTTTCAACCAAAAGTTGTAAGTGAGCTGTGCCATGGCAAAACTTCGTATTCAAATGACTCTAAAATTTCCTCTCCAAAACATCGCCTGATGCTTGGGACGCCAGCAGCAAGTTTTTGAAAGTATTTACTTCTCTAATGGGTTAATTCTCCCTGATAATACTCTGAAATGGAGGAGAATAAACCACCAAACAAAATTTCTAGCCATATAATTTTACATCGCAAAACTCAATTAAGATAATTGAAGTAAATAGAGTTGTACTCACAGAATTAGATTCGTCTGCGCATGTCTCGGTTTCCTAGAAAGGAAGAATCATATCTAACCTTAATATCGAAATGGCACATCACAGAATTAGACAACTTGCTCCTTCTCGAATGGATAATTCGTGCATCGCTTGCTATTGGAAATGGCAAACAATAAGCTGTCAGCAGAGGAACCAGAGCCAGTGAGAGATGCGTACGTGCTGTGATATCACTTCGCACACACCAAAACACACATCGCTGTCTTGGCTAACATTCGATTCAGTGTATGCACTATACAGTGAGAAATGCCGAGTAGAGGATGTGAAATCATCAAGTGAACTGATTTTCGTACGCCTGCTACTTTTTTAATAATGATCGGAAGGGCCAACATTACGGAGAAAACTTGTGCGCAATGATCTGAATTCTTCGAATCTGAAGGAATTTTGGCAATCGAAGCACTTTGCTGGAACTCACATTAATCCACAAGCGACGCACGACTTTTTCCTATCTCTGTAAGGTATTAGGAATTCCTTTTTGCCCACTTAATAGGTTCCTCTATGTGCCTTCGATTTCGCATTAATCACACTTCTAGCAAACCGAAGCAGATAAACAAAATATTTAATTCTGTGGTTGTACTTGTTCCGAGGAAAACTTGTTTTTGGGCTTTGAATTCAATTTAACAGTCGATTACAAAGAATGCGCATACAAGCACATTGAGATAAACTGGGCAGTACTTAACTAACAAGCTTGACAGTAAACATTTTTATTGTGCTGTTTGAGAATGGATTGCAATCGATTCTATCGTGATTGCACGTGATGCTGTTATGCTGTTTGCGAATTCATTTCAGGGAAAGTATCATCTGTGAGCCGTTTTTGCATTTACGATATCAAGGTACTGATTGCGCACTGATGACCTCCTGTACCAAGCAAGCAAGTGCTGGAAGTGAAACTTCAAAGTATGGCGACTTTGGTGCAGCATTTATTGAAAGGTAATTTTTACACCAACTATCTTGCATTGCTGTTGGATATCAAACATAGGGGTGCACCGAATATTCGGCTGTATAGTAGGAAGTTTCAAGCTATTCTGCATTCGGCCGATATTTGGATGTTCAAATAAAGAATGAATTATCGAATAATGAATTGAACTACGTTTTTTATTGAGTTAGTTGTATAAGTTGCGCTCTACTTCTTTCTAATCCTAACTTATGCATTTATACGTTGCATCAAATTACGGTGATTTAAAACATATAATGGTCAAGTAAATTCAAATTATTCAAAACAATTGGATATTACATGTTAGCATTTTCCTGAATATCAACTATTTCAGTTGCAGAGAAAACCCATCTCACTGTATCGCTCAATATTTTCTGGGATCTTATCGCCTTGTTTCAATTTTTGAATTTTAAACTTGACTAGTCAATTACTCATTGTTTAAAAATTCCATCGTAACACATGTTCATAAGTTCGAGACGCCGTTTAAATTTCTCAATAATTTCCTATGTTCAGGCAATAATCGCAAAGACTTTAAAAATAATGCTTATCACCTCCTTAATAATTTATTTTCCTTAGTTGCTGACCATTTCCACTGTCAAGGCTTGGAATTCACCGTTCACCTCAATTCTGTCAGAAAGTACGTAGACTTAAAGCATAGTATTTCGTGTTACTCACCACATGCCTTGAGATGAAAGATCACTGAAGATTTCCTTTGGTGCAAATGCATAGCAGCGCAAATGCAAAAGTTTCCTGCTTCTAGGTCTTCCTGGCACGGCTTTGGAGTATTGTAATTCCAAATCTATGTTGTGTCGATGCCAATCATGATCTTCCCTTCTGGCAACATATTCAAATAATATTGGAGTGATATTAATTCACCGTTGTTGATCATCATTATCCATTGAAAGCAAATGACAATAACAGCGCATCGAACAAACTTCAATGAAAGTCTATTGAAAAATCTTCATGCTGCTAGGCTATTGTGTTCAATCGTCACTGAGACAACTAAAGGTCAATTAACTGGTGTATGCAGATGGCGAAATCAGTATAAGCTGTTTTGACAAAGATAACATTTGAGCCCTGTTATACTTGTAGAAAGTATGAAAAAGAAAACGTCACAAGGCCGAAAGCACACAAGATAAGTCATAAATACACTTTGCCTTTATTTTGACAACATACAGTCTACATGTATATTTTTCATGACAGATCATAGCGGCGTGTAGAAGAATTCTCATACGGTGATGAAAATTATCCCAGCAATCATTTATGATAGAATATAATGCTTACTAATATAAATTATCAATTGAAATAGTCCTGATGAGGACTGATGCCGCTCTCCGATCCGCAAGTGTACAAATACAATGCTGTTATAGCCATTGGACAAATCAGTTCTTAAAGAACTCAATGGAACTTTATCGTGGCAACAAATTTAAATTGATTAGTTTTTGGTCCAATAACTGGTAAAAATGGAAATTTCAAGACTTGTAACACTACTCATTCTTGCTGTTAATATACTACTAACATGGATTCCAAACACTGCCGCATACAGTTTCAACACAGACGTCTAATATACTGTACCGACTACAGATGCTGATAGTGGAAATAGAAAAGGACAACGGTCACCTGGGAACGATTTATTTTTAGGTTCTTGCATCGCACTTTTGCGATATTCGAATCGCAGCTTAAATTACCCGCATCGCAGTTTGGTGTATTTAGGCTTTTTAAGAACCCCAAAAATGTCTGCTGTAGAATATCAGTTGTAACTTAGTTGAGATCAGTTGTCAAAACTAGTTCCATTATGTAAGCTTACATAGTTTTCTTTTTATTGCAACATCACAACACAATTACTAATTGACAAATGTCTTTATATATGTATTATTCATCAATAGCCACTATCGACAAATGGTCAATCGAGACAGTCATCACTATACGAACGCTGTCGTGTACCTTCAGGCCGTCGAGGCTGGTATGAAAACTGCTTCACTGCAGTTGAGGTGTCGAATTCCGGGGCAGGAGGACCGTCGACGTTGATTCTAATCAGATATTCCAGCGTATGTTAGCTAAGTCTCGATCGCCAATCAGTTTAGTTTCATGGACTCCAGAATTCTACATCACTTTGGCATTTGGGAGTGAATTAATTTTCAAGATCCGATTTTGTAGTAAGAAATCACTCGACAACTCTCACACAAAACAGTCACGATTGATTGCATCGCAGGTTGTGCGATATAAGGTCAGCGTCTGTCGGTACGGGATGTTCTTCACAGTCACGTTTCAAAAAGAAAAACGGTCTCTCCCTTTGTTTCGACACGTAGTGTTTATTTGATAAAGAGAATAAAATCTCTTTGATAAAGAGAATAAAGTCCCGACGCGTTTCGTCCTGTGGACAGTGTCAAGGGTGCTGGCACCATTTGGCATCATTTGTTCTTCATTACTCCGATTGAGGGATATAAAACATAATACTGCAGTCCGTCAGTCATCAGCAGGTACTCGTCTGGTTGTGTTTTGACCCCTAACCTGAACACTCGAACCCAGACGAGCGGGGCCCCACACATAGTGGCTGTCAAAATCCTCAGTAGGTAATGATATGTCTGGAAAGATAAGTCAAAACAATTAGTCAGGCATCATGCAAATGTTGCGTTTCCAACATGCAAACTCATCCTATCATTATATCCATCCCATCAATAAATATAGCATTATTTTTCCGATCCGTACATGTAAACAAATCCTGTACATCAATCTATGCCCTTTTCGATTCGCACAAGTAAACAAATTTGGTTCATTCTCGATTCCCATAAATTTGTAATCGTTGTGTGATAAATATGCAATCAGCCTTTACACAAACTTCACCTCATTCATCGTGACTTAACAATGGGAGCTCTCTCGTCTCTTTTAAGCCACGCTAAGCGCTCTGCATTCTCTCTTCACCTTTCCCCATGGAATACATGTGTATTTTTGTGTATGTAGTATATTCTTTAAAAGGCACTCAAAGTGCTTGATGGATGTCTTATGACATGCGGCTTGTGACTCGTAGCTTACATTCAGTGCTGCCGCGACGAAAAGCTTATTTTGCATGTCACCACTCATTAAAGCTGGTGTATTGGAACTTTAGTTGCGTCATGGCTTTATCTTATGGCTTGGGGTTTGAAAAACTCGCTACTTCTATTCTTCCCCCCCCCCATATTTTTGTTGTAGACACCCGGAAGTGTTGCATCGTCAACGACCCTCTCTTGCTCCTACTTGTTCTCACTAACGTGGCATAACGGTGAGCCTCAGAATTAGACAGCTGCTTGTCATTTGCCTGTAGACAACAATCACACGAAGTTCATGATCACAGCTGTACCTTGTATTCTGAGTATCCAAGGGACCAATCCTTCATCCCAGGGTTCAAGTAAGACTTCTCAGTCGTGTTGTAGTGTCACTCAGTGACAGATCAAGTCTGTTTTAAACCCAATGTGACTAACTTTGGCGAAATTTATTGATTTTGTTTACCGTAACTTGAAAAATGGGGGGGGGGAAAGAATAGAAGTACCACTCAATTAACTTAAAATTATTTCTAGAGCTAACGCAGTCGCGGCATCCCAGTGGTTGGTGGCACCGATATCGGGCATCACAGGATTATAACAATAATTTCAACTTCTCTATTTATTTATTTGTGGACTTCTGTTCTTCTAGTTCATCTTCAGCTTCACGTTGTTTGGATGCAGATTTCATTATCAATTTACCAAGTGAATGACACACTAAATTAGCTTCTCTTAGTTCAGATAAATGTATAACTGTACTACTGATTGATGGAATCAGCAACATCAGATTATCATGTACTCTCAAGGAGATCTGGATTGCCGCAGGAGTTCGCGAAGGTGGCATTCGGCGCACTCACTTTTTCACATACCGTTATCGACCAATCGGGCATATGACTTGACGCCGCATCTGCATGCTTTGGTGACCCGATCGGGCGTTGTCAAGACAACCTGTCACTGTCTATTGATATCATGGGAGACTTAAAGCAGTTGACTATGTTTCATCTACGACACAACAATCAAGGCGTCGTTCGGCAATCCTCCACCAGCCTCTTCACTTATAGTGCGTTTGTGTGTTCTGTATTTGCGATTTGGCCTAATAGGCTAGATGATATACAAATGCTGCATGCTATGTTGCACGGTACAGCGAAAAATCCTCTTTCGAAAATGGTATATCAATGCATAAGTTCCCTACTGATGAGGTATGGTCAAGAGCGATTAACCGATGAAGCTTCACCATTGCGAGCTGTTCTCAGGTATGCAATCTACACTTTCACATTTCGGATTACATCAACGAATGTGAGGATTCACGGATCAAAGATTCTGTGCAACATCACAAGAAGAAATGACAGTTCAGAAATATCTACCTTATTAATATTTGTGGTTTGTTGGTGATGACGGAGCTACATGTTTTCAAAATGACTGTTTGGTCTAATAGTTCTTCTTCCTCAAATTGAAAGCTAAGATGTTGCGTTACCAAAGTTTTGCCGTTGGCTTTATCAAGGTAAATGATAAAATGGGCAGCATGCTTTGACTTATGTAATTAATCAAAATTCAAAACATTACATGTAGACTAGGCTGCATACAATGTTTAAAGTTGAGAATAGAGGAAACTATGGGCTAAGTGTACTACATAGGAGGCCTTAAAAAAAGTATTGAAGAAATACATAGCTACTATGCATAGAATATAGCTGCCAGCATGAGAAATACACAAGGCGATCATGATACGAATGTGGATAATATCGTCTGTAAGATATGCAGTATACATCATTGTAAATTTTAGAATTTTGATTAATTAAATCTATTTATGATCTCCATATTTACCTTGATAAAACCTGCCACGAAAATTTGGCAAAACAACAACTTAAGGAAGAAGGGCTGCGTCATTGGTTCAGCCTCAAGAACGATCGTCGAGATCTACAACCAGCGCCCGACATGATATGTGGATGATAAGATCTATGGCAAAGTATGGATTCGAGGATGAAGTGAGTCACTATTATCGCTTGTCTGTCCTAACAACGATTTCTCACATACTGTCTAGTGTTGTGATCATCAGCGAGCTACACTTGAAAGTCATTTTGAATGGGTTCTCTGTTCCCTTGGATAAATAAATTATCTCCTCAGTTGAAATGAATAAGTTCTCGTTCTCGTGAAATCATAGTGTGTTAATCAGCAAAGCTTGATATCCTCACGACATTGATTCAGAAGGACTGTCACGCTGAACTACTGCAGTTCATCATCAAGCGGAGGAAGTTACTATCGGTCCGGTTGACTCTCGACGTAGCTCAAATGAACTCATTATCACAGCTTTCTGTGGCAGATGACATCAACTTCTTTGTATAAAAGTCTGAAGAATACTGATATTGCTTTTGTGTCTCAGCCAAAAATGTGTAGAAAAAGCTCCCCAAGTAGTCTAGAGTCGTCGATGTAATAATGAAGTAGCCTACTTCATTAAAACGTACTTCAGTATTACGTTGACGACCTTTTAAACTGCTAGGGGAGTTTTGCCACGCTTTTTTGCTGAAAAATCATCATGATCCCCCGTCGTCTGGTCGATTACTTTTGTGTGTCGGCTACAACAGCTGCTCTGGCATGAATATTGAATCATCTATGGTCGACGGAGCATTTGAGGGAATGAATTTCCAAATTGGAAAATTAAGAGCTCAAAGTAATGATGCTATTGATAGGTAGACCATCATTTCCCCACGAAATGTATCCGCCTACATAGCCTATGCAAACGCTGAAAATAAGTTTCGCCTCCTGCTAGAGCAAGGAAAGATTTGCGAATCACCATATCAAGTAAAACTTCAGGACTGGGTCTTCAGTTTCTTGTTGAATTTGTAGCGATAAAATTAATACAGTCGTGGTAAAATGGCATTGAAATCAGGTACAGACTTCAGAAAAACCCGAGTATCATTAGGCCTACGGCTGCATAAGTGCATGAATGAATGTTATTCTTGTGACCATAGAGTGTGACTTAATGTGCACTTAATGAATAGTCTATGAGCAATTTCAATTGATAAAGATGTCTGACTTCCTTCGAAATAATTACAAAGCTCGCTAATTTCCAAGACAAGTGCATGAATACAAGTGAATCATGCTTTTAGATAAAGGTCGCATTTTTTGTTCCTGTCGACCAAATGTGATGAAAATTGAACTGGATATCAAAAATACGTCAGATTTATATGTCACAAAAATATACATCCTTCCTAGCTTTATACCTTTTGAGCAACATCCAAGACTGCGTAAAATTGAGTTATCCACATACTTACGTAAACACTAAAAATAAGCTTCACCTCTTGCTGACATACTCCCTTGCATTACTTTATAGTTACTTTTATAGTTTTTTATTAATTCTTGAAAATGCGTTCACTGTTGCGAGGCTGCACGAACCCATGACGCATTTTTGACATGATCTAAGGTGCGTTATACGAAAAGTTCATAAAACGATCTTTCTGATTTTCGATCAGATAACTCTATACTAAATGACAAAGAGAAAATGTAATTTTTTCTGAAGGAACTGATTGTCCTTTCAATATGATATTGGCAAACAAGTCTTAATAATAATAATCTGACTAGGATCACTGCGCCATATTTCCTCTAATAAACGCCGTGGTGCTTGTTTGCAATCGCATACTTTTAAGTTCAGAGTTTACTAAAATTGCCGATTTTCCAGTGACGGTATTACATTTTTCCAAATTGAATAACGAAATAATTACCAGGCATGTGACATCCATAGAAAGGTATCAATAGAGCTAAAAACTAGCGTTTTTCTTTCTACCTTGACGACATTGTCATTCATTTGTCTGACGATGTGAAGTGGATGCTTCACAAAATGCATCGCGAACTTCAAAAAGTGATGCATCTTTTCATTTCGGTCTTCCCCAGTTAGAAACAATGACTTACGACCGCAGCCTTTTCAAACGTTAGCATTTTTTTGCTGCATTGCCGACTAGGCGTGATGGTCCCGACGCTGAATAAACACTGTGACACTAATTTCTTGCAATTGCCAGCACAGCAGTTGTAGGTTACACCACGAGTCAATTCAACGAGCGGGAAGCGCGAGTTGAATTACGAGTGGTGCAACCGAATTACACCACAGTTTCTTAACCCTGCATTGGTCTAAGTGTGGTGTATGAGATTCTTTTCCACAGTTTGCGCATGAGGGGGAAAGTGTTTGTTCAGCCAGAATCAGAGAAACCGGATATCGCGGGCAAGCGATGTGGGGCAGACGAATGACTTCAACGGAAACTCTGTTTTTACAACGACAGGGCATTCGAACTTCAAGAAGTGGATGAACATCAAAACATGACTATTTCTCAGTTTGAATTCGGTGAGGATGTATTTTATCTTCAACAAAAGAGGATATTTATGATTTTTATGTTTTAGGAAAGTCGACAGAATTTTTAACCCATTGAATTTTCTGAGGACTAAATTTTTCGCTAATAAAGAGGGCCATGCAAGTAGTTTACATTGACATTGATATGTGCATCCCAGGAGTATAGAGATTTTGGCAACTGTTTTCTTAACAAGAGACCAAAACAAAACTGTTGCGACATGTACACCATCATTGTTGTGCTTCCATTTTTTATCACCATTTCATGAAGTGAGTGAGTCGCGCGGCAAAACTGTGGTGTAAGAGAAACATTCTTCCACAGTTCTGCAGACTACATTTCAAAAACTGTGGCCTTATAAGAGATTTTGACTTCTTAACAGGAGACCAAAACTGTGGCGACATATACACTGTCATTGTTGTGCTTCCATTTTTTATCACCATTTCATGAAGTGAGTGAGTCGCGGGGCAAAACTGTGGTGTAAGAGAAACATTCTTCCACAGTTCTGCAGACTACATTTCAAAAACTGTGGCCTTATAAGAGATTTTGACTTCTTAACAGGAGACCAAAACTGTGGCGACATATACACTGTCATTGTTGTGCTTCCATTTTTTATCGCCATTTCATGTAGTGAGTGAGTCGCGGGGCAAAACTGTGGTGTAAGAGAAACATTCTTCCACATCTACAGTTTTGCAGACTACATTCCGAAAACAGTGGTCTTATAAGAGATTTTGACAACTGTTTTCTTAACAACCCTCACTGTTGTGCTGCATTTTAATACATCATTTCATGATGTGAGTGAGTTGCGGGGCAAAACTGTGGTGTAAGAGAAACATTTCACATCTATCTACAGTTTTGCAGATACATTCCGAAGCATTGGGTCTATAAGAGATTTTGACAACTGTTTTCTTAACAACCCTCCCTATTGTGCTGCTATTTCTATTACCATTTCATGAAGTGAGTGAGTCGCGGGGCAAAACTGTGGTGTAAGAGAAACATTCTTCCACATCTACAGTTTTGCAGACTACATTCCGAAAACAGGGGTCTTATAAGAGGTTTTGACGAAGAGTTTTCGTAACACGAGAACAAAACAGTGGTGTAAATCTCATCATACTTTCTTGCTCCTTGATTGGTCTAATTGTGGTGCATGAGAATTTTTTCTACAGTTACAAACCTAAAGAAAAACCATTTGCCCATTGAAAAACCATTTGCTCCGCATGCGGGACAAGTTGTTACAAACATCAGAATTATAATGTTATGCAATCAAATCGATAACCGTTCAAAGACTTTAGCTAAATAGATAATTTTTTGAAGCGTGTGAACTAGGCTATTTGCGAAAGCACAACTAATATAATAGGCCCGAACTAGCAGTTAACTTAAATTCATTATTGACAAAAAATTCGACCGACAGAAAAGTGAACCGATTTAGTTATCTGTTAGGCAGAATTACTAGTCCATTATTTTGAAAGACTCTATAACACCGAAAACCACAGAATATTGAGCCTATTTCGCTGTTACACCGTCGTTCAGAAACTGCAGAATATTTTATTCGGATAAATTTAATGTTGGCAGAATGTTTAGTTAATGAACAACGCCATGGATGCTTAATACAACTTAAATATTTCACATTCACATTCACATTTACATTTACATTAACAAAAATCTCAATAGAAATGTGTCACCTCAACGACTTTATTGGACATTATGACAAGATTATCCTTCTCTTCCAATGATTTATTGCGATCCTCGTTAAACTTCTTACAATGTGCTTAATTGTTTATTTGTTAAACATCTCACCGACCTAATGTACACAGTGAGAGGTGTTTAGAAAGCCCTTTTTATTACCTTTCTATGAAGTGAGTGAGTGTCGGGCAAAACTGTGGTGTAAGAGAATTATTCTACACAGTTTCGCAGACTGCAATCTGAAAAGTGTGGTGTAAGAGAATTTGATGACGAGTTTTCTTAACACTAAAAAAAGACTGTGGAGACATATGCACCCTTACTGTGGTGTAATGAGGGCTGTTAAGAAAACAGTTGTCAAAATCTCTTATAAGACCACTGTTTTCGGAATGTAGTCTGCAAAACTGTAGATGTGGAAGAATGTTTCTCTTACACCACAGTTTTGCCCCGAGACTCACTCACTACATGAAATGGCGATAAAAAATGGAAGCACAACAATGACAGTGTATATGTCGCCACAGTTTTGGTCTCCTGTTAAGAAGTCAAAATCTCTTATAAGGCCACAGTTTTTGAAATGTAGTCTGCAGAACTGTGGAAGAATGTTTCTCTTACACCACAGTTTTGCCCCGCGACTCACTCACTTCATGAAATGGTGATAAAAAATGGAAGCACAACAATGATGGTGTACATGTCGCAACAGTTTTGTTTTGGTCTCTTGTTAAGAAAACAGTTGCCAAAATCTCTATACTCCTGGGATGCACATATCAATGTCAATGTAAACTACTTGCATGGCCCTCTTTATTAGCGAAAAATTTAGTCCTCAGAAAATTCAATGGGTTAAAAATTCTGTCGACTTTCCTAATGTGATGTCGAACAAGGAAAAAGACAATCGCGCGCGAGTAACGGTTTTTTATCCATACAATAGGGGACCGGGCAAAGGGAGATTTATCCTGCGAACGACGGCATACGTCAGGAGAGGCTTCGTTACAGCATCTCCCTGCCGCAACGGAAGCGCGATGCACTACAGTCTGGAAGGCTTCGCTACAAGCGGAGCCGAAAAATACGACCAATGTATTCTGTCTCGAAGTCTTTATCGCGCAAGAGCTGCGCATATGTGAAGTAATACACAATAACACTCCCCCCGGTGAACTGAAGTTCAACAAGAAAAATTAACAGTTACTTCACAGGCAGTAATAGTCTTTTAGCACACTGGCGGTCTCCTATCTCGTGAAATAACCTATGTCATTTACACTTGAAGATGGGAGTTCACCACCATCGACGGACGAAGCATCCCTCTTCTGTTGGTGTCTCTGTCTCAGGCATAGGTAGAAAGGGTTAATCTGCCCCTTTGGTTGGGCACGTCTGTATTCTGTACAATGGCACTGCGGTGACTGCGCTCGATCGAATATCTGATATGTGCTAGGAATGCACACTCAACACTCAAAATCAGAATTTATTGCTGGTAACTGTACCTCTCCCATAACGAGCGCTTACATTCTATTGATTCTAGGTTTCACATATACAGCCCCACCAACAGCAAACTTTGCAATTCGAAGACTTTTCAATCGTAAACAATATCAGAAATTTCCGGTTATTCGCCATTCAGATATTACAAACACGCTTGAGATGAACAGATGATGGGTTACTGCCTTCTTAGGAAGAATGTTATGCAAAACGTTCGTTGTGTCCGGGGACACTCCGTTTCTCGTCGCTGCTACCTTGATCGTCCGGTGAAGCTTCGATTATTCGTTACCATCGGGCGCTTAGCGCAACCTAAAAAATTTGACGCACCTTCCACTTCTGACAAAGATTCGCTCACAGCCGCTTTGACCTGAATGAAGCTTGCGTTATTCACCTAATGAGTTCTTGCCGGCCCTCCCTCTCACGAAAAATTTCTTCTAGCGTTTTTACAATTGTACATGCGTCCTCTGTCTCATTTCTGCAAATCGCGAATCTAGCCGGTCCGCAATCATAGTGGGAGATAATAGACCATTATCATAATGCATGTATCGCACGCCAACCTCCACCAAGTTCTTTTACGCTTAATCCTTCCTGTATCCCACTTTACGGGTGCAGGATCCACGATGGAGCATTCGGTACAATTTTTTTTTCATGCTATTTTATCTGGATTGCTCTCAACCCCGCCGTTACTATCCAAGTACTTGGTGCGGTTCAATGCCGAATTGATGATGACAGTGTAACTCTCTTATTTTTCTTATTGTATCATTTTCAACGGCACCGCATGCAAAATGTCTTGATTCTTTCTCACTGCGTATAACCACTGTTTATGAACACGCTGATAAGTATGTCAGTCTTGTTTTGATGGGACGGTATCAATTCATCAATTTTGTTTTAAAAAATTCGTATTCATTGCACAGCTCTACATAGGCGACAACCTTCTGTCAACTAGCATTTCTGCCATCCATGAGTCCCGACCTGAATTCCCTGTGTAGCCGATGTTGAGCCAACTGTTCACAGTACCGAATCCGTCATACTTGAAGTTACATAAGCATCCAACTCAGAGCCAAGTTTACGCCCCGTATCACGCATCTAGTTCTGCGACATTGATATGCATCTTGTCATCCTTTTCATGAGCCATCCAATGTCTTCATTTTATCCCGTTAAATTCTAGCAAACATCCAATACCAATACTACTTGCGTCGCACCAAACCTTTACAACAGATTGTAACATATCTGTGCCTGGCCTCCAAATCCCTTTGACGGGATCATCGCCATCGGCCACCCTCTTATGGTTTCGCGCATCATGTTCCTCTAATAACACAGTAACAACATCGTTCATGCCGTTCCTTTGCACTTTGCTATCATGAAATACACATGGAACTACGCGCGCGCAAAGTACGGGCTACAGTGGCATACTAACTGACCACATAGGGAGAAAAGTTGTCGTTAGTTGGCTAGTTACGCTCTCAAGTATTGGCACGTCATTACCTCTAGTCCATCGTGCGGTTCATTGTTGGAATAAAGTTTGCAATCCAAGAACTCGAGCTTCACTCAGGAGCTCTGGCGGCTTTGTCTTCTAAGCCGTATGTATCAAATGCTCAATTACCTTCTACAATCACTCCTCTTCGATCTTACCTTATGTCATCGATGTATGATCCGTTGCCTTTTCTATCTGTTTATCGAGAGTTAAACCGGCGCAGAGATAACGACATCATTCTCGGGTGCGCATTTAACCGAAGAGCGCCTTGTCAAGTAGAACAAACTTGCCCTTGTATTCACTGTTTGATAAGGCCACAATTGGGTTACGTGCCAATTGCAAATACGCTTTTCGGAGGTCCACCCATTACGAATTTCTCGCTACCTCTGTTTTCCCGTCGCACGTTGGTACTTACCGCTGCTTCCGCAGTGTGGAGATGGAAACGAATTGCATTTAACTCTCTGAAATCTCAGCACTGGACGGCGTTTTCCCTTTTAGGTAGCCTGCTTGACAGCCATAAGAGGAATATCGATACATTGGATGTTCTTGGACTTGTCATTTTCATTACAGGTTGTAAAATTCCCTCTTCGATCCATTTGTAAAATTATCAGCATCCAAATTCTTCTGAATTGTCATTGGAATTTTGTAGCAGCTGACCTTTTTTTTTTTCACTGGGGTTTCCAGTCAATTCCAGGAACCTCCCAATTCGAAATTTCCAAATCTCCGCTCAGAAGTAATTGTCCTCCAATTTCCTCACTCAACTCGGCACTATTTCCTCAAATCGAGAAGCGCCCGTCTTACTGTCTCCCTCGAATAAGGAACTACTCTCTTAGATCATGCTTCGGCATTTTTAAATTCACTAAGTCCGCTAAGATCCGAACCTCACTTTCTCTCTGAGTCGATAGAACGCCCTTTCAACTTTGTGATATGTCTAACATCAATATGTCCCGAAATCAGAGAGGATCTCTTTTAATACCAAGCACTCATTATTGAACCGTGAAAATCATCGACAATAATGGTCCAACACATGCCCATCACCACCAACCCGCTGCCATCTACGCGACAATCACACTATATCCACACGAATCAACGCGCTCAACTGAATTACGATTTAATTAACCGTCTGAGTTACACCTGTGTCCCTAAGGCCGCAGTTTCCTATTTCCCCATTCTTACCATATTGATGGAGCGCCTCTCGCCATTCTTACCAGTACGCCGGGCGCATTACGATATACCGTGCTCGTTTCAGTCGATGGGGGGGGCGTTTTCTTTTTCTTGCTTTGCTTAGTCTGCTTCTTTGTGCAGTGTGCCCAAGGTGCCCCAACTCTCCCCAACGCCAACAGGTTCGACTTTCTACCTTGTGGCTACATATATAGCCAGATGAGCTCCGCTGCAGTTGTAGCACTTTCTTTGCGCTTAGGAGTTGCTAATTTCTTTGTCGGCTATCTTGTTTTAGGGTTGGAATTGGCAAATCTGCTGCTGCGTTATGAATTACATTCCTTCGCCGCTGAGATCTTTGTGGACAATAGGACGCGAGCTGCTCAAAGAGGGTTGCGATTTTGCAGGATGCCCGAATTCGTCCGGATCTTAATGTAGCGATACGTCATCGGCGATCCGACCACTAACGCCATTGCGATATCAGTTCGTCTCCCCGTGACACAAGCAAGCTTAGCCAATCTTCGTAGATCGTTAAGGTACCACGTCGACTGCTTCACCAGGAGCCCATTTTCTGTTACGGAATTGGTCGTAGGCCTCAAAACGGTCCACTCAAATGCTGTTCGTAACGCTTCTTCGATTTTCTACGATCCTCCGTGTCTTTTCCTCCATTTTTCGTCGACACGCACCAAAGCGCCTTGAATCCTTCCAGTAAAGAGGAAGGAAAGTAGCCAGGTCTGCAACCTTCTTCATCTTGGCCACCAGCTTGGCTTTCTTGAGCCATGCGGACACATCGCCGTTGCCATCAAAGCACCGTATCATTGCTTTGAATTCGTCAGTCATAGCCGTGATAGCTTGTGATGTCGAACAAGGAAAAAGACAATCGCGCGCGAGTAACGGTTTTTTATCCATACAATAGGGGACCGGGCAAAGGGAGATTTCTCCCTGCCGCAACGACGGCAATACAGTCAGGAGAGGCTTCGCTACAGCATCTCCCTGCCGCAACGACGGCGATGCATACAGTCAGGAAGGCTTCGCTACAAGCGGAGCCGAAATACGACAATGTATTCTGTCTCCGAAGTCTTTATCGCGCAAGAGCTGGCATATGAGAAGTAATACACAATAAGACACCTAAAACATAAAAATCATAAATATCCTCTTTTGTTGAAGATAAAATACATCCTCACCGAATTCAAACTGAGAAATAGTCATGTTTTGATGGTCATCCACTTCTTGAAGTTCGAATGCCCTGTCGTTGTAAAAACAGAGTTTCCGTTGAAGTCATTCGTCTGCCCCACATCGCTTGCCCGCGCCAGCCATAAAATATCCGGTTTCTCTGATTCTGGCTGAACAAACACTTTCCCCCTCATACGCGAACTGTGGAAAAGAATCTCATACACCACACTTAGACCAATCATGGACGTCGCTATATTGGTGGCCAATATAGGCCACCAATATAGCGACGTCCATGGACCAATGCAGGGGTAAGAAACTGTGGTGTAATTCGTTTGCACCACTCGTAATTCAACTCGCGCTTCCCGCTCGTTGAATTGACTCGTGGTGTAACCTACAAGTGCTCGACGGTAGAGGAAGCTCTACAAGATACCGAACCTGATTGTCATTCGGAATCTTGTGCTGATGACGATGTAAAATGAAATTACATGCAGTGATTAGAGTGTGAGATTGAGTGCAACGCTTTTATTTTGTGACTTGGTTTATCATAACATGCGTGTAGATTTAAAACAGTGCAATATCATCAAGCTTTCCAGTGATGTTTAATAATTGCGAGTATAATCTTGTTTTTTTAGATCAGTGGGCGATAATGTACTGCACTTCCTTCATTCTTTTCAAATTTCCTTGCTATCAGAGGTGTGGCGTTTATTAAAAGGTTCACCTCTCATCTGCGACGCTTATTGGGGGGGGGGGGCGGCAGCCAGTGGCGGACGCAGAAATTTCTGGTAGGGGGGGATGATTGGTGTTGTACTCAAGCAGTCAAACAGGTGCCTCAGTGCTCTAGTTGAATAAATCCGTAGATTCAAATTCAGGCACGGCATTATGTTTTACAATTCAACAGTCATAAGTTACATCTTCTTTTCAAATAAGCTAATAAGTTGACAACAATTTGTTATAGCATTGATAGTCTTTTGTTATCAGCAATGATTTCAGCCTATTTTCCTAGAATCATTGAGAAATCTCATTAAGGCAAGAAATTTGACTGTAATATTCATGGGGCCTAAGGCTAAATTTGTAATTTAGTGGTCTTTATAAATCCATTCCTTTAAAATGCAATATAAGTTAGTGATAACGCAATAATGTTTTCAAATGATGATTACTTGTGGCTTATTGAAGCAGCTATAGCTTACATGTATATACATACTATGTAATTTAATTTTTACTGATTTTTCTTAGGAATTTTATAAATCTGATGTGAAGAGCAAATTACTCGTCATTTTTTGTGTATTCTTGCGGAAAATCAACGCTGAACAAAATAGTTGAAAAAATTGGCTGTGAGACTTGCTGCTGTACGTGTAAACCTCAGCGACTTCTCAAAAGTAACTGGAAAAACTAGTTCAAATTTTCCCCCTAACTTAACTACTTCCGAGATGAGACGCGCTACTGACTCATGACCGGAGCTGCTGGCGAATCGATCGCAACTTTAAACTTCCGTCTCCACTCTCAGGTCGGTCTTCTCAGATGGCATCCGATCAGGGTACCTGCTAGCTTCTCAGACTGTCAAAGTTGTTGCTCTCGACACTACACCCAGACAGGTCATCCGGACGAAGTAGGGGAGGAGTTCTAAACTTGCTATTAAAACATACAGTAAGTGGTGGCCAGCCGTCACTGGGGTCATCCTACTTCTCATGGCCAAGTCGGTGGTACACTAAACCCTTGAGTTATTCTTCCTCCGGCGAAGCTTCGATAGCGAGCTCTTCCGCTTTGCCACCAAAGAGGAACACCCAAGCAGTTACCCGGGGCCGAGGTCCCTCACGCTGGAGTTAGTCGAATCTGCTGTCAGAAACAACGCAGCGACAGGGCTTCTGGTGCCGCTGAAGGGGTTACCCCATACTGTATTGTACCACCGACATTGAATGTGAATGCATCATTTCATCATTTTCATCTTCAAAATTTGAATGCTTACTTCTTTAAATCAAAATAACCAATGATGAAGGACAGATAGGGATGAAAGTTTGCACGAAAAGTAGCAGCAGTAATTCAACTTGGCTCTCCTCTCAGTTGACATCGTTTATGAAGCTATCAAGAACGAATAGTGCGAGAATGTGCAAATCATGCGCTCTCATTGGAAATTCAGGAACAAGTGGATAGCTCGTACTCCTCACTCGCCGCTTGCGTAATTCGGTTGGTCGTCAGGTCCAGAATCACTTATTCAACCTTAACGAAATCTTGCCGGAGTTGATAGGAATAACATCTGCAAATTACATAATTCAAGTGGAACTTCTAAAATCGGCATTAAACAGGTCACCTGCGCCTTGTGCGTCAGAGATGCTACAGTTTAATGTAAGCAAACTTCTGCAGAGACCTCTTCATTCCTTAGTTAGAGGTTCTCGCCTTTCCTTAATTCATGTCTCCATGCTGATAAGAAATCCAAATGTTTATTATATAATCACAAGAGAAACTGGGCCAAATATGTTCCAGACTACGATCATTACTTGTACTTTTAATGAACTAATTGCCAAAATGTATTGCTTACATTTACAACCCACAATCAAGTTTGAGCTGGTGGGGGGGGGGGGATGTATCCCGGCATCCCCCCCTTGGGTCCGCCACTGGCGGCAGCGTTCATTAGGGGAAATGCAACAAGTAGCAAAATTGCGAAATACATGAAATCACGTGACTGATTGAGCCTTTCTTCGATCATCCAAATACTGTTTTAACACAGATGGCACATGCTCCTAACTATAGTGACCTCCTCTTGCTGCATAAGCCTATTATGATGCGGCAATTTTTTTCAGTTGAATTTCAGGCCAGCCATTCTCTTGTCTGCTACTGTTGATTGAAATTTAATCTTGATTTCCTGCAAACACTTGTATCGAACGATTTTACTGCAGACGTGTAAGCAGGTTGGGGTTGCCTCCAGGCCCGACAAGGACGGGCCTAAAACTTTTGTCGTATGAACAAAAAATCGTTGCATTTACTACGTAAAAATTGATGCAAGCCACTTGTGTCATGTTGAAGCCAAAGCTATACATACCCACATGCGCAAAAATCACATAAATTAAGTACAAAATCGTCTGGATATATTTGTTGAGTCAACAAGAGTTCGTGATACGACATATCAGTTAGATGATAAATGTAAAACCGTAGAAGCAATTTTGCTACCTTTCAATTGCGGAGGAAACAAATAACCTAAGGAATAAATAGTCTGAATTTATCATGGAAAATAATCTCGGCATCGAATGTGTGTCAACAAATGTTCGTTCAACAAATGGCAGTGTCGAGCGTCATGTCTCTTGCCTCGGCTGGCACGATGACAAAATAGACTGCTTCACATTTGACATACGTGTAATCTTTGACGATCGCACATTTTTGTCTCTAAAATTTCTACCAATCTCTATCCAATAGCATTCATTTTTGAGACCTGGACGGTTGAGATAATTTTGTCAACATTCATATCATCAACTAATGTAAAATAGGCTGACCTGCGAAGACGTTTCAGTTCGTCCTCAAAGTTTATCATTCATAACATATGAATATTTCGTACTTCTCGGATATATCCTTAGCTCGTACAATAGGTGAAAACATTTCGATAAAATGATGCAATCCTATAAGCATGAGTTTTAGAATTTGATTATCTTTCTCGTATTCATAAAAATAGAATTTAAGAGTCACGAAAATCTGATTCTCGATGAAGGGGGCCGGATTCAGCCGAGAGATTCAAGTCCATTCACAAGTTTGTTGGAAAGTACTTCTCTGACCACTTCACTCAGATCTTGATGAAAAAAAATCTTACAATGTTTTGTGTAATTCCTTATCTGATGAGTATCAACAGTTTCAAACAACCATGAGATAGTATCATTGACAAATATCAACATTAATACTCTTTGTATGAACCTTTTGAGTGTCTTCAGCTACTAAATATTTATCTTTATTTTAGATACAAAACAGAGTTTGGTTTTACACTTCCCAGTCGAGATATTTGTGTCGATGACATCCGAGTTCGTGGAGTCGCCAAGTCTGGTGTTAGCATTTCCGATGAGCTACCTTACTTGACTGATAGACCTAAGATGCAGTTGGTAAGTACAATTTCATTACTCCATGTCTCGTTCGGATGTCTGCACAATGAAATAGCAATTTTGTCTGCTCATTGACTGGTAAAGATACATTTAAATAGTCATTTTTGCGTCTTTTCCTAATCATTTGAATTAATTTCTTAGGTATACGAAACTCATTCTTTTTCTTTATAATCACATTTCAGATCACTCAGAGCTGTAGAATATTGTTTCACAGATACTTTGAAATGGTTACTTTTGAGGGAAATTCTTCAATACTTCATATCCGCTTTTGAGTTGTATTCCTAGTTGACTTCTCAGGACATTAAGCCAATTTGGCACCATAAATAGCAATTACTAAGGAATTTATTCAGTCAAAGTTCATGAAAATTTTAAAAAATTGGAAGAAAATCAATATTTTGGTGAATTTTTATTTTAATTTTGAGTTGCTATTAATAGCACGAAGATGAGGGAGTTCGACGTTAGAGCAAATGAACAATCAGTCTTCAACTCAACCGTGCGCTAATGTAATTTGCGCGTGTAATTTACATGCTGTTGGTGATAGCAGCAGGTCAAGATAGCTTGTTTGTTGGAGCGGTCTTCCAAGTAAACTTAATGAGAAAACTCATATTTCACCAAACACTTAACGAATAAAGGATACAACATTCGCAAACATGAATCGACAATGCTAAATAAAATTTATTTTCCACCATTGTAGTGCAGCTGCAGGCTTTGACATATAGGTTTTAATGTCTTTGTATAGATGAATCATGTTCTCAAATGCCGTGTAATTTCGTCTCTGATTTCACGAAGAAAAGGAGCGTGGCCATGAAATGATACTTTTCATATTCAAGGTCTATATCAGAGTTGGAAGTAACTGGAGCGTGCCCCCTGCGCGTGGACCTGGCCAGTTCTAGTTTTTTTGTGCTCACTGTATATAGCGGGCGCTGACGGACCTTCATTAGGATCCGTGACATCATTTGACATTATAGATTAAGTATTATATATCTATGTAATTTATTTCAAGTAAAGTTAAAATCGTAGGTTGCACAAATGAATAACAAAGACTGAGAAAACAGGAAGATATAGTTAGTTATTTCGAGAAGGAGCATACATTCGATTGTGTAGCGAGCAGCAGCATGACAGAAAGAGATTCATTCGATCAACTGCCTTCGTAGTGGAAGGTCGGATGGCTAGCTCTGCGGCTCTACAACTTGTGTAGTAGAAGCTCGTAAGCATGTTCCATTTCCGACTATCTATAATGGAATTAGCATCAAGCATTGCATGCATATCAGAGCAACTGCGGAAAACAGAAATCTTGGATTTCAGGAAAAAGTGGGCCTGGGTTTCTATTCATCTTGTGAAGGAAGCCCAAAAAACTAGTTGATCTTACTAGATTTCTCGATTTTTATTGCGAGGCCTTTCAGCCCTGACGATAGCCGGCTGTGCTGGCTGAAAGGCCTCGCAATAAAAATCGAGAAATCTAGTAAGATCAACTAGTTTTTTGGGCTTCCTTCACAAGATGAATAGAAATCTTGGATGTATGGGGTTAAAGATTCACTAAAATGTTAATGTTTATCGAACAGTTACTTAGTTAACAGAAGAATCAAGTCAAGTCAGAAATGCTTCAACATCAAGAAGAAAAGGAAACATAAGATTGACAGAACTGGTGGCGGTGTGCTATCTTATGTCTCATGTGCTGCTCCCACTTCACAAATTGACGAAATCGATGACGATCATGTGGAGCTAAGGCTTTCAATGCAGTTCATCCGCCTGATGGAAGCACTCGTATCAAACATTTGTGATACAGACAGATGCAGTAGTTTCCTTTTACTATCTATTTTGTCAAACTTTGTAGAGCTCTGTTTTTTTGCTTTGATGAACTATTTTTAAACTTCCCATTATGTATTACAATCATAATATTACATTATGTATTACAATCATTACAATGAAAGTCCAACCTCGGCAAATTCCTCGCTCTTTTCGAGGCTCTGGCAAATTTTCTCATGGTTTATATGGTACGAAAAGTGTTCAGCGTTAATGCGAAGGAGTGGATAGCGCCCTCTACTTTGAAAAACATTAGATTTTGTGGTAGCAATTGATGTCTTTGCTGTAAATCTTTGAATACCGAAAATTGCTACGAAAGTTTCAGTACAGGCAACCGGTTTATCTTTGATCAGCCAGGTGTTTTTACTTGTAAAAGTAGAAATGTTATTTATCTTATATCATGTAGCAGATGTGGAATGCAATATGTAGGACAGACAAAGCAACCGCTACATTGTAGATTAAATGGTCATCGTCATTCAGTATTAAAAGGTCACTTAAACACATATCTTAGCAATCACTTTAAGCAAGATCATCATTCTTGGACTGATGTTGAATTGCAAATTATTGATCATGTTGATGACAATATATACATATCACCGGAAGAGATAAACAGAGAGCTCAACCGCAAGGAAGACATGCATATCAAGATGCTCAATACCTTCTACCCCTTGGGTTTGAATGATAGAGTTTTGGGAGGTGGATGTGTATCTCAACAGTCCATATCCAATGATCAATTTTTTAGTTATCCGATTAGCAGACGAAAAAGGAGTCATGGAATAAGAAAATCGGGTAGAAAAAGCTCAGGTATTATGGAACTTGACAATACCTATCAAGAATTACAAGATTCTTTTGAGACGCGTAGGATGTCAAGGTTTTATCATCATCTAAAATCTCTCCCTAAAACTATGCTAAGAGCCATTCTAGGCAAGACAAGGGATGAGGCAAACATGATGACATTTGTACTAACAGCATACATTCAAAATAAACTTAACCTAGACTCGGAGAACAAAAATGTAAAAGAACGAGCAACCATAATTATCCCGTTCTAATCTCAGACAATAGACTCACTCAATCTCATGTCTATATTCTGCGATCACAGTGTGTGCAAGCTAATTCCAAGCACAATTCAAGAACGTTATCCACCGAAAATATTCTATAAATTAGATAAACCCACTGCATTGAAGTTTTGCAATTATGGGCGTTTTTTGAATAACCTTAAGTTTCAGGATGTGATGCACATCATGAACATCCATGCTCATGTAGCAAGAGGCAATCTTTTGTTTACCCACATTATGGTCACGTAATAACGGGTGATCTGGATATTGTGGATGATGAAGACTTACTACGTCAACTCTTCAGTTTTGGTACCAAACACAGAATCCCCAAAAGCCTTAGTTGGAGTGCCATAACAACTCAAATTAGTAATTCATTAGATGAACATATTACAAAAATAAGTAAGAAAGAGAGGCTTGAGGCTACTTTATTCTCAGCGTGGAAATCAAGAATCATGGCACTGATTAAAGATCGAATATATCTTGCCAAGAAATCCTCGAATAGATTTCGCGCACACAGTAATCGACACAAGATTAATGTCAAAATGGGTAAAAATCTGAAAGAATTGCAGAATGACGTCATAATTACGCCAGTTGATAAAGCATCTAATAATTATGCCTTTATTTGCAAAAAGTTTTATCTCCAAATTCTCTTAGCCGAGTTGGGAATTGATATTTCCACGTCGAACATATCGGGTAATGATACCTATGGTCCAGAGCAAATTTTAGCGCAGAATGTAATTGAGCAACACACAACAATTATGAAAAGCGTAGTTTAAACTATCTGTCTGTGAAAAAGACAGAAAATTACCAAAATTATATTGGATTCCAAAATTTCACAAAACTCCATGCAAATTTAGATTTATAACAGGAGCACGACAATGCACATCGAAAAAGCTTTCCATCAAAGTAAATTCAGCCTTAAGTATTTTGCGTGACAATTTTCAGAGATATTGTATGGCAATTAAGAGAAACAGCGGTTTCGATTGCTTCTGGAGTATAAAGTCCACACAAGAATTTCTACACAGATTAAATTCGACACAAGTTCATTCATTGCAAGTTTTCGATTTTTCAACCTTATATAAGAATCTTGATCAAAAATTGATTGAAGATCACATATTCGCTATTATGGATTTGGTGTTTAATTCCTCAAATAGAAAATTTATTTGCATTGGATATGATAAGTCCTTTTGCTCAATGAAAAAATATAGTGGTTATCACTGTTTTGATAAACAGAAATTAAAAGAAGCCATACATTTCCTATTGTCACAGACCTACGTCACATTCGGTAATTTTTGTTTTCAGGCAGATTAAAGGCATTCCAATGGGAGGAAATTCTAGTCCACTCCTAGCTGACCTATTCCTCTTACACTGCGAATATGTTTTTATGCAAAATTTGATAAAAACTAAGAAATATCATTTAGCACGCTTGTTATCACCTACATCAAGATACATAGACGATATATGTGTTGTCAATTATAAACACTTTAATTCGTTGATTCAAAGAATTTATCCACCTGACTTGTTGGCGGAGAGAAATGGTGATAACAATAAAGAGGTAGTTTACCTTGATGTGAAAATACAAATCTCACAGAACAGCTTGAGAACTTCAGTATATCACAAGGTAGATGACTTCTCTTTCTCTGTGGTGCAACTGACTTTTCCGGAGAGTATGATCCCATTACAGATGGCCCTTCATGTTTTCGCGTCGCAGGTAGTCAGATATTGTAGAATATGCTCGAAGTTACAAGACGCTGTACACAAAACTAACAAGACACTAAATATCATGAAATCTAGAGGTTATTCTCAGCATGACTTGATGAGTTACACAGAAAAGGCTCTCACAAGGCATAATGAATCGCTTCACAAATATGGTCTTTTCTCGGCTCGACAATTCACTTCACTCTGTGAATTTCAATGAGGCACGCGACCAACAAACGACTCACATTTTCCTTAATGCTTTGCTGCATAGGTGAATAAACGACTAACAATGACTTGTAGCCATCATATGGGGGTGGGCGGTGAAGAGTGAATACAGAGCGCTTAGCGTGGCTTACGGGAGATGAGAGAACTCCCATTCTTAATTCTTGATGTATGAGGCGAAGTTTGTGTAAAGGCGGATTACATATTTATCACACAGCGATTACATCTTTATGGGATTCGAGGATGAACAGGATCTGTTTACTTGTGGGAATCGAAAAGGCAAAGATTGATGTACAGGATTTGTTTACATGTGAGGATCGCAAAAGCATGCTGTATTTATTGATGGGATGAATTTAATGACAGGATCTGTTTACATGTGGGAAACGCAACAATTGAATGATGTCTGATTTATCTTTGTCACATATCTTTCAAGACATATCATTACCTATTCAGTATTTTGTCAGCCACTATGTGTGGGACCCCGCTCGTCTGGGTTTGAGTGTTCAGGTTAGGGGTCGAAACACAACTAGACGAGTACCTGCTGATGACTGACGGACTGCAGTATTATGTTTTATATCCCTTAATCGGTAGCTGAAGTAGTGGTCGATGTATTGTAATTCAAATGAAGAAATGTGGAATTACATGAAGTACTATAGACGGATGAAGAAACTGGCGATAACAAATTCAAGTGAAGAAATAGTATTTTCCATGTGTAGTCTTAGGTATAGTGTGTATAGTTTCATTGCTTTCGGTGTAGTAGAGTGTCATCGTAGTTCTATTGTTTACCTCCATTATCCACTTTCCACTTATCCACTTAGTGTAGTGTCAGATATAGTTCACTTGTAATCAGTGTAGTAGCATCGTTGTATTTCCATATTTTACCTCCACTTTTCCAATTTTTATTCATCGGTTTCCTGTTGTTTTATAATATCCATTTTTAATTTCCTTAACCTATGGTGACCATTGTCTTATTCTATTTCCACTATCAGCATCTGTAGTCGGTACAGTATATTAGACGTCTGTTTTGAACGTGTATACGGCAGTGTTTGGAATCTATGGTATTAGTATATTAACAGCAAGAATGAGTAGTATTACAAGTCTTAAGATTTCCATTTTTACCAGATATTGGGCCAAAGCTGATCAATTTTAATTCGTTGCCACGATAAAGTTCCATTGAGTTCTTTTAAGAACTGATTAATCCAATGGTTACAGCAGCATTGCCTTTGTACACTTGCGGATTGGAGAACGCCATCAGTCCTCCTTAGGACTACTTTAACTAATAATTTAAATTAGTAAGCATTATATTCTATTATAAATGGCTACTGGGATTTAATCCAAATAAATGCATATCATCATCAAGGAAGGAAGTACTTCTACGGTGAAATCTTGAAATTGGTCCCCTCCGTGAGAACCTCAAAACAGGGGGCATAAGATCGTGCAGGATATTGTCTTCATTCATCATTTTTGAGAATAACTTAATAACTTGGTGTTGCCGAATACGTAAAGGGGTGAATTCTCCACATTCGCAACCACGTCCTCATATAATACGATGTGCCCGCTGATGAATGTTTTCGAGTTTTGGATCATTGATAACGTCAATGCCCAAGAACAGTAATGAGTTATATTCCGGAATACTTCTGACAAAGGAATTGTAAATTATGATGAGGTCACTGTATTAGTTATCAATCTTCCTACACAATTATTGGTCGGTTATTGGTAGTTTTGATCGTGTTATCGATATGAGCATTCCATTTCAGATTATGCTGAAAAATCACAACTAGTATTTTTTTTTGCTTGTTGAAGCATTTGATACCGGTGATGGGATTTCATTGTTTTTCCTGATGTGCATTATGCGCGCTTTGTTGTCATTCAAATACACGTATAGTCCATAATTTCTGTACCAGACACTAGAGTTTTGAATTTCATAATTTATTTCCTTCGGTACATCACTGGATTTTTTGTAGGATTGTACGTAAATTAAGTCATCAGCAAATTTGACAATTGTGGAATTATTTTAGGACAGTACAAGTGAACTACATGTTATGCTGCAACGTAAGCTCATGCACAGTGTGCAGTTGTACGCATCGCATTGTTTATTTTATTTTTCATGCTTAATGTGCGTACATCTGTTACAGTACGCTTGAGCATAAATTCGTTCGAAGAATATTGAGAGCATCTCGCCAGGGGTAACCTGTATACTGATGGATTTATGGCAGTTGAAGAATTCGACAATAACTAGTCATTTCGGAATCTAGTGTTTGGATAGTAGCTAGCTGTGACATGCCCATGAATGGAACTTGAAGATAGCGGAGTATAACGGTATCGAACAAAATTAGTTGAACTTAGGCCCTTGCTATATACGTGTATGTATTGTGATTATTTCAAACGACTCCTGCAGCAAAATCAGTATAAGTCATCCGTGGGATGTGGACAATGTCGTGATATCGGAATCTAGTGAACCACCGATGAGTTACCTTGGGCTCTATAATATCGTGGTCTTCAATTTAGTAATAAATAATTAGCCACCAGTTTGTCTTATCGATCAGTTTCGCGAACATAGATTTTCACATTGCACGCGTGAATAGTTCACGTTTGTTATGGAACAAAATTCAGAGAATTCGACAGGACTTATTATGTGTGTGTATATCAGACAATGTGTGCATCTTTACCCTTAGTAATTCACCTACAACAAAAAGTCAATGTAAGCTAAATATATCAGCTGTTGGCATGGGACACCATACAAAATTGAACGGAAGTTTAAGATAATAATCTTCTACAAAGCAAATGCTTTGATCTGTTAAGATGAACCATAGAACATCCTACAATTCAATGATTCAGCATATTTTTAATTGAAAAGCATAAATTGCATAGCAGCAGTGCTTTGCGTCTGGCTTTCTTCATTTTGCGGTGGTTGTGATAAACATCGCAAAATAATGCTGCTCAGCAAAGAATTTGAAACGTAGAACGGGACGGACTGGGACCGGGCCTGCCTCTCAAGCCCCGACACAGATCCGGGCCGGTTCCAGCTCCGGCAATTTGATCTGGAGTTTATTCATTTCATTAATTATTAAATGCCATCTGAATAATTATGAACGATAAGCACTTGAAATATTCTACACGTACATCTGGCGAATGTGTGCATCACTGATTATAAGATGAAAAACTGAATATTTAGAATTAGGATTACAATCTTATTTTCACCATCATGAACTTAACTGCAATTCATAATTGACTTGAACGGTAATAATTGAAACATACTTCGCGATTTCAATATCACATGCATCATTTTGATATCTGCAGAAAACTACTTGCTTCTTTGAAGAAGGTCCGATGGAGACTCCTGTATTTTTGTTGACTGCATTGGGTTACGGACATGAAATATGTGGTCCTGCCATTATAATCGACCAAAACAGGTAATAATTTCGAACTTGCTTTTCACTAGTTAAATCTAGCTTCAGGAACATTAGTTATTATTAGTTCAGGAACAAGTAGAGCTCTTGAAATTTTCGAATTTGAACGCAGGAGCATGATCAGGGTCTTGACACTCGCATCCATTTCATGATGGGCTTCCAAAGCAAGGAAATGGAACCCATGTTCTGAACAAAATGAGAGAGAAATGAAGTAATATGGTAAATAAATCATGTTTAATCCAGAGGCACTCTGCGAGCGCCATTTTTGCGTGAAGTCGAGTTCTTTTCTATTTTTTCACTCTTTTTCTTCTTCAATGAATCATGGCACCAATGTGGAAAGGCCATCTTGGCTAAGTCGTGAAACCATTTTTACGCCAACACAGTGGAAGATTCTGCCCAGATACATCTTGGCAAAATTGTCGGCTTGTATACAGGCACTGATTCATTGCTGTGCAGGTATGTGTGACGTTGCTGTTACCTCGTTATTTCTTTCCACAAGGCGGCGACCCAGCTGTTCTACAAATTTGGTCACTGCCCGAATTCAATGGTGATTGGCTTGAAAATATGAACGCCGTAGATGCTCCGCTGTAGTTCTGGTATGAGCAACGATTTGATAAGAAGCTGCCTGCATATGGTAGGAACTAAGTGGTATTCCTGATACTACTGAATGGTACCTGGTTTGATGCATGGTTTATATCGCCTATATGTATATCATCTGTACCTATGCGCCACTGCATCAACTTTTCGGTTGATTAATCGAATTTCTTGCACTCTTTCTTGGAGATATGTCGCTAATCTATAGTACATTCTAAGCGTTTCATCTACTATATCTACAAAACCGGGCTATGCATAGATATCGAATCGTGAAATAAACATGTTATTACTTCAGAGAACCATAGATGCATAGCCCAGCGTTGCCATCGAGGGGTTCCCTGGTTTTATCCATGGATATCTATCTACTAGCACCTGGACCTGACACTGAATTTTCTGGTATGCCACAGTTGACCAACTTTGCTGTTTCGCAATTCTTGTAAAGAAGACATGTTCTTGAACATGTGTCTTTCATTAACCTAATCGATGTCATTCTCCTTAGATATTCAATACGTTCGACAGAGCTTTGTTGTTAATCTACATTGTGTGATGTGGTCTAGTGACATGCTGATATAATGTGCTGTCTTGCTACAGAATAAACGCTGCTGGCGTCTGTCAATAATAATAGGACATCAAAACATTGATATCACTTGGAGATGACTTTTGCTTTCACTCGCACAATTTTTTGTGCCGTCGGCGAGGCCTAGTGAAGAAGGTGCGAGCTCGTTTCCACCGGACTTCGGTTCGATTCCTCAGGTCATGCAAGTGCAGTCGGGAATCAAGGGTGTTGGTGTCTTTTATTGACGTCATTGTTGTCATTCCTTAGAAATTCAATATATTGCGATTGAACGACGATTTTTTCAGTTTATGTGTCACTTGACATAATTCAGACCGAAAATACGAAATTGCGTGAAATATTTCACCTAAATTCAACCGCTCACCTTCCTAATGTCTGGTTTCCAAAACAACCTTCCCATTTAATCATTTTCTAAGCATGCTACAAATAATTTTTGTTACTCTCAGTTCACAATTAAAAAATGGGTGCAGTAAGTGATTTACCCTGAAATAATATTGGTTGAATGAAAATATAAACATGATGGATTGTTTATGTTGGTGTTGTAGATGAGTGTGTTTTGTATTTGTCTAAAAATCAGATTTATAATACTTATTCATTTCAATCAAGGTCATACAAAAAAAAATCCAAAACAAATCAGCGACATGGCTGCAACATTTAATTAATAACTCATACAATGAAACAAAAAAAGAATAATATTCGATGACGTCCAATGACAAACAACGTCGAGAGAAGTTTTCCAAAGGACAATAACGTCCGATATCATTGTCAGTTTGACGACACAATGCACCATCCACGACATGACGATTGCTGTCGCAATGATCTATATTTTCATAAGCCTCTTACATACTGAACAGTTGAGAAAAGTCAAATTTCCGGTGCAAGTCAATCTCTCTTGTAAAACTTAGGCGGATTCCATGATGAGTTTATCGGAACAATCAGACATGTGAAAGCAGATTTGACAGTATTTCCTTCTAAAGGAAAGTTAATACGAAAATGGGATTTCTGCTAATGGAAGCCCTTCCTATTTTACGACCTTTAAAATCAGTGTTTGTAAAGGTGTAAGATTTTGATTTGCTTTGTTTTTAAATGTGCGAATGTGTGAACAATTTCCTGCGATACATTGTGTAAACCTGTCACAGTTTGTTGTTTTGTCAAAGTAGATTCTATTATCGCACATTCAAGTCACACCGTCTATCGAGTTATGAAATACAAAATGTTTTGATTAACATTATATTTTCATCATTTGCTGAACAAAATAACAGCGAGTGTTAAGTCAGCACCGAAAATCAATTCAATTATGGAACATTTATTATTTGTGAAAGGAGCCTCGGAGGCATCGCTGTTTTCTATTTCATGAACTTGTCATTATAGAAATTTGGACTACAAGGGTGAATTTCATTATTACATTTATTATTTATTCGATTTGTTTCTATTCAGTCGCAAATGAATTACTGGTATAATTGAAAAAAAAATTCAAAAATTTTAATCTTCAAGTCTAAAAATATGTATATTTAGATTTCATTGAATAATTCTAGAACTGATGGCAGTCTTATTTTCTTTTGAATTCAGATCTTGATAATGGTCGTGTGCAGCAGTTGAAAGGCCTCGTGGCCTCCTCAAAAGAAAATTAAGACTTCTATCTGTCCTGAGGTTTTTTCCTGCTGCTTGAGATGCTTCAGGTAAATGCATTTTGAGTAATGGCTGCCAGTTAATTGATAGAATAAAATTCATCAAGCTAACTTGAAGATTCTACTAATAGTTTGCTGAAAGCTATGTTTACTATTAGCATGATAAATTCGTTTCGAATATTCAGAGGGGAGCATTGATGCAACACAATCCAATCTCTTTGCGCTTGAAACGATGTCATGTCTTAATCCCTTGCCAACTTTGTCGTTAACTTTTTTTCGATGCGTCAAGTATTTAGATAAGATTCCAAGAATAACATCCTGTGACAGTAAACCTATTATTCCATGATGTTTCTGTTCAAATGGGAAATTGTCCAATCCGCCTGAAACGTAGCTTTTTGATGTGCAGTATTTCAATGTTTGATTGAAGTAAACATTGGATGTTTTATGAAGATTGATGATATTTCAAATTTTTTGATTTTCAGTACAATTCTTATTGAACCAAATTCTAAAGCAACGATATTGAAGACTGGAGACATTCAAATTGAAGTGAGTCTTGCTCTTCATGTGAATCTATGTATTTTAAGTTTGATACTATTTTAATTTGTTGCCGTATTCACACAGCTAATATCCGACGATGCGAACCGTTTCATAATCTATAAGTCTTCTTGTATTTGTCTGAAAAGCGAACCTTTCGCCGAATAAACGGCATCCGTGACCAAAACGGACGATGGTCGAAATGCTTCAGAAAGAGAAGTCTATTGAGAAAACGTAACATTGATAATGACAAAGTTGTGCAGGGTGCACTGACGTGTGTTTACTTCATAATTTGGTACAGCTTCAGAGAAGCACAAGCATTCTGCCCCCATACTTGTAAATGAGCCTGAATTTTCAGGCCCGATCCAGACCCGCTAAGCCCGGCCCGCTCACCATGAGCTGCTCGGTGCGTAATGAATGCTTTTGTCATATATAATAGGCATTTATCAGGTATTTATTTATAACACGGTTAATTTCATGAATATCTAACTTTTGATCTACAAATTTGGGACTTTAAATTAGATTTTTGTCAAAATGATGCGTTACTTAGTTAGCAACAATTTCTTCCGTGAATTCTTATTTTGTTTTTTGTATTTTTATGCGAGAATTGTAATCCAGTTCTATAATTTGAAAATTCCAATTCAATAGAATTAGAGAACACACGTGAACTTCAACTATCTACCTTATTACGTAGCATCAAAAACATTCGTCAAACTGAAACAGTTTTAACACTGGTCTCACGAACTCAATTTATTCCTGGAATTTTCGATTTCTCATTTCACTCATCAATTTTACTAACCATGCAAGCTTGAAGTGATGTACATGTCAGAATTCAGACTTAAATTTAAACTACTCAAAGAAAATGCTTTTCTGACCCCTCGCGACTAGTTTTGACTATGACCATCAATATTGCAGAAAAGTAGTCATTATTCAGTGGATCTTTGCAAGTTGGCTAAATGGAAGTGATGAATTTCTAGGCCCGTGAGTTAAAAAATATCAGGCCCAAGTCCGGCCCAGGCTGTGGGCTACCCGGGCCACTTGCAAGTCCGTGTGTTTTCCACGACACTTATTCCGTAACTGCAATAGGTGTGTCAGAGCAAAGTTAAGGCAAAATAACGACCTTTGTCTTGACAAATTCCTTGCAAGGCCTTTCCCCTACTCTATTAATGCGATGTTTTGTGAAAGCAACTTGCAAATGAGTGATGATACTGCAATACATAGGATGAGGAAAAGTCAATGCCACCGTAGAATTGAAGTTAGTGTTATCTTCTCACACATCAAGTCGGACGGATCTTCTTTTTTTGGAATAGTTTCGAGATATTATAGTAGCAGTGGGTGGCGTGACGTCCCAACTTTGTCCAATAACGACTGTTCAGTCTGTTGCTGTAGATGCTGATTGTTGGTTGGACAGGCACTTGTTTGTCTTGTGACGGCGCTCAGTGGTTCTGCAGCGCAATCGTGGTCTGCTACTTCAATTCAATACCCAGACTTCGTTTTCTTCGAAAATTTGTGCATATAGTCAATTTTTCATGCTGAACTCGAAAATCATAGCGGCGAGCACACCAAATGAGTATTTGTGCAAGTATTTGTAGTATTTGTATTTCTGCTATGTATTACTGGCGTCTTCTGACTGATAATCCTGTGGTCTCGGTCAGACGGACACTTTGGCCCGTTTTACGAGATTTTGAAAATGATGATTATTATCTTATCAAATATAATTTCGCATGCATGATTGCATCAAGGTTCTTGATAATTCCGTGAGTTTTCATGAAATCCGGATAAATGAGTGGTTTCAGCAAAAAATGAAATTTTGAGAAAAATCATGGTATCATGGTATCACGTATAAAGAAAATAAAAATCATTTCTAAATTGAGAAATGTGCATCGGTCAGAAGAAACTTTTTGGGTTACAAAGTCTAATTGAACAAATATCCTAGATCAATGTAAATGCAATCCTGAATTATAGTCTGGTTGAAAGTACGGATGGAGTACCTATGTTTGGGACAAGCTTTTCTGGTACTTTTCTGCCTTGTGCTAAGATTTTCTTGAAGAAGACTTCGTTAAATTGATTTGAATTTATCATGACCAAAAGGAGGAGATCCTAAGGATCGAGATGAAAATCATGCTGTGATGCAGCTCGTGGCGAGGAGTAGTGTCGGTTCTTCACAAAGACGGAAAATTTATCAATATGAAGTTGTTTTGACTCACTCACTTATTCATAGAATAGATTTGTGTTATTCCTTCCGTCAACAGATAAATTTTTGTCATAGACATTGCGCTGTTATAGTCTACATCTACAGTGTGCTTTTATTCACTGATTTTTATGAGTTGATTACCTGATGCGAGTTTTACATTGTTGACCTAATCATTTTATGCCAACTGACTACGGTTTGATGGTGTTATACCGTCTCAGCTACGATGTTTGTCGAAATGCTGCATTTCCACTTTTTTCGCTTTAATTGCTTATCATATTTAGTACCTGAAAGTATTTATCTCAGAAAAGCATTGCTCGTCATTTTCCGGAGGCCCGAGAATTTTTGCCAAGCCCGAATTCTGTGATTTCTGGTGCATGGAGCATCGAGTCTATAGCCATGTCTGCTTCAGAAGGTCACTTACCCCAACCTAACAGTTTGCTGATGACCGTCCCACATCTAGTCGCTAGCATGGCTCAGTGCCATGAGTAAGACAGGCCAATCATTGGAGTCCAGAAAAATTCTTCGCCATCATATTACAGCGCGCGCATCACTGACGTAATGGATTGGTCCAGTGACTGGCTTGTTGCGTTTACATTACAACTTGGACAAAGAGGCCAGCATGTAGTACACTTCTATTCATTTTGAAAATGTCATCGAATGAAGTGGTCCTCACAGCTGCTCGTGTAGTGACTTGAGTTAGCAAAATTATAGAGAAAGAGGAAGAGAAAATGTTGGACACGAAAGGGGATTTTGCGGAGAGAAAAGGTGGGAGTATTGGATACTTTGCTGAAGGAGTTCGCTTTAGAGAACAAAACCTCATTTCATGATCATTTGAAACATTCTCCTGAGCAGTTTGCTTATCTTCTGGAAAGAGTAAAGCCCTGTATTCAGAAAGAAACTGAACATTCCGATTCGAACGCTCCGATTCGTGGCGACTGGTGACAGTTTTTCGTAATGGGAATATGTGTTTCGAGCTTCTTAACCCTCTATCAAATCCATCGATTTTCATAGCTGATGTGATAACCAAGGCTTGGTCTCTCTGATCTCGGTCTTTGTTATGTTTGTGCATAGTATCCCACAGGCATGGATACCTGTAGTACTCTTCTACAAAAGCATGCGTTTTCTCCGAAGTCCACTTATTCACAGTTAACTTACAGAAAGAATGCACTGTTCTGTTCAACAAGCAGATCTGAGGAATAACGACAACTGATTGGATTTGTCCTTGATGTCACGATTACAATAGTGTAGTGGTGGTAAGATTCTGCTCTATTTATTTATGTATTTTCAGTTGTCCAAAAAATATTTGCCAGCTGTCATTTAAGAAACTCCGCTTCCTTCTTTGACTGAAACCCTTTAACGCTGGTTGAGATTGGAGATGCGTCTTGCAGATGCACCCCAATCATTGGTCTTTGTTAACCATAGTATTACCTTAAAATAAATCGTCATCCTGTTCCGTTCAGCTGGCTTCAAAAAAACACAAATCGCATGAGAGTGAGGACCCATTTCTACATCAATGCATGGTGGAGCACGCCTCTCATGTGGCCGTTAGTCAAGCAGCCAGAACGTGCTTCTGCAGAGATCGAGACCGAAAATGAGACTTTCACAGAATGGTGGACACTCTATGGTTATTACAAATCTGCGTGTCTTACGAGTTTTAATTGTTTCCTCTTCTTGTCAGACAGGGTCAAAGAAAAGCGCGTGTTCATGCGTATTGTAGTCATGTTTTACATGCGTGAAAGTAACTAGTAAGCAAATAATGAATAAAAGAAATCCAATTGAAGGAAAATATATAAAATGCCGAATTTTGGCTAGAGCTTTCAACGAAAAGTCACCTTTAAAATGAACATTAAATTCATAACCGCCACTGTATGGGTTTTTTGCTGTTGCTCGTGGCAGAGAGGAATACTTTTTCTAGAATTTGTTGCTTATGTTGAAAATGATTTTTTGTGAATTTTGTGAAGCAGCACGGGGATAGAAGTAGATGTAATAAGCTATTTCTGCGACTTTGTAGTGTCCCGATATCGATCAAAAAATCTGGTCACCTTAAAACCGATACTGCATAGAAAATCATAGAATCTAAAAATCAGAAAGTATGTGCTTTGTACGGAAGGGATGGGGATTTCTCATCGGTTCATGTTGGGCATGTGTTTCGAATGCCAAGTCAGAAAGGTGGTTTTTGATCATTTGTATCGAATTCCATGAGCCTCGAAATTGCTCTACTTTGAGTGGTTTAGCGTGAAAAGATTGCTCTATGACAGCCGACCACTGCTTGGCATTCAAAGCATTTTTGAGACTTGGTATTCACGACGCATGCCCTATACTATGAGCCGGGTATGGCCGGGTGAGAACTCCGCATTAGGTCTCCTTCTCATTGATATAGCCATATCTTGGAGCTTATTTCCGTATACAGTTCAGTGATTTCTATGACTTCCGATTATGTTTGCAGTCTTTATTTTGTTATGGACGTCATTCTGTCTAGTGAGTTTAGTTGACGAAGCAGCCAGAAGTGTATTGTGAAATATCCGCTTCTTTGATACATACTCAACTGCATGGACACAAGTCGTTTTCATACTTGAAATATTGGCATTGTAGATAGTATCGATCACAAAAATGTGGTGATCCAAGTTACTAACATGTAAGCACCAGTAAAAGTAAAAATTTGTCATCTAAAGAATTATTAGTGCTGCAGACTTTCGTTCATGATTGCAGCTGAGTCCATGAAACCCTTGAAGAACACCCAATTGTTGTAATCAGCTCTCGCATTGATTTGCAGGTGGAGAGAAATGAATCGACTGTAATTGGAACCGATCTGGATGCTATTCAGTTGAGCATTTTTTCTCATCGATTTATGAGCACAGCTGAACAGATGGGAAGGTACGAAACTTCACTTTCGCTTTGTAAAATACTATCTCAGCGAAATCTTATTGCACTTCTCTATCATCAGTCTGGCAAGCTATAATGACCTTCAAAAAGTTTATTATAGGTAGTCCGATTGGTTGTGTTTTACTCGTGTTTAACCTGTTGCAGTTTCTCAATGTAGTATTTGTAATTTTTTACTTAATCATCATGTATATATTTTCCCGATAGCCCTTTTTATCTTCACCTAAGTTCTACTCTAAGCAAGATTGCCGACCCCACACCCTCTTGGCAATCCAAGTAAATTATCCTTATAGTCTTGAAGGTATGCAAAGTATCTTTCTGTAAATTTTATTACATAGAAAAAGGCATGAAAAATTCGCATTTCATAACAAAGATACTTGATTCATTCATGCATGCATCTTATTACAGGGAAGAGAATCTTCCAGATTTATCCGGAATTCCGGATTTTTTTGACGACCATCTGGGTCTTTTCTGAGATTCGCCAGAAAATGCAAAAAGAAACAGGAGGGGTAAGGTATGTGGGCCCTTAAGATGGAATTATCTTCGTGAAGTAACATATGTGTCCTGCCTTGAGACAAAACATCTTCATGATGGGTTGCATAAGACCCCTCTGATCACTAGTCATTACAGTTGATATTATCCATTGGTCCCCTCTGACTATCAGGGGGCCCCGCTGATTGTCAGAAGGGCCCCCCTCCGCCAGAAAATGCAATAAAAATGGAAGGGGGCAAGGTATGGGGCCCCTAATATGGAATAACATCTTCATGAAGTAACGCATGGTCTCGTCTTAATACAAATACATCTTTATTATGCGTTGCATAAGAAGACCCCTCTGATCTTTAGTCATTACAATTGATACACATTATGCATAGGTCTCCTCTGACTATCAGTAGGCCCCTTCTGACGATCAGTGGCCTCCCTCCGCCAGAAAATACAATGAAAAATATGAGGGGCAGGAAGGTAAGGTATGTGGGCCCCAAAGATGGAATGCCATCTTCATGAAGTATCGCATGTTCCCGTCTTAAGCTCAAAACATCTTCATGATGCGTTATAGGACCCCACTGATCACAAGTCATTGCAATAGATATTATCCATAGGTCCCCTCTAGCTACTCATGGGCCCCTCTTTGACGATCAGTGGACCCCTCTTTATATCGCTTATAAAACATCAATTGTACTAGTTACACTCATAAAAGGCTGAAGGTTTCGCCTGCGGCGCTTATATCAAAACACTCAGAAGGGTCTATTCACCTGTTACACTCAAAGGGGTGGAGGTTTTGCCTGCGGTACTTTGCCTCAATATGGTTGAGATCTAATTTATTATTATCTGTGGCCTTAATGCATTAACTATCAATGCTTTTATAGTCGCAGCATAGGGTATATAGTGTATAGGCGCATAAAGATTTATAATTATTTAAAATTGATGCTTGGATTGCTTGTAATCATATCAAAACTAAAAGTGGGCCCCAGTAAAAGTAGCGCATGGGCCCCCATAGAAGCGATCATCCGGATTTTTTGTGACACCGCGTTCTCATCCCTGTTATTACTCGGCCGCTAAAAGAAACCCCAACGGAAATAGCTACTTTCTAGAAAACCGAGACGGTTCCACTTTTTGAATTCTCTTGATTTTTAATTTCTTTGAATTAATCTAAAGTATTCGGATTATCAAAAACAAAGTCCTAAATAAAAAATGTGATGTTTTGCTTTTTGATGTGCAATTTCAATTCACATTAAATATCATAATGCAAACCATCAATGAATTGCAACATTCTAATCCAGCACTATATAAATCTCTTCAAACGTTTGCGTGTACACTCATGGCAGGGGTATACAATTGTGTCATTTTTCACTTCAATGCGCACTTTTTCAACACCTTGAAATGACTATCAGATTTCAATCAAATAATTTAAATGCTTTAATAGTTGAAGGTTTACTTACATGTATGTATAATGACAGTCGTGGAATTATATTAAAATATTTTCTTCAACGCACCAGCAGTTTAGCAATGTTAAGGTTCAATAAATTACAAAAATCAAGAAAGCTCAATATCTGTAAACACAAACCACTGATTTCACTTTAGAATCCCTGTCAACTTAATATACCGAAGATAGAAGTTACTGAAATCAATTGGAAAAGTAGTTTTGTGACTTTAAAATAATGTCAAACTTAATGTCAAAATGCATGCCTATCACTATGTCAAGGCTTGAATATATCTTTGGATAGAATGAATATATAATCTATTGCGTTTTCAAGAAATAATGATTCATATAGAGTGTTTTCGTGACTTTAAGTTTAATTTCACGCATTTACTCATTTGCAGTACATATGCAAACATCACTGCCACCTGCAATGTGAAAAAAGATCCCTATTGTCATGGGAACAGTGACCACGTGCGGTACTGTACGTTTTTCTTAAAGATAGTGACACATTATTGTCTATTTTTTGAATTAGCGATAAAATTAGTCATCAATGTTTAGTGAACTCAGATGCAGAGGACTAAGGATGATGCTGACTTGGTCAGGCTTATTGAGTGTGTCATACTTTCACTTCACATACACCTATTGCTGACTCGAAATGTGTCTCCGGTGACATTTTGGGAGCACTCGACCCCTTGAACAACGTGATCTCTAATCAAGCCTCGTACATATTACTCATTCAACGGAAATACCCTGTTCATTCATCTTTGAATACTTCATGAAATCATAGTGGTAACATGTGAATTACTGTGGATTCAGCTGTCATTCATAAATCATTGTTTTGCAGAGTTCTCCAACGAACTTCCATTTCTACGAATATCAAAGAAAGACTTGACTTTTCTTGTGCGTTATTCGGACCTGACGGAGGTCTCGTCGCCAATGCTCCACACATCCCAGTTCATTTAGGCGCAATGCAGTCCACTGTGCAATACCAAATGAAGCACTTAAGCGGTGGTTTTAAACGTGGAGAAGTCATACTCACTAATCATCCTTCGTGTGGAGGCAGCCATCTTCCTGATCTGACCGTTATTACCCCGGTATGTATGAAGGCTTAACATCTTAGCCATCCTGATGTGCGCTATGTTGCATATGAGAAATGTGCCATATTGGTGGCCGCTTTTGATACGTTCCGTATTTCTATTCGTTTCTTACAGACAGGGTTGCTGATGAAAGTGTGAATATGTTGGGAATGGGACGAGGTGCTCAGACCTATTCCCGGGACTGTTGTCGGAAAATATTCGTGTTTGCAGACTTCATTTTTGTTTGCGATTGGGTGATGAGTAAAGTTGTCAACATGATCAGTTTACGATAGTGTGTATTCAATTTCAATGGTCGCCTATCAGGTAGCAGAAAGCGTTCATGAAATCCACTTGCAGACATAGACAAAATCTGCAGACCGTAACAAGGAATCCTGAATTCTAAGTCATCAGTCATTTCGACTCACGATTGAACGTCGGCCTTCATTTCATGGTTGAGTGAGGTTCGGACCTCGCGATGAAAGAGCAATTTCAAACCGAGTTCAGACATGGCTTGAGGTTGCATTTTATTACATTATTTAGACAATTTAGTTACAATATTGTTTTACCAGCAGCTGTTGTCTTTTTTACAATTAGTTTTCAATTCATTGATTTTTCTATCTCCAATTTGATGTCATTAATTGATCAACATCTTCATTACAAGATTGTTGATCGTCATGTGAATTATTCATAATCCTTGAATTTTCAGGTCTTTCACTCCTCAATGGAGACACCGATATTTTATGTTGCTAATCGTGGTCATCATGCGGATATTGGAGGAATTACCCCTGGTTCAATGCCGCCACATTCCAAATCCATTAATGAAGAAGGAGCTGTATTTAGATCATTCCGTCTTGTAGTGGATGGAATCTTCCAAGAAGCAGGTAATTAACAAATATATCCGACAAGTTCATCTTGCGAATTTCGCAAAATTTTAGAAGACTTTTAAAAGAATTTTGCAATCCTTTTAGTAGATCAGGCTTCATGTTAACTTTTATTTTAAGATAACAACTTGCTGATGAGTTTCAAAAATTGAAAATTGTTTAATGATAATATTATATTTGTAGTCTGTATCTACTTAAGTACTCATGTATACGAGTGGGTAAAACTTTGAGCTTGCACACAAGAGTATGAAATCATATGCTGTCTCGCATTGAATCATAACACTATTTCACTTAGTTATCCTGAAAGTGCAAGATACGTGTTTATCGGGGAACTATTAAAGAAGCGTGGTGAAATTGAATCAGCAGTTAAGTGAATTATTTAGCTGAATAGTGAATAATAGTGAATGAATAGTAGTAATAATATAGTAATAATACAGGGTTATTCAAAAAGAATGACCCTATTTCAAACCGCTATATCCTCGCAACGAAAAGGAGTATTGCACTCAAACAAAAACTCGATTGTTCCGCAAATCATGAACTTTTATTTGTTGCATTACAAGTTTTCAATATGGCCACCATGGGTGGCACGGACAAGATCTAAACGAAACGACAGTTCATCCCATACGCTATTCAACATTACTGCTGTCACTGAGTCGATCGCTGTCCTTATCCGTTGCTTGAGATCTTGCAAATTGGTTGGCAATGGTGGAACGTACACCATCGATCCTTGATGCAACCCCATAAGAAGAAGTCGCATACAGAAAGATCTGGGGATCTGGCAGGCCAAGAGTTCAGTGCGTAGTCCCGGTCACTAATTCTCCCAATCCATCTATCCGGCAAGTTTTCATTCAGGAAAGCGCGGACTTGCAGATGCCAGTGAGGGGGCGCTCCATCCTGTTGGAAAATGTACTCATCCGAATCTGCATTCAATAATGGAAATAGCCATGTCTGCAGCATTTCCAGATAGCTTTTCCCAGTTACGGTTTTACCTTCAAAGAAGAAGGGACCGTAAACTTTGTCCTGGGACACAGCGCAGAAGACATTCACTTTTGGGGAATCTCTGATGTGTTCCAACGTCTCATGAGGAGGCTCTGTTCCCCATATACGGGCATTGTGGCGGTTGACATGACCACTGAGATGAAAAGTGGCTTCATCACCGAAAATAACGCTCGAAAGGAATGACTCGTCTTCCGCTACCATTTCCATTATCCACTCACAAAATTGTTCCCTGTACCTCTTGTCATCGTCGCTTAATGCTTGGACCAATCTCAGCTTGTATGGCTTGAAATTCGAGCGTCTTCTAAGCACTCTCCAGACCGTAGGTTGTGGAATTTCAAGTTCACGACTGCTTTGATTTGTTGATTGCCGCGGGTTTCTCAAATAAGCAGCATGGATTCTAGCTACTTGCTCGTCTGACACTGTTGGTCTCCCCGGACTCTTCCCTTTGCAGAGACAGCCGGTGTCTTTGAATTTCTTACACCACCGACGCACGGTCTTCGAAGATGGGGGTTTTGTCTTGAATTCCTTACGAAAGACACGTTGGACCATAATCACTGAGTTCGATTTCGCGAACTCGATAACACAGAAGGCCTTTTGCTGTGGAGTCACCATTTCATAACAAAACAAAAGTCTGCAATTTGTCGTGTCTCTCACCGCTATTTAACATTTGCATGTTGATGACCACTCAGATCACAGTGCGACTGAGCGAAAACGTACACAATTGTACACCAATTCACGCACCTCGATGCATCAACATGAACAATTGTGACATCGCATATAAAACTTCATGATATGCGGAACAATCGAGTCTTTGTTGGAATGCAATACTCCTTTTCGTTGCGAAGATATAGCGGTTTGAAATAGGGTCATTCTTTTTGAATAACCCTGTATAATATAATAGTAATAATAATATAGTAATAATATAATATAATATAATAAAAATAGTAATAATAATAGTGGAGTTTGGTCCTCTGAGAAAAGGTGACCCACGTGTTCTCGGTGTATGCCCCACAAAGTGGGAAACCGGATGAGGACAAAGATCGCTTCTAGGAAGATCTTGATGACGGAGTGAAGACTGTGGTCCAATCTGAATCTCTAATTGTAGCTGGGGATCTTAACGGTCATGTAGGGTGCAACCGATTGGGTTTCAAAGAGATCATGGGACCTTTCGGGTTCGGAGAAAGGAATAGAGACGTTGAACGAATCCTCGATTTTTGCCTTGGGAATGAAATGAAGATTGTAAATACACTGTACGCAAAGGGCGATAAAAAGAGATAACATACAAAAGTGGTGACAGTCGAACGCAAATTGATTTTATGCTGATGAGGAAAGAAGAATGTGCTTCTGTTCGGGATTGCAAAGTAATTCCGGGCGAAGCATGTCTAACACAGCATCGTCTACTTACCATGGATATAGTGAGAAAGGACTTTGAACATCCGAGGAAGAGAATAAAGGCACAAAAGATTAAGGTCTGGAAACTTCGTTATCGAGAAAACAGAAAGCTGTTTGAAGAGAGACTGAGGCAAAGAACAGAGTTGGGGACGCACGGTGAATGGGATCAGTTTCAGGACAATATCCTGAAATGGAAGGAGTATTTTTCCAAGCTTCTGAACGAGAGCAACGAATTTGCCGTTGAAAGAATCGACGCAACTGAAGGACCCATTACAGAAATTTCCAGGGAAGAAATACGCGCGGCCCTTCGAAGCATGAAGAAAGGAAAAGCTCCTGGAACGTCAGGGCTTTCAGCAGAGTTGATGAGAGGAGCGGAGGAAGTGGTTATTGAGGAGGTGACGCCCATCTTTCAGAAAGCTATGGAATCGAAAGAAATTCCTACAGCTTGGCAGAAAAGCCTGACGATCCCATTGTACAAGGATAAAGGAGACTCGCTGAACTGTGGATCGTACAGAGGCATTCGGCTTCTGAAACATGGATTCAAGCTGTTTGAAAAGGTTCTCGAAGAGAGACTTAAGAAACTCGTGCAAGTGGATGTTCACCAATTTGGGTTCTCGAGTGCGAAGTCGACGACTGATGCGATTTTTGATGTACGTCAAGTACAAGAAAAGTATACGCAGGTGCGAAAGAAGTTGTTTTATGTATTTGTGGACTTGGAGAAGGCCTTTGACCGAGTGCCGCGTGCAGTTATTGAGTGGGCACTTCATCGGCAAAATGTGCCCGAGTACCTCGTAGCATCTATAATGTCCCTATACAAGCATACATCCTCGAAAGGGGTGAAATTAGCAGGCATGTCAGAAGAGTTTCAGATCAGTGTCGGTGTCCATCAAGGTTCAGCGCTGAGCCCGTTACTTTTCTTGATTGCAATGGAGGAGACGACCAAAGAATGCAAAGGTGATGGTCCCTGGGAGTTACTCACTGGAGGACGATCTGGTACTAACGGCTGAGACCAAGAGTGAGGCAAAGGAGCTGTTCTGCAGATGGAAGACTGACCTTGAACAACGTGGTCTCAAAGTGAACATGCAGAAGACAAAGATTATGGTCACAGGAAAAAGGTGCAAAGCGCGAAGCAGTCTGGCAAGTGGCCGTGTGGGTGCTGTGGCAGGGGAGTTGGTGTCAATTCCATCCTTGTGTCTCCTGTAAGAAATGGTGTCACGGGAAATGTGCTCGTCTGCGAAAGGTGACAGGAATTGCAAACTTTCGCTGTCCTACTTGCATGGGACACAATGACATACCAGAGGACGACTCCTTCAGCTTTGACGGCCTCTGCGTAGAGGAAGTACATAAGTTCTGCTATTTGGGTGATGTGCTTAGCTGCGATGCAGGAGCAGAGAAGGCGATGGGGTCCAGAATTTCGGCAGCATGGTTGAAATGGAGGGATCTTAGCAGCCTGCTGTGCAATAAAGACATCCCAATAATGTGTAGAGCGAAAGTGTAAGAAACGTGTGTGCGATCAGTACTATTATACGGAGCGGAAACCTGGCCGTTGACTCAGCAACAAAGGAGCCAACTTGAAGTGTGTGACCAGAGAATGCTGCGCTACATGATGAAGATCAAATGGAGAGACCGGGTCACTGATGACGATGTAATGGGAATGTGCGGGCTGACACACCTGAGGAATCGAATTCAACAGAGGAGGCTTCGATGGTTTGGTCATGTCAGGAGAGCGGAAGAGAAGGTCATCGGGAGAGTGGAATCCATGAAGGTGGAGGGAAAACGCCCAGTTGGAAGACCAAAGAAATCATGGCGAAACTGCGTTCAACAAGACCTGGATGCCCTCAACATCAGCGAGCACCTTGCCCAAGATCGGGACCTGTGGAAGCGAGCTATCAAACTCCGTCCAACCTCAAGCAATGGGACAAGAAGGACGTAAAACGAGAAGTGAAGTGAAGTGAATAATAATTGTGGATAAATAGGACAGTAGCATGAGATTCATGTACTACTTTCGTTGCTAAAATAGCTAGAGCTTGTGTACTGATGACATTCTATTTAACAACGAAGGCATGAAAAATTGAATAGTGTATTCTGCACTTCTTCAGTTATAGTAATGAAAAATACATTATTCGTACCTTTTTTGCAGCGGTAACAGAGGCATTGATGGCTCCTGAGCAATTCGAAGGGAGCACTGGCACGCGCAATTTGAGTGACAATTTGAGTGATTTGAAGGCACAAATTGCGGCCAATCAAAAGGTAGGCGTATGGCATTTGAAATATGTTCAATTCAAAGTATAAACATAAAATGCAAATGTTGCACCGATATTCTATTTGTAACTGAAATTTTTGTGTTTAATTTTAGTGGCTGGTGAATTTTTTCGTTTTTTCATAACAGTTTTTTTGAAATATTACCTAAATTATATAGCAAAGCATGCATAATGTTTGTGAATTGCCGATGGTCTCTCTAAAGCACTCCTTCATTGAAAATACTTCATTTTCAGGGGATACAGCTCATCACTGACTTAATAGAAGAATATTCATTACCAGTTGTGCAAGCATATATGAAGTATATTCAGGTAAGTGATACTTTTCCAGTCATAAAGTCATATGGATGAACAGGCTTCATGTAATGAGCGATCATTGGTTATTCATTATGAAATTCGTTTTACATTGTATTTCAACATATATACCCTGTATATACGCAGCAATATACATGTATGTTATATAATCATCAATATTTGTGACATAACGAGGTGTGCCTGACAAGGCACGAAAAATTGCCTTGTAAATCTTAAAAAGGTTTTGAATTAGATTGGATTCGAAGAACTTGTTTTCTTGAGAATATATACACAACGCTAAAAAACGGGTTATGGGTTTTGCCATATGTCGTGAGAGCTTTTAGTTATGGCTTCATTTCAGTGGCGGGCGCGATTCGATTTTCGCACGATTCCGAATCGTGCGACTCAGCACACGATTAATCGAAAATTGTGCGATTCTGAATATGTTGAGATCCAGTGACTATAATTTTGCAGTTAATCTAGCTTGCATTAGTTTTCATTTCTAGACCATCTGTCGTAAAAGGTTTGATAATTTCCATCAAAATTGAGAGCATGTGACACTTATAGTCTATTTAGACTGAAATTATAGCTACTCCGTTAATTAATTTGCGATACTCTATTTGTTATTGTTTGGGAACAGCATAATAAACCAGAACACATAAGAAATCACAAACAAGGCTAGAAAAGTCTTGATAATCTGCTAACAAGATCCTGCCAGAAATCTGCCATCATAGAAGTAGTGCAGGTACTACATTATGTACATACTATGAAGCATATTATTAATATTTTTATTAGCCAGTTTTGGGTCTTTATCAATCATGTTTTGTCGTATAGACTGTCGAATAGCTGTAATAGTGTAATATTTGCCGTTTCTTCTATCAGTCCTGAAATAAGTATAATTATGCATCAATTGAATCAAACTATTAGACTTATAGGGCTTGCAAAACACCAGCAAATCTGATAGAGAGACGTTATCAGACGAAGAATTTTAAACACAAAAATTCTGTGACCGCTGCGTTTCACCTTACAAGGGTTCGTCAGTACGGCTCGGAATGGCCGAGGCTAGCTTAAAATATATAGAATTTGCACGCTATAATCTTTATAATTATCAGCCGCACGGCATGGTCAGGATAGATAAGCTGAGAGCAGCGCTGTGTAGTCCTTCAGCTTGCTAAGTCATTCCAGATATTTTAAGCTACATTTACTTTGGGCCATTCCGAACCGCACTGAAGATCCCTTAGGGAGCAGCGTCTACTGCTGCCAAAGAAGTTTTGTGCTTAAATAGTTCAAGTTGGAAGACATCTTTCTATTCTATGCTCAGGCGAACTGGCACTCAACAATCTTCATAACTGTAGAAAAAATAATTGCAAGTGCAATTGTTGCCGGGTTATGTTCATAGTGTGCATGTTAAATGTAAATCAGACATTAATACGCATTATCAATGTATTTATATGATTTCAATGCAGAGGGGGCATAATATGCTTGACTACCTTAACAACATGCATGGTTCGCATAAATGGTGCACCTGCCATGCGAACGTGTGTTTAATGCTATGGTTTGATACTGTGTGGGGAGCTCCAGCAGAGATTTCACATGACAACTCTGTCTAGCTATGCATGATCTGAGGAACGAGTACTCGCGCACTGAACTTATCTCAACGATGAATGAGTGAATAGAGACAGTGTTTTTACCTTAGCAAGCAAATTTCATTGGAAAGTCGCATTGCAAAAAATCGCACGATTCCTGATCATTCAAGAATCGCACGATTAATCGTGCGGAATCGATTAATTGCTCCCGCCACTGCTTTTTTGAATAATTCTGCTAGAGTTTGATGCGTAGCATTCAATTACAAGTTGTGTGAATATTCTATTTGCAATTTCCATTTATAGGGGGACCAACAATGTTAAGCAGCAGCTTCATATCTTCGTGATCGATGCTCGATGATGATGTGTATTGTATAGTACCTATGACGCAACGCTAAATAGCGATACATGTTTAATGATAGAGATTGAATGTACTTCAAGCTAAAGCAAAAAGCTAACACAACAGCGTCTTCCACCATCATGCTCTGAAGCGTTTGCACAGGGCTATTAGGTCTGATCAATAAAACAAGGGTCAAAACAGCAGATAAAAGTGGACAAGTGGAAGTCCTCTTTCACACTACTGATAGACGAAGAATACATGAGTGGCGGGAATCCTATTATGAATGGGAAGATGAGAATGTTTGAGACTGAAAATTAGGATGTAGAGAACATCATGGCTTGAGCAGGTCTCTATCAGGGCGTCAAAACCAGTTTGGTTATTTTGTAGCAACTTGACTGGAAAAGCCTGCAAAGACATTTTGCCCATTAAGTTTTGGAGAAGCCAGCAATCGATTGTTCATGGATGACAATGCAACACGGCAGTCGCGTTGTTAATGATTTCAAGGATGATGCTGGAATTCAGAACCCATTAATCTTAGGGCTTTCTTTTAACATCTAAGAGGTTTCCGTTTTTGACGCTGTGTATAGGTGCAGTAGTATTTGGCAAATGATTGCTATCACATTTAACCCTCACGCCGTAGGTTTTGGGATGAAATGTAGTTTTCCGTGTCCATCAATGCACTTCAGATCTTGGAAGACCTTTGCCTGTTGCCTTTTGCTTTCATCAAAGTGACTCAGGAATTCTTCTCCAATTCCTTTCGACCACACTATTCAAGCATGCGCTCAGGCATAGGCTAAGCAGATAATATTTAGATCAGATATCATCTAAGTATTGTGGCATTGATATTTCTATATTAACAAACCGGTCCAGTCTAAAATGACGACGATGAAAATATGTTAATATAACTGATATCCTGATGGGATATTGAAGGTGTCAATGAATGGATTTGAATGAGATTCTGAAGAACATGTTCTTTACAGAATTCTGATATTCATACTATTACGTTGTTTAGAGGAATTTACAATTGCTTTCATCAAATCACGATTGATTATCACAAGTCCTCTTTCTCTAAGAAGTAGTGTTTTTTTCTAGAAACAAGCATTTGTTTATTTCAATAAAGCTACAGTGTTCTAAACTTGTGAACTCATTAACTCATTGGATAAGTCAAGTCCGTCAAGTCGTCCCGTTATCATTATCATCATTTGTAACATTTGAATACATAAGTAAATGGGAAATGAAAAGAAAATCATCAAAGCATCGAAGAAGTAGCGACATCTAGTTTTCCTATGGCTTTCTTTCATGCATACATAAGGTGAAACGGATGTACAGTGTATGTAGGTTTGATGAACGTATACTGATCTGTCACACGAGAAAGCTACCATTTATTTTCTACTACTATTTCTAGTATTTCTACTATTTCTTCTACCATTTATTAGCTACCACTCTTTTCTTTATGATTTCAGGAGAATGCTGAAGTAGCAGTTCGTGATCTACTGAAGAATTTAGCAAACTACGCGCACGAGAAATTTGGAAGAGACTATGTCAGTGCTGAAGATTACATGGATGATGGAAGTGTCATTCGACTTACAGTTCACATCGATCGTGAGAGTGGATCTTCAACTTTTGACTTCAACGGAACAACACCTCAAGTTATTGGAAATACTAATGCTCCCAGAGCAGTAACACAATCATGTCTTATCTACTGCATCAGATGCATGGTTGGTTACGATATACCATTGAATCAAGGATGCTTAAAACCTATTACAGTGAGCAATTTTTTCAATTGATAATTTTAGATGCTCTTCATGTTCTTAGTTGCATCTGCTATATGATTTACTTCTGCAAGCTAGCTGATAAATCCGTATCTGAGTTTGATTTGTCGTGACAGCACTTTATTGTTATTTTTTGTACTATTTTCTGCCTCCGTTGTACGGCGGGTAAATGCTGCCCGCACAGTGTCATCCGTGCAAAAATTATCATAGCTCTCCTCGAAAGTCTGGTTATGGCCTCCCGTAGGGGAGTAGTGACGCTAGAGCATCATTTTCTTCAGTAATTATATGATGTCCTGTTCTCTCATTTTGATATAACTTTCTTCATGCATGAAAGCCTTATTAGCCAAGAAAGTTGCTAAATTGATTTTTGTATGCTTTGTTATGAAAACGCCAAGATTTAAGACTAATTTAGATTGAAACAATCAAATCATCTTTTATGAAATCTTTTGTTAAGTTGAAGATATGTATTAAAATTGATAGGGCAAGTGTATGCAAATCAAATTGAATAGCCTACACTTGTGATGGTAGTTTTTTGCATTATGCCTTGTATGCTACAATACATCACACCATTTTACATATTCTTTTCTGTAGATTTAGTAGATTATTCCTTTCAACATAAGTCATAGATGTATATTCTGAAATATAACAGAAAACGCAAAGCGATGGCCGCAAGGGCACTTACAAGCAAGCGTTGATAACACGTGTAACATATGAATACGCGAAGTTCACCATCAATAAAAAATGCATGAGACTATTATGTGAGACATATTTACAAATTTACAGAGTGATCATGATATACATCATATACCATATACAAAATACGTGAGATCTATAGGGCCTATATTTAAACATTCGCATAGTGATGATCACGACATGATAAAAGTTCACTGGGTGGGAGTTTTCACAATGGAGCAAAGGAACGTAAATGCTTACCATCTAATATAAAAATAAATGTAACAAAATCATACAAAAGTAACACTTTAATGATCATGCTCACAATATACTTCACAATAGAATATACGCATCTAAATAAAAATTTACCTTCAAGTATATAAAACACATGTAAAATAATTTAATGCGAAATTGCATATTAGCGGTCACAGTATGAGGAAAGTTCACTTAGATCCACAGATTTGAGTCTGTTCTTGAACTTCACGAAGTTTGGAGCTTTCACAATTAAATCGTTTTTTAAAAAAAAATTCGCAGAGTATACACTGCGCAGTATGCTGATGTTTTATACCGAGCTATCAACATTTCAGACTGTAATTCCTGATGGAACATTGATAAGCCCCGGCCCAGAGGCTGCTGTCGTTGGTGGTAATGTTTTGACATCACAGCGTGTGGTCGATGTCATTTTCAAAGCATTATCCGTTTGTGCTGCATCCCAAGGCTGCATGAACAACATTACATTCGGAGACGGAAAAGTTGGCTACTATGAGACAGTGGCCGGAGGTGCAGGTGCTGGATCAGAGTGGTCCGGTCGTAGTGGAATCCATTCTCACATGACAAATACTCGAATCACAGACCCCGAAATACTTGAGAGAAGGTAAGAAACGAGATGTTGGTAACTATCATTCCGTAATTTTTAGGGGACTAGTATATACTACATTTATCAATTTATTTATTATTTATTTATTTATTCTAATTTATCAATAGAATAATATGAAGCAATATGACAATAAGTAACAAGACAGCTATGAGAAAAAGTACTTCGAAGTTAAATAAAACATAAAAGTCAGCTGGTTCACATGCCAATGCCAATGGTTGTCCAATAAGAGAGACCACCTTCACGAAAGCGAGATTCGCCGCCCTGATCAGATTGACGCCCTGGAATTAATAACAAATATGCGCGCATGAATGGAATTTTTATATCAATCTATTTTCTGCAGAAGCACTTCGCATCGTATTATTCTGACCCTTTTAATAGCCTAATTTGAACATGATTCAGTGTAAAGAAGATATGTACGTGTACGTGTGTGACTAGAAATGTCACGTACCTTCCTGGGTTCGAGATTATCCACGTGAGGAGGTGCCATCAATCTTTGTTGTGAGTTCGTCAATGTGAGGTGTGTACTCCATGTCTTTTATCATGGGTTATTCTACAGTACTTATACGCAAATGCAATGCCTGAATGGAAGTATCAGCAAGTGATGAATTAATCAGCGATACCATTCAGTTGCAGACACTTGTTATTTCCCATGATATTTTGACCAAACTTGTGCGTACCGATTAGACGTGAAACACCACTGACAGCACAGTAGGTTTGTGGTTCTATTAGATATTTTAGCACTGACAGTGATTCTGTGCGGTCATTAATTGGTTCTAACATGAGTCGTTCGATATCGAGCTTTACTACTTGGTTCAGACTGGACTGCAGGACATGCTTTATCTAATATTTAATCTTCTGGCAGTCGCACGTTCCAAACGAGCTGCTCTAATTTCGTGATGCACGTACAAGCAACATTCAATCACACAATATTCATTTTAAAACACAAAACGAAACTGCTGTTTACTGTTGCCTGTTGATCGAGCAACTAAACCGTCCTTTTGGCACACTGTATATCCAATTTTTCATAGATATCAATCGCTATGCACCGAGTGACAACGGGAATGCGAATGTTGATGACATGTTATCACGCAAATGAGAATACTTATTTCTCGTCTAGCACATTATTCTCTTGTTCGACACAGGTATCCTGTCATTCTCCATGCATTTCATCTTCGGGATAATTCCGGTGGATCTGGAAAATATCGAGGTGGAGACGGAATCGTTAGAAAAATGACCTTTCGACGCCCGTTGACGTTATCGGTGTTGACAGAACGTCGAGTTCATCGTCCATATGGAATGGCAGGTAAACGATTTCATATAAGTATATCAGTTATATCTTCTAATAATCATCTAAATAATTTTATTCCATAAAATCTTCGAAATTCATAGTATGGAAAAATTAAGCCATCAATCAGCCATTAAAAAAATTATTTATATACTTGTTTAGATATATATCAATGCTGCTTTTAAGATTTCCAGATGGTTTGAGAAAGCGCATTCTTATACGCAAAGCCGTCAGAAGATTTAAACATTAACCGTATCAGTATTTGTTTACTAATCATCTGTTTAGAGATGAAGATAGTCGCCCAATTCATTAGTCGAAAACAATACCAAAGACAGTAAATATCAAAGTCGAAATAGTGTAATAAGAAACTAATGCTCTAACGCTTTTGTGGTCTCTATTCATATACAACGACCAATTGAAAATCCAACACAAAGGAAAGCTGGGAACATAGCTCAAGAAGGCACTTCCGAACTATCAGTCATCACGGTAACAGCAGGTTGTAAACGAACTCTTTTTGTCCACTAAATCCAAGAGAGATCATAAATTAACAAAGCTTCCATAATACTCAACTTAACACTTTGGCTGGAAGAACACTAAATCGAATAATTGGATGAAAATGCATTGCCAACAAATTAATCACATTGAACAGCATGTCTATAAATAGACAAAGACGGATTGCAAGTTGATGAATTGTATGCAAGATGCCAACGAGAAAACGGCCTGATGGATGACGGATCGCGTTGTTGAAAGATTTCTATCATTTCAAAATCTGACAGATTTTGTCCATGAATCCTAATCTCTGTAGTTTCTTTCTTCATGAAATCGTAAACACATCGTTGAAAATTAAGTCCTCAAATAAAAAATGAGTCATTGTATTTTTTTATGTAATTATAACGTAATTTCTAATTTGCCTCTATAAGAAATATCAGACTTTATTATTGGGGTATATTTGACTTTCTAGCAATTTGTAGCAACTTCTGAGTGACTCCGAAACATTGCATGCCTTGCTGCTATCCATATAAAGTGAATGAATATAGAAAGCATTGTTTTAAGACCTAGTTCTGCCTATCAATCTGCTACTAACTTTTTTGACTTTAGCCTAACTATAGTTAGGTTTTCGTGGATAAAGTTTTCCGCTTTTCCCCTACTATTGGCTGACTAATGGAAATAATATCATCTTATTGCAATACTGTGTATATATTATTGAACAGACACAAAGATTGCATGTTTCAAGTCAATCTTGTAAAGAGTGCATATCAATCTTATATCTAGTAATTTCTCACAAGTTGTCCTCTGGTCATTGTGTCATTATTAAGTAATTCCTCAGGCATACTGCTAGAAGATATAAATATCTTGGAGATTAGATTAGCGCATTTTTGAATGTTGTCATTGTACTTGATGAAATTTTCGACTATGGCGTGGCTGTTGTCTCCGAGGGCAATTTATATTCAACTTGAATATTTTATCACATTAAAATATTTCAAGCAAGAAAGGAATCATGTTTAAGGAAATGTAGAGAAATTTTAGAAACTTTTAGAATCTGTGTTATTTCCGTGTTTATTAATTCAACTTTCTATAAAACGATGTCATAATAAATAATATTATGACTCCACTGCGCTAGTAGAAAAAGTTCTTTAAGTACCACTTTATAATCAAAAATTGTTTTTAATCTATGAATCATGATCAAACGAACCTTCTTTATATACTATTAAAGCATGCTTTGCTGCCATTATGAGTTGTTTTCCAGGACGGTAAGTACATCATGTTCTCAAAGGCGATTGAGCTTCCTTGTTTCCAATTCTTGTCTCGAGTTATCATAGAGTGCTGGTGATGAGATATCAAATAATATGATCGATATCTTTTGCACTTGCACGAGTAAGATATGATTAAAATCTATTATGACTTTGATACTTTTTTTCCGATAGAATGTAGGTCACAACTTTCAAATGACAGATATGCTTTAAATCAGATAGAGAACTTTATTCTCATGCTTTCAGATCCTCGGTCTTTGTGCTTTATCCTTTTAAAATATTCGAATGAAACACTCTATACAATGCGTATTGTTATAATGCAGCTGTGTTCATTTGTGTATTTTATACAGCCATTCATAGAAATACAGTAATTGAGATAACTCTACATACATGTAAGTCAAATGCTTGTATGTTTTAATTACCGAATTGTAGCTAGAAGTCATAGAAATTAACATTCCAGAAAAGTTGATTGGCATTGCATATTTATCAGCTAATAAACCCGCTAAACTTGGCGCGTTGGGGGGTGGCTGGGGTGATCTGCCTTCCGGGGGCATTTTGATGGCATTTATAATTATCGAGTTAATTCTTTGATGGTGGTGTTTGGGGCTGGTCAAAAGACCAAGATACAAAAGCAAATAGGCGAGCTACATAAAATTGGAAATCCTTGGAAAAAATAAAACCGGTTTTTTTGTTTTACTTTCTGTACGTTCATTTGATTGACGCTCCTATAATTCAAGCAAGAGTATAAATCAGACTCTAGCTGTACAAAGTCGATTATGCAGAACATAAAATACTCCACTCAGAAGCAAGAGGCCGAAGAAAGAATCTTATAGTATATTTTGCTTTTGAAGGGTTCCCTCTCACTAATGAATATAATTGTCAGAATCTCTACATGCAGCATTCGAATAATCCAAGCAAAAAAATATCAGGTGTCATTCAATGATTAATTGAAAATTTCAAGCGACATTTCATTTATTTGAGAAATGATTGTCGGTAAAGAAACTTTCAATCCTGCTAGAAGTCATTCGGATGAAATGATACTGGAGTTATCAGCAAGATATCGAACTCATAGAAATAGATTGTTTAACTGAAGTTGACTAGAATGTAAATTGACTCAAGGTCGCGGCACCGCCGGGGGAACTAAGTTGGGGCATGAATGACCAATGAAAAGCTTAGAATTACACATGTGACTGATTCTAACCCAATGATACAGCCGTTGACAGGTGTATCTAAGTGAAAATGCGTGCGATTTATGTGTCACTATTGTGTATTGCATGAAGCTTAACCTCCGTTATAGAGGTTTTATTGTTGTCGATTTCTATGATCGAACTAGAAATGACAACAACCATTTTATCATAAACATTGTTCCATGTGCAACATATGCGAACAACCTGAACGAGCGGAACAAGTTGTCTAATTCTGTGGCGAACACCTGTAACAGATCGTGTATCTGTAATGCCGACTTGCCATTATACTCGCGATACAATATATTTGACATTTCATCGAACAACTTGTGTGTGAGAATATGTATTTATAAACAGTGTCATATTTGCTGGGACTAGTCGGAAATTAAATCTCAAAACACGCATGTTCTTCGAATCCTTCTCACCTATTATATTTATTGTATATGTATGTAGATGTGGATGCCAGGAATGTGCTCATGTGCTTTGTGTGCAACAAGCAAAATTTTACAATTCTTTTGTATTCATTGTTCCAGGAGGTGATCCTGGTAAAGCAGGATTCAATATTCTTCAACGGAGAAGTACCAAACGAGTAATCAATATCGGTGGAAAAGCGGCTGTGGAAGTTGAACCCGGGGTGCGTTTTATCTTTCCAACTTCTCCATTGTTCTTTATTTTCTCACAGATTGCATTCTTCAACGGCGTGTCTCTACGTTCGTTCGTTGAGGTGTGAGAGTGACTTTAAGATTTTTGACCATTACCGAATAAACGACAAGAGTTAGAATTTTTACGAAAATGGCTCTAGCGGGCGAACGAAGCATCGGACACGAAAACGGAGGGCAGATTCGGACTCTACGTGCAATTCTGCATGTAGAGGGTGAGTTTCAAGTGAATCGGAGAGAAAAAGGCGAAAATTTTCTTCACACTGGGTCTCAACACTTGGGATTTTTTCGTGAAAATATTAAATTGTGGCCTACTTTGATGACGACTCACTCAGGAATGGAAGTGAATGAAGAGCTCGGGTTTCTTTTAGGGGCAAGACCGCACTTTGTTCTCTAGGATCCTATCTTTTCAGATGTGTGGAAGGTTTCGTTTCCAAATGAGAGCTTGTTGAATATCGAATTTTTGCGCATTTTCTAAGATTTTGGATACTTTGAAAAAACGACGGTTTTTTCAACTCGGCTTCTGGTAATCGTAGAGAGTCGAGGGATGGCTTAAATGAAAGGTGAGAGCGAGAAAACGTGACTGTCAAAATTTGAAGTCAATCGGAGCACTAGAACCGGAGATAGAAGTGTTTAAAGTTTTGGATGATTGAGATTACGTCATCAGCTGATCGCCACAAACTATATAAGTGGAGTCTCTACTTGTGGGAATCAGTTCTCCTCCCGACTTGGTTGGGGTAGGTGAACTCCGGAGCTCCGATGATAACATCGGAAATTCCAAAATTCTGGACCTTTGAAAATTTCATTGCTGATATCAGCTAAGGTGTCAGACTTATAGGTTAGCCAGGAGATGGCCTAGTCTCCAGGCCATAAAAGACTCCATAGCTTTAAAGGCTTGTAACTTTGCTTCTACAAGTCCTTTGACTTGATTCAAAAAGGTTCGATAGCTATTGATCAGACCTATACTTACAGACTACTTATATAATTTCATAAGTAGTACTAAATGCTGAAAAATTTACATTTTTTATTTTTGGAGGTTTTCTGGGGTTTTCGACCCTGCTGAAGTCAATGAAGGCATGTATAAGTGTGTACGAGTCAGTCTTGCCATGTCTTTACATGATACAAGCGGCTTTTCACTGAAAGCGAGCATGTTACGGAGAGTTTTGCTGTAATATTCCACTGACAGGGTGTTCCTTCGGGACGGCGGATGATGCCGTAGTGATAAGTGTGGCAAGGGAGTTTGTCATATTTTAGACCGAAACCTCTGGGGCAACTCATGTTGGTCATTTGACACAGTTCTCAACGTAGCACTTTGAACGCCCATCGGTTGTGTCCTAGCTATCTTGTCATGGGTGGCTACTAAACATCTCCATTGCAAAACGCTTGTGAATCACGGCTTGCTATCAAGCACGTTTCATGTCTGGCTATCAAGTCATTCTCACGTCTTGCCTACACTCAAAGTGTGCATGCTAAGGAGATGTTCGGTGTAATACTTCCTATCGACGGGCGTCCCTTTTGGGCGGCGATGGAATCCGCAACGAAGAGTACCGCATGGGATATTCGGCAATTGTAATCCTTGTTAAACCTCTCTGCGTCATGTTTGCAAGTGGTTGCCTTATCGTGTCGACGTAGTGCTCTGACCGCCAGGGTGACATTTAGCCATCTGTCGAAGGTTACTTTAAAACATCTCCATTGCACTGAGTGTTAAAAACGTTGACAACCTAAGTTGATGAGAATGAGCCATGAGTTCTTTTAAGAACTGTCTCTATCACGGAGACGAAATGATGAATGCAATGAAAAGGAGGCCACTCACGTACCAAATACGAACATGAAGCACTTCTCTCTTATTTAGTGTGCAACCTCTTCAAACCTCATGCTCAGTCACATAACGACTGGAAAACGTTCATCACTGCAACGTATATTGTAGGTTTTATGAAAGATGCTTTCTGGAGTAAAATGTATAAAGATGTTTCACTTCCGAGCGCTGCTTGTCTTGCATTAAGACTGAAGATAGCAAAATGTTCCTACATCCGTACCGCAGTGTTTATCAGTACCGCACTGTGTCTCATAGGGTTTATGAAATAAGAAGTCCTGTGGTGTTTTACTTCCTCACACATTACGAATGTATGAGTTTAGAATGTTCTGATGCGAAAACAGTGTTCACCACAGCACTAGAAAGTTTTATCGAAAAGGTTTTACTACACAGTGTAGATTGTCTTGTAACTTACTTTCACAGTGTTAGAAAGTTTTATGTTGAGTGGAGACAGTTGCCAAATGTTCCCCTATTAGAAAATTCAAACTCCATGACTGTTAGATTGCTGAATACTTCAGGTTTACTAAAAGCAGTCTTCTACTGCAGTGAGACTGAGAGTTTAGAATGTTATATGAAAACAGTGTCCACCACAGCACTAGAAAGTTTTACTGCACTGTGTAGATTGTTTCACAGTGTTAAAAGGTCTTACAGTAAGTACTACAGTGTTGAATGTTTTATAAAACCAGGTTAAGTCTTGTCACAAACGTTGAGTGTGTGAGGGCTAGTTCCATGACATTTAATCACGTGGGTCATAGCACAAGTCCTCAAGTCCATAATCCAAGGGTAGGGTCATCTACGGTTGGATTTAGGGATTTTGGGTTTTATATCACACGCGTTAACCGTTAGTGTAGAATACGTGAAGCACATGTTCGCTTTAAAGTCTAAACGCAAACGTTGAAATACGTTTTGTAAGAAGTTAAAAACGTTGACATGATGTTGTGAAAGTAGAAACTTAGCGAACGTTGAAAAAGTTTTATGAAATGTTTCTGCAGTCACCATCGTTAGCGCACCAGCTTTACTAAATTTGTTGTTTGCCTTTATCAAATTGAATTCGTGTGTAGACTGTTTTGTAAATAAAGACAGATAGTGTTAAACGTTTTTGCAGTCTGCATCGACAGCATACAAGTATACACATAACAACATGTAACGTTTCTTAAAAGAGTCGAATGCATATGAGTTAGGAAACACTCAAAACATGTGTGAGATAAAAATCAACCTGCTAGATTAAGTGAGTACCTCACAAAAGTGTTGCATATGTTTTACGGGAAACTTGTTAAGGAGAACTGCGTATCGAGAACGTTTACTATCATCATAGACAGATGAAAATGAATGATATATTCTGACGTTCAAATGAAATTCGTAAACATGAAGCTCTAGACTCCGTGGTGTAAAACTACATGACGAGTGACAACAACTTTATGTTGATAAAACTTTCATATGTTGATGACTACAGTCGCGTTTAAAGTTGATATAAAAACCTGTAGAAACGCATAAGTCTTAGATGCAGTTCAACGTTGTGACTGGTACATTGAACTAACAAAATGAACAAGTCTGTGTAGAGGTACATAACACGCTCATCAGTAGGAAACAGCAAAGCATGTAATGTCATTGAATTATCAAAGGAAAGTATTTGAGTTACAAGTCTGTGTTGACGAGAGTGGAACTATTTCATTGGTATGAAACAGTGAACATTACATTAGAACATTAGGACTGTCCATGAGTATTGTAAAGAAAGGTTAGAATCAAATGTGTAAGTTTACTTTTCATGTGCATGACAAATAAAGAGAATCAACACGTGTCTCATTCCTAAACTAATCGTGCGTTACAAAAAATAAAAAATGTAAATTTTTCAGCATTTAGTACTACTTATGAAATTATATAAGTAGTCTGTAAGTATAGGTCTGATCAATAGCTATCGAACCTTTTGAATCAAGTCAAAAGGACTTGTAGAAGCAAAGTTACAAGCCTTTAAAGTTATGGAGTCTTTTATGGCCTGGAGACTAGGCCAGGCCATCTCCTGGCTAACCTATAAGTCTGACACCTTAGCTGATATCAGCAATGAAATTTTCAAAGGTCCTGAATTTTGGAATTTCCGATGTTATCATCGGAGCTCCGGAGTTCACCTACCCCAACCAAGTCGGGAGGAGAACTGATTCCCACAAGTAGAGACTCCACTTATATAGTTTGTGGCGATCAGCTGATGACGTAATCTCAATCATCCAAAACTTTAAACACTTCTATCTCCGGTTCTAGTGCTCCGATTGACTTCAAATTTTGACAGTCACGTTTTCTCGCTCTCACCTTTCATTTAAGCCATCCCTCGACTCTCTACGATTACCAGAAGCCGAGTTGAAAAAACCGTCGTTTTTTCAAAGTATCCAAAATCTTAGAAAATGCGCAAAAATTCGATATTCAACAAGCTCTCATTTGGAAACGAAACCTTCCACACATCTGAAAAGATAGGATCCTAGAGAACAAAGTGCGGTCTTGCCCCTAAAAGAAACCCGAGCTCTTCATTCACTTCCATTCCTGAGTGAGTCGTCATCAAAGTAGGCCACAATTTAATATTTTCACGAAAAAATCCCAAGTGTTGAGACCCAGTGTGAAGAAAATTTTCGCCTTTTTCTCTCCGATTCACTTGAAACTCACCTTCTAGATGCAGAATTGCACGTAGAGTCCGAATCTGCCCTCCGTTTTCCCATCCGAGGCTTCGTTCACCCGCTAGAGCCATTATAATACTCTACTCCTCAACGAACGAAACGTAGAGATACGGCCGTATCGTCACTGGAATTCGTCTCACTCTTGCTTCCATCGAGCTATCGCACGTCCCATGAATTCGTCTACAGTTTTTTTTCCAAGTCTCTATCAGTTGGGGGCGGTCTCAGAACTTTTTGTCTCCGGGTATTGAGCTGGAAATGGGGTTACCGATGCAGAATTGCACGTAGGAATCAGAATCTGCCCTCCGTTTGCCATTCGATTGCTCCTTCTGCGCAACATTTTTTTTTACGACCTTTCCTCCTTTGCGCAAAAATCCAAACCTACCTAACGGTAACAAAACTGTCGTTTTTCCAGAGCCTTGCTCAGAGAGAGTTCCCCTCCTTCCTTACTCTCGAGGGCGAGGGGGGGGTTTCCTTCCTCCTCTCGGAACCCATCCCTTCCAGCACATCCTTGGCCTTGTCTTCCTCTCTATAGAGGGAGGGGGCTGTAGTCAGAACTCTGAGTCATGATCAACATTTTCATTTGGGGATGGGATCTCACTATCATAGACAATAGACAGTGGAGAATGCTAGCTTAATGCTGTAATGCTGTGGGTATGCAAATGCCAATGAAATGAAAAATTGAAATTAGAATGAGAAGGGACTGACGGAACAAAACAATAGTAGAAAAAAAAAAAATCAAATAGTAAGGACGGGAACGACGACAGAATTTATACATATATAAAAATAAAATAAGGAATGAATACAGATCACAAAGCAAGTTAAAGAGATGAGTATAGCAAGGGACGAACACGAAACACAAAGCAAGCAAATAGAAAAAAATTGAATTGACGACGGACGGGAAAACACCATGGTAATCCAAAAAAAATTGCAGAATTGCAGATTCGTTTTGAATACATAAACCAACAGAATTAGATTCATCTGCGCGCGCGGCTTCGGTTTTTTTAGAAAGGAAGGATTGTAGGCCTATCTAAACATAATATAGAAATGGAACATCACATTAGACAATTAGAGAATTAGACAACTTTCTTCGAGGATGGATCATTCGTGTATCGCTTATTATTGGAAGCGGCAAACAGTAAGCTATCAGCAGAGGACACCAGAGCCAGTGAGAGAGGCGTGCATGCTGTGATATCTCTTCTCGCACACATCACTGAATCAAGAAAATGAGCGCACAAACGAATCGTAAACTTTTTGGCATGTGTCGCGACTGAATACTGTAATCTCCTCACGAATATAGGCGGCCAACTCCGTCGTATTATTTGGACGTCGCGCATAAACTGAGTCTCTTAAAGTGCCCCACAAGAAAAAATCGCAGGTACTGAGGTCCGGAGACCGTGGAGGCCATTCGATGTGTCCTCGTCGACCGATCCATCTGCTAGGTAGATTACTGTCGAGAATAGCGCGGGCAGCAGAACTGTAGTGCGGAGGAGCTCCATCTTGTTGATAAAATCGGTGTTTGTTTTCAGCCCGTTGAAAAAAAGGGATGACATGATCCTTTAGAATACCACAGTAGCGTTCACCGTTCATTGTTGTGCAGCTGATGTCGAAGCTCAACACTCCTGTGTTGTCCATCATGGCCCACACTGTCACTGATCTTCGATCTTGAGGCTTTTCAATGAAGACGTGAGGATTGTTTGCACTCCAGCAGTGAATGTTGTGCATATTGACGGATCCGTTAACATGAAAAACTGCTTCGTCCGAGAAAACGATAGGCAGATGAAAGTTCCGTTGGCGTTCAAGTCGTGAAGTTATCCACTGACAGAACTCAAGGCGTCTATCGTGGTCATCGTCAGACAGCTCTTGTACATGTGTCGCTTTGAACGGATGATATCCTTTTCGGTGTAGGCATCGAACAACACTTCGTTGAGATACACCAACTTCGCGACTTAGGCGGCGTGTTGAGATGTTTGGATCACTTTCCACAAGCGGTTTTATCGAAGTGAAAATATCGTCTCCGCTTGCAGATATTGGGCGACCACTACCTTCCTCACGATGGTTAATGTCACCGTACACCAGGAATCTCTTCACCCAGCGATGAACCGTTGAAGGGACTGGTGCTTCTTCCTCAAATTCTTCGCGAAACTTGCGCCTCGCCTCAGGAACGTTTTCGAATGCGACTGCCCAAGCGACAAGTTTTGCTTTCCTTTCCATACCTTGAATGAAGTTCAAATGACTTAGACCAGATTTCTTGGATGGATCAACTATCGACTTCATGATTTGAATTTCAACTACGAATAATAAAAATACTGCCCAAGCGATATAGAACGCGACCATAGATATAGAACATCAATAGACGAAGAAAATCAATGGCAATTGAAGACTATTTTTCGACATAATTCAGATATCGTTTTTTTTTACTCACCCTGTATTATGAAGACGCGTCATAGGAACGCGTCGCATGAGTAACTGATTTGGCCATGAAAGGGGAAAAGTTTTATCCCTTACAGCATTGTTCTTCGAAATGTGCTTGCATATTGGGCGCGCGACATGTTTCGGCCAGCTCTCTTTATGCGCAACGTTGGATTGAATTGTACACACAGAATCAAGAAAATGAGCACCTATCAAGTTGACACTGACGTCACACAAGACTGAAGATACTAAAAGTAGCATTGTAGAAATCACTATCATCAGCACAATAGAAAGTGGAGAATGCATGCTTAATGCTGTGGGTACGCAAATGCTAATTAATGTAATGACAATTGAATTAAGATTGAGAAAAGGACGGAACAATGAAATTGTAGAAACCTAGAAGTAAAATCAAATATGTAAGGACGGACGACATCGAAGCAAAATATATACAAAAAATTGAAATGAATAATGATATGATTACAAATCACAAAGTAGAATTGAATAAACTGATAAATAATCTGAAGAAAAAGTAATAATATAAAGTTAAAGTATACTCAAAAGAAAGTTATAGAGATGATTAAAGCAAGGACGGACACAAACGCAAGCAAATAGAAAAATTGAAATATGGACGGGACATTATGTAAAACGCCAAGGTAAAGCCAAATCAACTACAGATTCGTTTTGAATACATAAAGTAGGAGTAAATCTTTCGATAGATAGGGATTAAAGGATATGTACAGTATGGCGGGCGCCACTGAGAAGAAAACAAAGCTTCGAAACGTTTACAAGCATCGTTGTATGAGAAGTCATAAGCTTGTAGATGGTGTTCGATCGCACTTTTTTGGAACTCGAGTTGATCTCTGAGGGCAACGCCCTTCATTTGATATGCATTCTGGTACCTGCTCACTTATGCGATTATCAAGACGCCTTTCAGTTTGGCCCACATACTTGCAGCCACAAGTGCACTCGAATTGTTAGATCACGTTGTGTTGGGCCTTCACTAAGTTTGTTTTTGAAAACGACACTGGGATTTTCGAAGTACGAAACGTCACCACAAGTTTAGCGGCGCTAAAAAGTCGAAAAGACTGGCGAACAGAATGGTTAAAAAAAGGAAGTATGAATGGCAGATGAATATAAGCAGCCTTCTTCTCATGGTCAAAACATACAGGTTCATGCACAGAATTAAATATTTTGCTTATCTGCTTCGGTTTGCTAGAAGTGTGATGAGTTCGAAATCGCCGGCACATTGCGGAACTTATTAAGTGGGCAAAAAGGAATTCATAATACCCTACGGAGATAGGAAAAAGTCGTGCGTCGCTTGCGGATTACTCTGAATTCCAGCAAAGTGCTTCGATTGCCACGATTCCTTCATATTCGAAGATTTCAGATCATTGCCCACAAATTTTCTCCATAAGGTTTGCCCTTCCGCTCATTATTAAAAAAAATAGCATGCGCACAAAAATGTGATTTCACCATCCTCTTGTCAGCATTCATTACTGTATAGTGCATACATTGAATTGAAGACAGTGATATGTGTACGAAGTGATATCACAGCACACATGCCTCTCTCATTGGCTCTGGTGTCCTCTGCTGATGGCTTATTGTTTGCCAATAGAAAGCGATGCACGAATTATCCATTCTAGAAGGAGAAAGTTGTCTAATGTGATGTTCCATTTCTATATTATGTTTAGATAGGCCTACATTCCTTCCTTTCTAAAAAAACCGAAGCCGCGCGCGCAGATGAATCTAATTCTGTTGGTTTATGTACGAGTATTCAAAACAAATCTGCAATTTATTTGGTTTTACCATGGTGTTTTCCTTAATGTCCGTCAATATTTCAATTTTTCTATTTGCTTGCTTTTGTGTTCGTCCTTGCTATAATCATCTCTATAACTTTCTTTGTGATTTGCTATCATATCATTATTCATTTCAATTTTTTGTATATATTTTGCTTCGATGTCGTCCGTCCTTGCATATTTGATTTTACTTCTAGGTTTCTACAATTTCATTATTCCGTCCTTTTCTCAATCTTAATTCAATTGTCATTTTTATTTCAATTGTGGCATTTGCATACCCACAGCATTAAGCATGCATTCTCCACTTTCTATTGTGCTGATGATAGTGATTTCTACAATGCTACTTTTAGTATCTTCAGTCTTGTGTGACGTCAGTGTCAACTTGATAGGTGCTCATTTTCTTGATTCTGTGTGTACAATTCAATCCAACGTTGTGCATAAAGAGAGCTGGCCGAAACATGTCGCGCGCCTAATATGCAAGGACATTTCGAAGAACAATGCTGTAAGGGATAAAACTTTTCCCCTTTCATGGCCAAATCAGTTACTCATGCGATGCGTTCCTATGACGCGTCTTCATAATGCAGGGTGAGTCAAAAAAAACGATATCTGAATTATGTCGAAAAATAGTCTTCAATTGCCATTGATTTTCTTCGTCTATTGATGTTCTATATCTATGGTCGCGTTCTATATCGCTTGGCCAGTATTTTTATTATTCGTAGTTGAAATTCAAATCATGAAGTCGATAGTTGATCCATCCAAGAAATCTGGTCTAGGTCATTTGAACTTCATTCAAGGTATGGAAAGGAAAGCAAAACTTGTCGCTTGGACAGTCACATTCGAAAACGTTCCTGAGGCGAGGCGCAAGTTTCGCGAAGAATTTGAGGAAGAAGCACCAGTCCCTTCAACGGTTCATCGCTGGGTGAAGAGATTCCTGGTGTACGGTGACATTAACCATCGTGAGGAAGGTAGTGGTCGCCCAATATCTGCAAGCGGAGACGATATTTTCACTTCGATAAAACCGCTTGTGGAAAGTGATCCAAACATCTCAACACGCCGCCTAAGTCGCGAAGTTGGTGTATCTCAACGAAGTGTTGTTCGATGCCTACACCGAAAAGGATATCATCCGTTCAAAGCGACACATGTACAAGAGCTGTCTGACGATGACCACGATAGACGCCTTGAGTTCTGTCAGTGGATAACTTCACGACTTGAACGCCAACGGAACTTTCATCTGCTTATCGTTTTCTCGGACGAAGCAGTTTTTCATGTTAACGGATCCGTCAATATGCACAACATTCACTACTGGAGTGCAAACAATCCTCACGTCTTCATTGAAAAGCCTCAAGATCGAAGATCAGTGACAGTGTGGGCCATGATGGACAACACAGGAGTGTTGAGCTTCGACATCAGCTGCACAACAATGAACGGTGAACGCTACTGTGGTATTCTAAAGGATCATGTCATCCCTTTTTTTCAACGGGCTGAAAACAAACACCGATTTTATCAACAAGATGGAGCTCCTCCGCACTACAGTTCTGCTGCCCGCGCTATTCTCGACAGTAATCTACCTAGCAGATGGATCGGTCGACGAGGACACATCGAATGGCCTCCACGGTCTCCGGACCTCAGTACCTGCGATTTTTTCTTGTGGGGCACTTTAAGAGACTCAGTTTATGCGCAACGTCCAAATAATACGACGGAGTTGGCCGCCTATATTCGTGAGGAGATTACAGTATTCAGTCGCGACACATGCCAAAAAGTTTACGATTCGTTTGTTCGCCGATGCAGGGTTTGTATTGAATAGGAAGGTGCTCAATTTGAGTCAGTTCTTTAGCGTGCTTTTGAGACAGTTTCAATAAATACTTAAATGGATATTAATTTTTAGTTAAATGAAATACAGTATAACTATTTCGCCTTATAATCAGATTTCGTTTTTTCTGACTCACCTGTATGCGTCCTTAACAGAGCGACATGTGCTCAAATTGTTGAGTAAATTCAGCATAGCCAAAGTTGAAGTATGAGGACATGCCAGTCGAATGAGTCATTGGTTTGACCATAGAAATACGACTTTCCACTTTGTTTGTGTGTGACTAAAACCACGCCGACCACCTGACGGCGCTGAAGTGTGAATCTACCCTTACTCACATTATGTGGTTGTTTGAACATCTTCCTCGCTTATGTGCAAGAGATGCTAGAGGAGATTGGTGTAGAAAACCAGCAGCAACTTGCAGAATAACTTACTTTTAAAAAAGTATTCCATGTTGCTCCTTATTTATTATAATGCATTTGTGCACGAAGACACATGAAGACATGAACGATATGGCAGGTCACTTTCACTTAAAATTGACTTCAGAAGTCAACAGCTTTTTCGAATCTGCAATCCTTTACTTAAGATAAGAATTTGTGACTTTTCATCATTCTGTCGCTCTTAAATATGCAGAAAGTTCGTAACGTTCTGAGACAAAATGTTCTAGATCTAAGGCACGAGTCATTTCAACCCGAGATTGATTATGAATCTGTCAGTCATTTGGCATGCAGCTGAGCATTGAATCCACCACATGGTGCGATGACCACACTTATGATATCATAAAGTCATAGCAATGGGTTCGGGAACGCCCGCTAGTGGAAATGCCACCGCTCGAACTTGAAGGGCTGCTTCCTATAGCTCTGCTACTCCTACTTTATGACTTCGTGTCTTGACCGGAGAATAGAAGTGAAAAATGCAGCATCAAGCTCAAAAGTCAAAAACAAATACTAGTAGCTGCATTTACCATTTATAGACTTGATTATTACATGTAATCTTTCAACCAGTAGCTGCTATTTTGTGCACATAGAATGGTTGTAAAATGACATGCATATTTCAAAATTGTCACTCAAAGAAATTGATCCATTCTCAGTAACTTCTGTAACAAAGAGAACTATTTTTCTGCAAAAGCAGATGTTAACTGACCTTGTCTCAGTTTCGCATATACATGCACTACTGGGGACACTTCAGCATTAGTAAAATGCATAAATTCTGTTCTAAAGACAGCTTTTCGAAATCGTTTATCGATAGGGTTTCAAATGATGGACGTCAATCTGGCACTCAATTGACAAAACTTCTGAAGCACACGCAATACTTTAAATTCAAGGTTCAATTATTCAACTTTTTCTAAGAGATCGAATTGATTACCGCATCCCGCTATGATAGTTAATAAATCTTACAATGAGATGCAATTTATCATAACCACGGGCAACAATGCCACCAGTTCCGAAGAATTTTACAATTTCTATGTAGCGTGTCAAATGCTCTTAATACTTCACATCTTTCAATCAGTTTCCTTGACAACTGATGTGTGGTGGTTGATCCTGCCAATTGACAGAGTCGCGTAAGTGGCTTGTAGCTCAGTTGGTTAGAGCACAGGTCTAGTTAACCTTGGTCGTAGGTTCAAATCCTACCAGCCGCACATCTTTTGCATGGCAATTTGATCTATCGTGTATTTAATTTCATTGTTGTCAATCAACCAGCCTTCTATTAACAATCACCTGTTATGGTTGGATGATGTCTTGACAGATATTTCTTGTTTTTGCTCTTGACAACAGCGGATTTTACGCAGGTGGTCAACCGATCAACGGATTGAAAATTCAAATTGACTTTAAGAACACAGCTGTGTACAAATTATTTTTAATGTATATTTGTTTATAATGAAAAAAAAGTAAGCCAGTGCGTGAATGCTCACTACTATATTTACAGGCTATTAGTGAAACTGTGTACACACGCTCCCGACGTTTCGAGCGTTCGCCCGCCTTCTGAGGAACTTAATTAAAAATTAAATTGAAATAGTTGTTTCCTCAGAAATGTTTTTAATTAAAAAATATCGCTCTATAGGGCTTATTTTTGATTGCAGAACACCACCATGTTTTACAGAACTTGGATTTCATGATTGATTACGATTTCAAAATGAAAAAGAACTCCACATGATGCATGTGTTAGCATTCTTCATTCTGAACAAATATTGCTTCTTTTTCCTTACAGGATACATTCATATTGATGACGCCTGGCGGTGGAGGATTTGGATCAAAGACAGACGATGACGATGAAACTAACACTGGATGTCCCAGAAAGGCAGAGAATGTCTTTCACATGAAAGGCAGTGTCCATGATTATCTCAAGGCTCAGGAATCAGCCTGACATTGAACAGTCATCTAGCTAGCTATTAGCCAAATCTTAACTAACCCTGTTGCCATATTGACTCTACATTAAAACTTATATAACTTTGTTGCCTTCTAGATTTCAGGAATTGAGATTTTGTTTTTTTATCTGGTGAACATTTCGGTCTACATATTATATATCCACATGTTTTCGAAAACACATTTCTAAACATGCTTGCAAAAATATTGAAATTGTTTGTCTAAATTTGACATTCCATGGATTCATAATCAATTTTGAATAAAAGTGCCAGAATACTTACAAATTTGTTTTTCTTTCAATTGGATGATAAGTCATTCATAAAACCGTGCAAATTTAGTGCGTAGGAAGGCTATTGACCAAAATATAGGTTCCACTCTATGAGGACTGCGCATTAGCCTAGTTGTATTTTTCGGATGCTCTGAGTTGTGGAACATCGATGGAATCAGATGGATACAGATATCTCAAATTCCAACACATCTTAAAAAATTTTCACTTCAACCGGTCTTTTCGTACAAAGACCAATAGAACTATCTTTATAGTAAAACATCATCAACAGAAATTTATAATGTAGCACTACAATTACTTGATTTAAGACTTGACTTTTTAAGACTCAGCAAAAAGCATATAAAGATCAGATACATGCACAGCTAAAATTCATTTATGATCTCTCTGAATGTCACTTTTCCATCAATTTTGTTAAAGGAACAGTTTCATTGCAATTTCATAGCAGAGTGGTGGCTGGAGCATGCTAAAATGCTTGCAATACCATAGTCTAGCAGGGTATATTGAACTATTTTGACACCACAGCCAACGGCTACGAAGGTTATGAATTTGCTTCGGTGTCAAAATAATAATGTGCCCCACAAGACTATAGTAGTAAACAAGTGACAAACACTCGACCGGCGCCCCCCCCCTCTGGAACGGCAGAGTGTCGTGGTCGGCCGCCGTGGTGCTTCGGGTCTGAGTCCCCCCCCCTCTGGAACGACAGAGTCTGTCGTGGTGTGCCGGCCAGGTGGGTTCACAACATGTTCGCTGACTCCCCCCCCCTCTGCAACGACAGAGTGTGAGACTCGGATGTGTTGGTCTCGTATGGGTTAACGTGACCGACCGCCTAGGTTGACGTGGCCGACCGCCTAGGTTGACGTGGGCGACCGTCTAGGTTGACGTGGGCGACCGTCTAGGTTGTCGTGGATGGTGAAATGGCTGCCAGATTCGGATTCAGCGTAAAATTCTGCATCGGTAGGGTGAGTTTCAAGGCAATTGGCGAGAAAAAAATTTTCTTCAAAATTTTAACAGAGTTAGAATTTGGGACGTTTTGGTGTGTAGCGCCCAAACGAACCATCGGATGAGAAAACGGAGGCCAGATTCGGAATCTACGTGAAATTTTGGGTTAGGAAGGATGTTTCCAGCGAAATCGGAGAGAAAAAATTTTCGGCTGACGTCCCCCCCCTCTGGACAGCTTGCTTCGATTTTGGCTTCCAGTGGACGGATTTTGTCGTGCGATAGCTCGTTTGAAAGCTAAGAGTGAGACAAATTCAGTGAAAGAATCGGCTTGTTCCTATCTGTCTTCGTTTAGATGTGAGACGCCATTTAAGATTTTGGGACATTGGTGAAAAACGACAGAGTTAGAATTTGGGACGTTTTGGGCTCTAGCTTCAAAACGAAGCATCGGATTGGAAAACGGATTTCAGATTTGGAATCAGCGTGAAATTCTTTATCTGTATAGTGAGTTTCAAGGCAATCGGCGAGAAAAAATTTTCAACATTTTTCGAAAAAACGACAGAGTTAGAATTTGGGACGTTTTGGTGTGTAGCGCCCAAACGAAGCATCGGATGAGAAAACGGAGGCCAGATTCGGAATCTACGTGAAATTTTGGGTTAGGAAGGATGTTTCCAGCGAAATCGGAGAGAAAAAATTTTCGGCTGACGTCCCCCCCCCCTCTGGACAGCTTGCTTCGATTTTGGCTTCCAGTGGACGGATTTTGTCGTGCGATAGCTCGTTTGAAAGCTAAGAGTGAGACAAATTCAGTGAAACAATCTCGACTTGTTCCTATCTGTCTTCGTTTAGATGTGAGACGCCATTTAAGATTTTGGGACATTGGCGAAAAACGACAGAGTTAGATTTCGAATCAGCTTGATGTTATTGTCCAATGAGGATCATCATCCAATGAGAATCAAGCATTTCTTTATAAATAGCGAGCCTTCCACAGTGAGAATCATTCCATCGTTGAATTGTACGAGTGACGGACGCACATTTTCTCTCTCTCTAGTTCCCTGTTCTATTATCCAACTAAAATGGTAAGTCGCTACTTCCCTCCCTCTCCTCCCTTGAACGTAAACTTAATACAATCTTTTTTCATTTTCAGGCATCTACTCCATCTGCTGCACTAGTAGGACAAAATGGCGGTCAAACGTTACAAGGTTCGCTACGGTCAGATCATCTACAACTGAGGCCAGTGGAAGAAACATCCAAGGTACATAATCCTACACCGCTACAGCGTAAATTTAAACAAGCCTTGCGTTATGATGATCATAGCGTAGTACTCCAAACGGGAATGCTCCCTTCCACGGATGTCAAGATAATGCACAATCAGTATGGGGACTACATACTGATCCCCGTGAGTCCGTACATTCGCCACCAACTTGATATTATTGAGGAGTACGTGACATTAAATATGGACATTCCTACTCCTCTTGCTCAAGAGTGGAAGGCGAGAGATGACAAGGATACTCCCTATAGAAAGATTTGGGATGGTAATCACATTTGCCTACCGGTATCACATTGGTGTACTTACTATAAGAAGGAGGGAGATCATTCAATACCCATCAGATGTGATGAGCTCGGAGAAGGTACTTGGGATATCCTTTTCAAAGTGAATGGGCTATATTATGGTCGACACAAGGATAATAAAATAGCCTCTCTCTCCATGCATATGGAATCCATCCTATATATTCCGAAACCACCCAACGTGGACGACATAATTGATCAAATCCTTAACAGCAGTGGTACGAAGCGCAAGTCGGAGAAGAATGCTACATCAAAACGCAAATCAAAGAAGGAGAATTGCTAGTCCTTTCCTAACTCTACCCTATGACAATTCGCTTATGTGCTTTGAGTGTCGTAGACGTGGTCTTATTAGATACATTTTACTTCTTCGTTGCCATCATATCATTTGTGTATTTTGTCGTGAAAAGCATCGATGTAATTCTTCATTTTGTGATATGTTATAGAACGTTTCCTTAGATGTGTAAATTTCCGTTTTAGGCTTCTATCATCATTTTTATGGATTGTGAGGGTGAACCTGTACAGGAGCTCAGTGCTATTGCTATGAACAATTGGACATATCAGATTGTTAGTGTCTATCATCAACATGCCAACTGCGATCCCAATGTTGATCAATGGGCGAGAAAACACATTCATGGACTTAATCTGAAATATTTGCAAGACTATGGCTTTTCTTGTGAAAGTGCTCTTCTTATTGACTTTAAACGATGGTTAGCTGCTTTCAATGTTATACGCATCTTTTGTAATAATCCTGGTAAGGAGAGGAAAGTATTTCCCAATCTAATCATTGATGATATTTTGCTCCCGCCTTGGGATAGTAGAGTGAATCAACATTATCATGAAGTCACGAAACGTTTTAAGGATTTGTGTGTTCCTATTTTGTCTGTTCGTTGTAGTAGCTACGTTCATAACCAATGCTTCTTTCCTCCTTACCTCAACACTGCCAAAGTCCTGTATGGTTATCATTGCTCGCTGTATGATAGTTATCAGCTGTATCTATTTTATCTCTTTCAAACCATTGATTTATAATGCATGCTTGTTACCGTTATTCAATAAATGTTACTATGAGAAGAGTTGTTGTTTTCATGCAATGGATGGGTTAGTTAAAGGGCGATCATGTCTTTCTCAAACGACTGCGGAACATTACGTTTTCATAGGCAAAGTTTAAAAGGAGCTGTTCAAGATTATGTGATAAATTTTCATAAAGATGAGACCGACATCGAAGCAGTGGTAGATGATGCTAGCACTCTATTTCTAGAGTTAATGAATACATTCTCTGATAGCATTGTCATGGCGCGATTAGTTGCGAAAATTAAGTTTAGTCATTTTGGAAAGGAAGAGGTGGAAAGTCGCTCTTTCCATTTTGCTTCTTATTCAATGGAAGTGGTAGATCACCCCGAAGAATTTTTTAAAAGACATATGATAAAAATTGCTGAACGTCTGAACGCATTTAACCATCATGGTAGCAGTCTAGTGATTGAAGCGATTTCAGATATTCACATTCAACTTTCCATAAAGAAAAATTGAAAATGCAGTGGTACTTGATTGTAGCACAACTGGTTTTCGAGCTATGTCTGCTCACTCTCGAAGTATATTCCTTCTGTACATGCGTCTATTATTTAGAAAAGGCTAGCAAATTCATATCTTCAAAAAGACTTGCTATAGACATCAGTAACGGTGAAACTATGTGTTGCGATGTATGTAAGCGAAAGGATGGAAATGAAAAGCGCATCTTCAAGAGATGTAAGCATGCTTTTTGTCAACGCTGTTTCATACGTAATTGCATTCAACTTTGCCAATGTAACCACTGTGACATTGCTCATTTCGAGTGTCACTTATGTCGCAATAGTTAGTACCTATGCAAATGTGGTAAAGATAGGTTTTAGCAAAGACTAACACGGAAAATGGCGAAACGTAAAATGACGAAACGTAAAAGTCAAAAGTTTTCTTCAGCCATTCAAGCTCTCCGACGAATGAAAGCAAATCAGCGATACAATGCTATACGACATGCTAACGATAAATTCATTTGTGAAATTATTTCTCATGTGAGGAAGTTGAGGACGAAGAAATTAGCGCCAAAACAACGAAAGTTACTTAAGCGATATGCTACGAAATTGCGTTTCATCTCCAATCCTAAAGTCGCCCTTCAAAGAAAGAGGAAAACTCTAACACAAAAGGGCGGTTTCCTTTCAGCAATACTTCCAATGATAGCTCCTGCCGTGGGCAACCTATTGGGAAATATCTTTGGCTCTAAGCGTTAATTATGCAAATGTTGAGTCTCAAAGTAATAAAATGGATTTCAGACTTCAATGTGATAAAGTTCTGACTGTATCAGGTCCATCTCATGCAGGTAAAACTGTTTTCACGCTGAATTTATTGGATAAAAGAAGGGAGTTGTTTAAGGAACCTATCAATCGAGTGATTTGGTGTTATGGTATTTATCAACCGTCGCTGTTTCAGGAATTGCAAAGTCGCAACTTTATTCGACATGAAGGAATTATTCCAGTGGATAAACTTCAGTCTAATGATGTTGTTGTATTGGATGATTTATTAAAAGAAAGTAAGAATTCAAAAGATGTTACAGATATGTTCACTCGCGCAGCACACCATAAAAGGTGTTTTATCATCTATATTACACAAAATTTGTTTCCTGATGGAAAAGAAGCTCGTACACGAAACCTGAATACACACTATTATGCTATTTTCAAGAATCCGCGAGATAAAAGTCAATTTGAAATTTTAGCACGACAAGTTGCACCCAGAGGATCAAAAGCCTTAATTGAAATTTTTCAAGCAGCTACTGAAAAACCATACGGTTACTTATTCATTGACTTTACGCAAGAGTGTCCGGAAGAATTTAGATTTCGAAGTGATATTTTGAAAACTCCCATGATTATCTACAAACTATGAGTTCTTATTCTCGCATGATTGTTATTCCTCAGGATGAATATGTACAATTGACTGCCATGCAGCAAGTAAAGCAACCTCTTGCAAATCAAATGTATAGGAAAGAAATAGATTATCAGCAAAATGTTCACATCAAAGATCCACATCGTGCTGTATTATTACAATCGGAAACTGTTGAGCAATTGAAAAACTTGAAGAATAAGATGCGTGACTCTGTATCGACTGCTACACCTTTAGCATCTCGCGCACATGCCATATCTCTTTTCAACAGTATTGAACCCCATCTCAATGTAAATGATAGAGGAGAAATCATTACAGATGAAAATAAAGTGATTGATGCTTCACGTTATGAAGACTTGATTCAGTATGCGACACGTAGAAAGCGCCGTCAGGGCTATGTTCCACCTGGTTGGTCATACTTTCTTAAACTATTGAAAAAGCATAATGTGCCAAAATTTGCTTTAAATAATGAGACATTGAAAGAACTTGATTCAACAGTGGCTACTACTCCAATGCTTCAGGCGATGAAAATGTCAACAAATTGGTTTAAGACGTCACCTGCTACATCCCCTCCCACACTCACTAAGCAAACAAGAGGAAGAACTCGACGTAGATCTACATCGCCACTAAAACTGGTAAAAGGAAAACGTAAAACAGCTCCTCCTAGGAAATACATGTTCTCAGACTATTAATATGAAGCAGATGTGTTGCTTGCCATGTAATGAGCCGCCAGAGGTGAATGTCGTTGTCACTTGCACTTGCTGCGCCAGCTCTCATAATGAAACCCCTAAGCAATGTGAACACGATCGCAAAACCGCTAAAGCTAAATGCTGCAGTTGTTGTAAATGTAGAAAGGCAAGAAAGAAAAAAGATGAGAAGGAGGAAAAAGAGTCAGCCGTCATCGACTGAACGTTTGAAGTCAATCTATTATGATGTAAAACATCCGGCAGGATTTGCATCTATCAAGAAATTATCAAAAGCGAGTGGTCTTCCACAATCACAAGTGAAACGATGGTTAAAGGGTCAGGCTACCTATACACTCCACAAACAAGTGAAAAAGAAGTACCGCACCCGCCATTATATTGTTCATGACATCGATGAACAGTGGCAAGCAGATTTGTGCGATGTTGCCTCCATTTCAAAACATAACTCGGGCAATAATTTTATTTTAACCGTCATTGATATTTTCTCGCGTTATGCGTGGGCTCAACCTTTAAAAACTAAAGAAGGGAAAGGAGTAGCAAAAGCATTCCAAACAATTTTTCGAGAAGGTCGCATTCCAAAAAGAATTCAGAGTGATCAAGGAAAAGAGTTTGAAAATCAGCATGTGACAAGATTATTTGAGAGGCATGACATTGAGTTGTTTAGTGTAAAGAGCGCTTATAAAGCTGCACTCGTTGAACGTTTTAATCGCACATTAAAAAATCGCTTGTGGCGACATTTTACTGCCAACTTGACACAAAATTGGACAAAGGTTCTACAAGATACACTCCATGCCTACAATCACTCTATCCATCGTTCTATTGGACTCAGACCAGTAGATGTAAATGCTGACAATGTAGATAAAGTGCGCGAATCATTCCAACGTAAACGCACTCATGTGAAAAGTGATGTGAAAATTGGCGATAAAGTTCGTATCTCAAAAGTGAAAAGTGTTTTTGCTAAAGGGTACCTTCCGAATTGGACAGAGGAGGTATTTACAGTATCAAGGATTAATCAAAAAGACTCTCCGACCACCTACAAGTTGAAAGATTACGATAATGAAGAAATTGAGGGTAGCTTTTACCGCGATGAGATTGAGGTAGTCACTGAAAGTGAAACATATTTGGTAGAGAAAATCATTCGATGTAAAAAACGGCAAGGTGAAGAATGGTGTCTTGTTAAATGGGCTGGTTATCCTTCAAGTATGAACTCTTGGATGCGTCGTGCCGACATCTTTCATCTAAGTGATCGACAGTGATTCATGCAAAGTTGTAACTAACAATGTTTAGGGTTTGAGCTATGAATCCAACTGCCTCATTTTATTCACGACCCTCCTATGTAAGTGGCGGAGGACAAATTTACATCGGTGCTCGCCGCCAACGTGGAGGTAGCATACTTGGTGCACTGAAATCTGTTGTAGCACCTCTCATATCCAATGTCGGTAGATCTTTAAAACGAAATGTTTTAAGTAATGCCGTTGGCTTTGCTGGTGATGTTGCTAGTGATCTTTCCAGAGGTAGAAGTTTTAAGAGCAGTTTGTTGAATCGTGGGAAGGAACGCGGTTTAAAAACATTGAAGCAGACCATTGCTGGTGTTACTCAAGGAAAGAAATCACCTAAACGAATGAATAAAGGAAGGAGGAAACATCGCGGAGCTGGTAAGGTGCGATCTTCAGTCAAAAGGCATTCACGCAAACGTCGCAGAGGCTCTAATCATTCATCAGGCGCTAAACGACGACGCTGCTATAACTTCTAATCATGGAGTGTAAAACTTCCGGTTTTTGTTTGTTCGATCAACAAGCCATACAGACAGATATTCTTAGTTCAAGTATTGTAGATTATCATCCTCGAACAGCTGAGAATGCTGGCCCCATTGAATTTGTTATTCCTGGTGGTAGTGATGACTACATAGATTTGAGTTATGCGATGCTTGATTTGAGGTTTAGAATTCAGCAAGCAGATGGAACTGCTATTGACGATGCACATAAAGTTGGACTGAACAATTTACCATTGACTACATTACTTCGTGATGTTTCTCTAACGATTGGAGAGCAGCAAGTGGAAGGTGGTCAAAGCGATTATCCCTATAAATCATATTTCAATCATGTATCACAGTTTCATCCAGCAGCACAAAAAAGTCATATGGAAGCCATGGGATGGTACAGAGATGAAGCAGGAAAATTTGATGTTGAAACAAACAGTGGCTTTGTAAAGCGATCTGCTATGATTAAAGATAGTAGAGTATGTCAGCTATATGGTCCGCTGAATTTAGACTTCTTTAGACAGTCAAAGTTTTTACTGTGTAATACCAGCATGCGACTCAAGCTGACATTGAATAAGCCTGAATTTGCGCTGAATGCATTTGCTAAAGTTGACAATTTTAGAATTCATGTGGAAGATATTGCACTTTACATTCGTCGAGTAGTACCGAATCCAAGTGTCATTAGAGGGCATGCTGAAGGCCTTAACCGCCAAAATGCCATTTACCCCATTCAGCATACAAAGCTTCTCACCTTTACAATTCCGAAAGATCAAAAGAGTTTCATGAAAGATGGCCTCTTTCCATCGGAAGCACCGAAGCTCCTCATGGTGGCAATGGTTGAAAATGATGCATTTAATGGTAATATAAAGAAGAATCCTTTCAATTTTAAACACAATCAGTTAAGTGAAATTGCTTTACGTGTAAATGGTGTGAGTCATCCTGGTCCACCCTACAAACCAGATTTTGCTTCAGATCAATTTATGCGCAGTTATGTTGATTTTATGGATGTTTTTGGCTTTTACAATACGGATGACACCAACGGACTGACTATGAAAGAGTTTAAGAGTGGATATACTATTTATGCATTTGATTTGACTGCTGACAGCGATATTAGTGCACCCTATCGTCAAGCGAACGTGCCTCATAATATTCGTTTGGATTTGACGTTCAAAAGAACACTACCTGAGACGATCAATGTATTAATTTATGCAGTCTTCGATTCAAATATTGAAATTACAAAGTATCGTGACGTGATTCTTCAGTATAATCGTTAATGAGTTGGTTGACTGCTGACGATATTAAGACTAAAGTGCAGCGTAATGCAGACGAAGCGACGTTGAAAGCTTTCGATAATGTCTATTCACTCGATACCTTACCACCTGCAGTAAATCACTATCCCATCTTTATTGTGCTAAACACTCATTCACAGAATTTAGGCGGTGAGCATTGGAAAGCGATCTTTATTGGAGAAGACCGACGTGGTGAACTATTTGACTCTCTTGCTCAACCTCCAAATATACCAACACAGCAGTGGTTGAGAAAACATACGCGTCAATATCAGCGAAATGAACGCATACTACAACATCCACTTTCATCAACGTGTGGTGCTTTTGTACTGTACTTCATCTTAAAACGTTTACATGTATCTCGATTTGCATCTATTATTCAAAACTTTTCATGTAATCCATCCTCTAATGAAAAAATGATTTGTAAGTTCTATCATGATTTGAAATAAAAACATCATGTTGGAAAAAATTGTTTTTTATTTTACAATCCGCTGGGTACGTACATACTCAATGAGATAGTCTAGGATCATATTTGCTTGTTCATGAGATTTTAGTCCAGTAATGATCACTTTACTATTATGAAAGATTGCCACATGCACAGGCAACCAACAACTAATGAGAGCTGCAGGAAAAAGTTCGGGTTCATAACACAAACTGTAACTGCTGGTACGAATCTTCAAAAATGATAGACTGTCACTCAATTGAGTAGAGATCACCATATTGTCCACAGTCAGATTCGACATCACACACCTCTCCCTCTTCCATATCCGACGTAGTAGTCTTTGTAGCTCTAAGCGCATTGACTGCGCCGATGAATGAGAAAGGGCGCCGAGAATCTGTACAGTCCCATTTGGGAAGAGTTGAAGATTCCGTGAATTGTTCATCTTCACCACTAACATTTGAGGACGGCCCGGGTAATACTTGCTGTTTGGAAGCTGTTGGCGTAATGTTGTGAGATCGATTTTGGTGTAGAGTCTGAAGCGACGGAGAATGTTGACGATGGTGTAGCGATGGCGCTTCATGATGAAAGAATGAGTAAATTGAGCGATGTACCTTCCTTTTATACTTTTCCCAACTACCTTGATGAAATGTGAAGTTAGTATGAAGTTGGGAATGATAGAGTTGAATTCGCCGATTGTTGACGCGCAGCCAGATGCGATTTCCAATACGTGAATGTCTTTTCATATAGAAGTATTTCAAGTCCTTCATGATATGATGTAGAGATTGAAAATGACGATAAGATAAAGCAAACTCTCTTCTCACATTTCCAGTTGAATCTTTGAAATAGACGTTTCGATCATGATCCGTTTCAATACGTTGTAGGGAATCTAATTTCCAACTCATGGTGCGTGGTAATCATATCTGATTAAGATTTGCATAGTAGGGCGATGAACTCACGACGAATAAATGTCATGATGGAGCGATGTATGTATCTTCTATACTTCTCCCAATTGTATTTGCGAAATGAGAAACAGTTTGCGGAATGAGAATGGTAGATTTGAATTTCATTTCTGTAATGTTGAAGCCAAACTTGATCACCCAAGGAGATGAATCTTAATGTTTCAAAATATTCCAAATCCCTCATGATATCATTGAGGTTGACAAATTGTCGCCATGTTAATGTAATTCCTCTTGATGTATGACCATGAGAATTTTTGAAATGTACGTTTCCATCACGATCAACTCTGATATATTGTAGAGAGTCCAAAATCCAAGTCTTCATGATGTTATGCAAAGTTGCAGATTAGCAATATAAAAATGTCGTTTTATCATATTTTGCTTAGCAATGCGGCTACAAAGAGATTTACTAGTAATCGAGCCGCACTCTTTTCTACTCCCATTGATCATGCACAACAGCTAAATGGGAATTGGGAAGTGGGTGTCACTCAACTTGTTTATAGCAACTGTGTCTATACTTTTGATCATGAGGTGATGACTATTAATATGAGGCGTACAGCTGCTTATCAATGTGAAAAGGGGTGCCGAGTATACATTCCACAGTGGTCAAAGAAAGATCTCTTATCATGTAAAAAGTTTATATATGATTTCTTGAATAAAGCGTGTAAACATATTGTCCAATTTACTCCGCACAATGATGATTATAATTATGTACATCATGTAGTTGAGAAAGATTGGATTGTTGGTTTAAGTCCAAGTTTAAGAAATGATTTAGGCTACCTCGCTAGCGCCTTAACAAGCTATGATAATTTTAACGTTAATTACCACATAAGTGGTCATAAACAGTTAATATATCGAGAGGAAGCTTATTATGTAGATCTTATTCCAAGAAATGAGAAGACGTTGGTGAAGAAGATTGTGATTAAGCCAAGAAAGACAAACATGACTCCTGAAACATTATTGAAGAAATTTAATTATCTCCTTCGAGTTGATGGTAAACAAGTGGCAACATTGACTTATATCAAATCATCTAATCATATTGCAATAAGCAAATTAAATGATGATGATCTAGTATTAGTTTGTTCAAAAGATTTTCATCAGTTCTTACGACATCGTTCTGCAGCTGTTCATGGAAAATCTGATATGCAACATTTACCATGTGAAAGGCCAAATCAATTTGATACAGAATGGGCCGTATCTTTATACAGAAAGTGTGTAGAGCCTTTTGGTGGTTTCTTACATGAAACAAGAGTGTTGATGCCTCGCATTATTACTTCGGTTAAATTGGTTGTAGATTATTTAAATGAAGTGATTAATGAGCAACATATTTCATTTTCTGAAAAAGAAGGTACTTTGTCTCTCACTATAAATGGAAAAGGTATTGAACTAATTATGGATAAAACTCTAATGGACATTTTGGGTTTTGATCAAAATATCTTTAAAAGTGGTACTGTAACCAAAGCTAGCGCAGACATGTCGCTATCGCGTCGTATTAACTATTTTCAGATATATTCCAATATTGGTGAAGATGTACGTGTGGGAGATGTTGAAGCTCCATTGCTAGCAATGATACCATACCAGCCAAAAAGCTGCAGTATTTTATCTGAGCATACTTTCAAGAAAGTGCATTATACAAAGCTGAAATCAAACTACATCCCACAAATTGATATTGCCATTTATGATGATGCTGGTGCGTTGATTCCTTTTCATAAAGATGCTGTGACAAGTATTACACTCCATTTCCGAATGAAGAGTTAATGCAAACGTATGCTAATATATTTTTCCAATGTGAATAATATGGAAAGTGAAAATAAGGACTCGTTTCTAATCTACTTGCCCAGTAATGCTTCTATGAATAAATTTCCCAAAAATAAACCATCAGACTATCGAGTAGAATTAAATCGGCCACTGCATTTAGAAGGTGAATGGGAAGTTGGCGTTTCTAGTATTTGCTATGATAGCAATATTCAGAATGTGAATGATTTGGAAGAAATGATATTGACTCCTCGCACCCATGATGGAATAACGATGAATAATGCATTTCAGTTCCCATACAATTTAACATCAGATGGAAAGTGGAACTATGAATGGATTCAGATAAAATCAGATTCTTATGAGCCATTTGGGAATGAGAAAAATTATTAAGGCATTCAACAGTGGTAATACTTCCATCATGAAGAATAAAAATCAGAAAGCTTATGAGTTTACTATCTATCATTGGAGTGGGAGACAGTTCCTCCGCTTTCATTCTTTTACTAAAGGTCTTACGCTGAGGTTGGATAGTGAATTCTATCCACATCTTGGTTTTGGTCATGGACTACATCTAACGTCAATTGCTACTGCAAATGTTAAAAAAGTTTATTCAAATCGAATCAACAAATTTCATTATAGATTTAAAATATTTGATGAAGATGTTGTAGAATGCGAAGAACGCATCATTTTGAAAAAGCGTGGTGTTCAACCTTTATCACTTATTGAGTTAGTAAAACGATGGAATGAGACTGTGGGTAAGAAGTATGGAGAGAAAATTATGGCGGACAAAAATAAGTTGGTTATTCAGAAATATAATGACAAACTTACAGTTTATTTCTCTCCAACCTTGCGTCATTTTGTAAGACATTATACGCCTATTATTGGAAGCGGTGTGGTGTATGCTTCTCATGAATATCACACTAAAGCTGATTCAGTTAATGATGAATGGTGGGTGGACATCTATGGTGATCGCATCAAGAAAATTTACCAGTCTTATGAAGAATCTAAAGTTGCTATCAATATAATGCCGCGTCTATATCATACAGTTGAAAGCTTCATTCATGTAGTAAATCCTTATATACAACAGAAGTTGAAGCATGTGATGAAAAGTAAATATGATGCAAAGACACACCACATTTCGTTTTCAATTGAAAATCAACGCGTTGTTCTGAAACTGGGTGATGACATTCAATGTCAATTGAGTAAAAATTTGAAAAAACTCTTTGGTTTTTCAATGCTACAAACAGTGTTTGCTGCTGCGCATACGATTGGTATAGAAACACCAATGACACTTGATAAACATGAACAGCACCTTTACATTCAAAGTGATTTGATTCTACCTATTTCTGTTGGTGAGAAAAAAGAATACATTTTACGTGATTTCATTCATGATAAAGACGCTTCATATGGAATAGTCGAGAAGATGTTTGAATCTATTTTCTATCATCCCGTCGTCAAACAAACTATACCCTCTATTGCTATCAAAATTACCAATGGTTTACAAGAGTGCATCCATGTGAAAGATACTAAATCCCTCATAACGTTAGTGTTTCGGAAAACAAAGTGAAGTCATTGTGATATGTTTATTGAAATATGTACATGAATGTGAAGCAACAGACTTTATACAACATCCACTGAAAATATATACATGAGCGCACTTCAATAAACATTGTTATATACAAAAAGTCTTTTTACTTCGTGAAGGGTGGAAATATACAGGGATAGGAAAAATGTCTTTCAGTGGAAAAGTCATCACATGGGGAATGTACAGATGTGGACACATATTCACAAGGAAAAAACAATCTCATGCGATACATAAAACAACAATGTTTATCTACAGAAATCAACATCAAAATACTAAGTTAAGGATGATTATGCTAAGACGTCTCCTGAATGTGGTAGTGTGAGTTTAATTCTTTTGGGTGGTGGTATGTTTGTGTCAGGATGTCCATGTGGAAGAGATATGTTGTGTTCTAACCAGCACCTCTTATCCTCCCATGCTGAAAGCGCCCGTTTCCTAAAAGTATGAGTTTTGATCTCATGCGACTTAGATTTTAAGATTGTCATATTGACAAACGTTATATTTTTATTTCTATAGGCTTTCCTGAAATTCTTATGTTTCATATTTTGCACAATGGATTTTGATATGCCTTTAGCGCGCTTAATGCTATCATCACTATCCTTTAATTTCATAGAATACATTTTTGGACGGAGGAGAATCATTTCATCTATTTCCTTCCCTGCTGTCTCATCCTTAAAGCAGCCAAGTTTTGCCTTATTTTTGATGGAGTAGAGTGGATGATCAGCAGGATAATTTGATGTATCAAAATATCTTTCCAAAGATTTTCCTACTTCATTGAAATTTAAATCTTTTTGAGTGGTAATACCTAAGAAGAAACTATCTGTATCACCACCCAACAAACGAACCTCTTTTACGAGAGGACATGGTTTTAGTATTTTATAAAAGAGTTGGTACATTTCAAGCTTAGAATAATCTAGTACAGCTTGACCAATATAGATGGGTTTGCACAACTCAACTTCAGATTTTATCATTTTAACACCTATAAGGTCCTCATCGATAATGTCTCTATCGATGAATAGAGGTGATGAGGTCAATTTGTGATACTTTTGATCATCATTAACTAGTTTGTAGTTTACGCGCTTTCTAACATCCTCCATCGTCTTACCAAATAGACTGTTGTTCTTATATTTATAAAAATCTTTTTCAAAGTTATTTTGGGCTAGTGCACGTTTCTGGCTGTTGCTATCAATATATGGCTTGAGGAAGGCTTTCTGTCTAAATTTAATAATGCGGTGAACTCTTTTTAAAATCATACCCATTTCTAAATAAAATTTTAAGATGCTAAAGTGGACTAGATAGTTTTCTTTATCATACTGGGTGAGTAAAAGTTTGCGACAAGGCTTATAGTCGGGTTGTCCACATGATTCTAAATCTTTATGAAATTGTTTCATAAAGTCGGAAAACATATCTTTACTCACTTCACCTGATTCGGGTGCGAGTGGAAAATCTACGGTTTTATGTTTAATATTATTTGGATAGATTAGATCTATCTCAAAATAATATCCCCAATCACCTTCATCTGGAATTGCTAGTATGTTAGAAGGGTTGGAGAAATGTTGAATATCACTATCATCTAACCAGCTAAACTCAGAGTGAGGTAGCGGTTTGGATAATGAACTACCATACAAATTATTTTGGTCATAATACTTCAGATGAGTCTGGTCATTGCCTACTGTTTCAGATTTTAACCTATGTTTATTTACAAATGTGAGACCACCGCGAATTCCTCGCTCAAATAAATTATACATCTCTGGATCTTGTAAGAGATGAATGGTCTCACCAGTCATTTTAAAAGCAGACTTAAATGACATGGCTGGCAGACTGACAAAGTGGACGGGATCTAACTTATCTTCTTCTAATGCCACTCGTCGAAACTCCTGAAATACATCAGCCAGCAAAAATACATCTAACTTAAGGTAGGCAATCATATATTCGCCAAATGTATGGCAGTCAAATTTTATCCATGCATCTTGTGCATGATCATAATCTTCGGTCTTACATTCTGCGCCGGTCAAATCATTTTTAAATTTATCTATGGGCGGAAGAGAAGTCTCGCCGAGTTTACTAATCGCATCAAAATATGCATATGGAAAGACTCCTTTCCGTGTGATGACTTCATCGGTTAGATTTGGGTATTGTTTCTTAAGATTTTGTGTTAGTGGAAGAGACTTTAGATTTTGCACGAGAGAGGCCAGTGAAGCAGTCATAAATTGGTAGGAATCTAAAAATTTTATATCAAAATAGACCGTCTTATTTTCTTTAGTTTTATCGACAGGCACTTTTGCTGTCATGGCCATAAACTTCTCTCTCGTTTGCGCTATTACATCAAGCTTCCACTCTTTCATTTGACCTAAACCTCCTTTTATTATCATATGGCTGTCGTAGCCCTTGAAATTATGGAAAATGACGGGTAATGTACGCCGTTTCATCCTAAGTGAAAAATTGCATTTTGAACAGAGTGCGTTTCTAAATTTAGCAGTGATGTGATCATGGTCGCGCACTTTCTTAATCTTATCATCGTCAAATGTTTTCCTACATTTGGGGCAAATGTTGCAACTATCAAATTTTGCTTGATCATCTGCTGTCATATGCAATGATCTGCGATAGAGTTCACCATCATGTTTTTGTTGAAATTTTACAGCCTGTTCGAGGAATTGTAGGAATTGGTAAATACAATCCTCACCTTGCCAGACGCGCATTTTATTTTGCCTACCCCTAAAGTGATCATGCCATACTTCATAGCAGGAAATGGCTGCTGGTCGATGGATGTTATCATCGATATAACATTCGATGTCAGCATAGATGACACGAAGAGGACTTAATTCATCACCATTCTCTCTATATGAAAACTCCTTATCTTTGGGCATGCGCTCCATTTGCAGTTTACCTCGCTTACACCATTCGTAATGAGTTTCAAATTTAGTTTTCCTCCTAAAGTGGCGAATACATCTGTCGCAGTAATATAACTCTCTACTAGAGTTTTCTAAGTGGTGGTATAAGCGAGAGATTTTGGGAATACCGCAGTAGTGCCATTCCTCACTATCATCCTGTTTTACTAATAACAGGTTTACTGTACGTTCATAACAACTCGAACGCGAGTTGTAGCGCACACCCTTCAATCCTTTTTCCCAAACATGGAGAACTATTTTGATGTTGTTCAATTTTTCAAATTTTTCTATATCTTTAATTTTCATATCGTCACTATTACAGTCATCGAAGTTTAATTCATTCTCCCACTGTTGATACTTACTCTTGCGGTATCGACTATTCTGCACATCATTATAGTGGAGAATGGAGAGGACGGCATACTTAAAACATTGCGATTCGCAATCTACAGAAATGACTGCTGCTTTATTTCTTAAATTTTTCGGAAGTTTAAAGGAGCCTCGACCACTATGATTTCCTAATAAACTGATTTTAATCATGGCGGTCTCAATACCATCAAAAACGAGTCCACTATCACGCTCGTTAAATTTATCTATATTTAATTTTAACCCTTGGATATGAAAATTTATCCAAGACTCACAGTCTACAACTTCGGTTGCAGGAGAGGAGGGTATGTGAAACTCCAACCTCTCTATTATTTGTCCAGTATGGTGGTCGATTTTTACATATTTTATTTTAAGATAGATGAGCGCCTTCATCCTAAAATTGTCTAAATTGTTGAAGAGCGCTTCTATCAATGATGAATTTTGATGAAACCATTCCTCAAAGTTAGCAATGGTTTCTGAGGAGTCCATCTGGTAGTTCCTCACTAAATTATTTATGGACACTTCAGTGAGTCGGATAGAGGAGGTACCGTTGGTGTAGGTATCGTTCGCGTGTGTATGTTGAAGTCTGTGCGAAGATAGTTCAAAACGTGTCTCGAAAGACTGAGCGCACAAGTCGCAAGAAAAGGAGACATCGTTAACAGAATCATCCCTACCTTCGGAGATTGATGCCGGCTTAGGTCGACAAACACCTCGCTTGATGTGTCGGGTGAGATCACGCTTCCTCGTGAAGATGTGTCCACAGTCAGCACATTGCCGATCGTCGCATTCCCGCGACAATGTTGATATGGACTCGCACGAGATGGAACTGGTATCACCTGAAAGAGAAATCATTCTTTCATCTCTGTTCAAGTGTCAGTATATTGTTACAACCTACCTTGACTCAACAACTCTAAACTTTCCTCGAGAAGGGAGGGTGTTGGTGATGAAGTTGATGCCTGAAATTGAGGAAGATGCTATTAGCCACACGTTTGAGGGAGATGAGAGAGGAAATTTTCAACTTACCATTTGAACGAAATTATGTTTAAGCTTGATACTTGAACAAGATAGAGACTTCACTCAAATTTGGAATTCACTAAAGAGCAGTTCACTTGTACGCCTCAAATACAGAATTCGCTAGACAACAGTTCACTTATGCGTCTCAAAGACAGAGTGAAATGATACGGATGTCACTTTGCTTATATACTTTCATTCTCTTCATTCATTGGATGTTCATTCTGATTGGTTGCTTGTTGATACTTAAGAATTAGAAAACATTTCAAAGTCATTATTCACAGTCAACATGACAAGCCCTCCGACAACATCAAACACAAAATTCTCTTCTCCATGCTCAACACCAAAGGCGCTCGTTACACCAAACGCTCCAAGAAAGGCGAAGGTGGAGAAGGTGTACCAACTGGACAATATCAGGAAGTTATCATTACCAGCGGATGAGGAAGAGGAGAGTGTATGTGAGAAGGAGTGTCCCGACTTAACAGGCGTGAGGTGGAAGTATCTCCAGTACGATACTGACGATGTGATGGAGATCAACAGCACGAAATTCCTCCACCAATTATGGGAGTGGTACACCCCTAACTCCCAGCCACGAACTATGGCAGAGTGGGAGTATATTGATAAAGTGAGGCTCGCAGTGGAAGAACGATTAAAGCAACTGAACTGTTTTTGTTATCTATGTGAAGCCAGACTCTGGGACGATATTGACGATGAAGACCTTTTGAAATACATGCCATAATAAATTTTTATTTCGTATTATCTTTGCTTTCATACTGACGTACTTGAATGGGGCTTCAGTGGATGATTTAACCATGTATACATTTTCATTTGGAAATAGTAGCACGCTTAGTCTAACTTGTAAATCTTAAAACATTTCATATGGACGATGATGATAGATGAAATAGTGTCAAATAAAATTAAGATAGCTTACACTTCTGATACAGGGATAGCAATCGACTGCGATCCATGTGTAAAGAGCTTGTTAGACTACGGATGGGGTTAAGTGGATGATTTAACCATGTATACATTTTCATTTGGAAATAGTAGCACGCTTAGTCTAACTTGTAAATCTTAAAACATTTCATATGGACGATGATGATAGATGAAATAGTGTCAAATAAAATTAAGATAGCTTACACTTCTGATACAGGGATAGCAATCGACTGCGATCCATGTGTAAAGAGCTTGTTAGACTACGGATGGGGTTAAGTGGATGATTTAACCATGTATACATTTTCATTTGGAAATAGTAGCACGCTTAGTCTAACTTGTAAATCTTAAAACATTTCATATGGACGATGATGATAGATGAAATAGTATCAAATAAAATTAAGATAGCTTACACTTCTGATACAGGGATAGCAATCGACTGCGATCCATGTGTAAAGAGCTTGTTAGACTACGGAAGAGAGAAGTGTGTTATGTTGCGTGTGGCGCGTGAGTGTCCTCCCATTTCATTCCATTCATTATTTTTCTTCCCCTCTGCATTCCATATCCGAGGATATGTGGCGGGCTTGGGACCGCTTTAGCTGCATTAGAAGGTTGGCCCTTAAAAGAGCCCATGGGTCGTTCTCCGTCCACCGACACTCCTCTCACTTCTGCAAAAACTCTGAAAGAAAAAGAATAGGAGATTAGATGAGCTACAAAAATGATCATGTTGAGGAAGCTTACTGGGAACTTTCTTCCGAACTTTTCGGACGACGAAGTCTTCAAGCTGGCCGGTAACGTCCATACTCATGTGGAGACATCGGACTCCGTCGCCCTCATAACACTGCTGTGTTACGTTGGGATCATCCGTGATGGTTGGGGCGTCGCACACATTGTTCTCAAAGAGGGGAAGATGGACTTCATACACTCTCCTTTTTCGACACTTCAAACGCTCATGCAGTCGCTCCACTTCACCCGTCAACCTCTTATTAATAACCTTCACCTCCTCCGTCTCCTTCACCACGCTTCGCATCCGCTCTATCTCTTCATCCTTCCTCGACACACTCGCCTGCAAACTCTCCACCAAACCTGCCTTCCTCATCAACTCGCTCCTTTCCGCCATCCATTCCTTCTCCTTCTTTCTCAAGCTCTCCAACTCTTCCCTTGTTGCCCTATACCCCTCAACCTTCACCTTCAGCTCTTCATTCTCCTTCAAAACTTTTCTATTATTACTTTCCAAAGCCATCACACGATCCTTCATTCTCACAAATACCTCCGTGTCATACGCCTCTTGCTGCCGTGGCGATGACGCTGCCATCGGCTTAGCCACTTCCTCCCCCTCCCACTCTTCCTTCAAATCCGCTATGTCCCCAAACAAATCTTCCATCACCGCATCCAAATCAACATCATCCTTCTTCTTCATATTCGCTCTCAACTCAACTTCCTCATTCGAACTCCCATCACTCGAACTCCCCTCACTCGCATTCCTCACCACTTTCTCCCCAATCACGTCCTGTATCGCTGCCACCGCCTTTGTCACCTCTTCCCTCTCCAACAACTCTCCCTCAAACCATGCCTTGAACCCCTTCTCTCCGATGTTCCCACTCTCACACTGCAAATGCGCCTTCATAAATTCCTTCTCATCCCCCATCACACATTTCCGACAAGACACACACAACCTCAACATCACTTTCCTCTCATGGCCCATCGTCCCCTCTTTTTCTTTTAAATGTTTCTTGAGTTCGCTACCTCTAGCAATCTTGCCACAACTGCACTTGCCCACTAGCATCTTGGCGTTACTCGCTTTCGTCATGATAATTCTGTAAAGATAGAGTAAAATTTGATAGCAAGTGTTTATAGGATACTACTTGCTGATATGCATTGAAAGACTAAGTCACCAAACATTTGATAGCAAGTCAGCAACCGTTTGGGTGTTAAGCTCTTGAATCCGTTACAGGCATTACTCAGAGGGGATCTTATCCCAGCTCCAAGGCCTCGACCCACAAATCCAACCTCGATCGGACAGAGCGTGCGTCATATCACTGTGTTGGTATCCGGGCCCCAGTTTTGACATGAAAACCGGTGGAGTTATTTACAAGAGGAAACGACCCAAGTCACAGAGACTCATAAACGACTGCTTTTTATTCAAAAACTTTAATTATTATCATTAAATATGAATTTAAATTTTTCAGTATTTTAGTACTACTCATAAAACGTTTATAAGTAGTCTGTCACCTTCAGCATAGCAAACGCTGTCGAATGTTTTTTGAATCAAGTCTAAAGGACTTGTAGAAGCAAAGTTATAGCCGTTTGAAGATTTCGGCCTACTATCATCAAATGGTCAGTCATGCTATACTGACTAACCTATAAGTCTGACACCTTAGCTGATATCAGCAATGTAAAGTCAGAAGTCCGATATCGGACCTCAAGAGAAACGACTTACCTGTAGTCAGTTTCTCAACTTAGTGAAATTCCTCTCCCGATCCCGTTCTTATATACCCTGTGAATATGCAATCGATAAGAGGGGGGGGGACGTCAGTGAAATTTCAAAATTTGATGAAAAATGTTTTGGTGACGGTCCCAGGTCGAAATTCCACACTTTGGAAAATTTTCAAATTTTTACCCATACAAAGCCACTCTGACACTTAGGATTTTTTCAGGTGAGCGAGCTCCGACCTAAAATCTTGTAACCGCTCTAACTTTTGAACGAAGACAGATAGGAACAAGCCGATTGTTTCACTGAATTTGTCTCACTCTTAGCTTTCAAACGAGCTATCGCACGACAAAATCCGTCCACTGGAAGCCAAAATCGAAGCAAGCTGTCCAGAGGGGGGGGGGACGTCAGTGAAATTTCAAAATTTGATGAAAAATGTTTTGGTGACGGTCCCAGGTCGAAATTCCACACTTTGGAAAATTTTCAAATTTTTACCCATACAAAGCCACTCTGACACTTAGGATTTTTTCAGGTGAGCGAGCTCCGACCTAAAATCTTGTAACCGCTCTAACTTTTGAACGAAGACAGATAGGAACAAGCCGATTGTTTCACTGAATTTGTCTCACTCTTAGCTTTCAAACGAGCTATCGCACGACAAAATCCGTCCACTGGAAGCCAAAATCGAAGCAAGCTGTCCAGAGGGGGGGGGGACGTCAGTGAAATTTCAAAATTTGATGAAAAATGTTTTGGTGACGGTCCCAGGTCGAAATTCCACACTTTGGAAAATTTTCAAATTTTTACCCATACAAAGCCACTCTGACACTTAGGATTTTTTCAGGTGAGCGAGCTCCGACCTAAAATCTTGTAACCGCTCTAACTTTTGAACGAAGACAGATAGGAACAAGCCGATTGTTTCACTGAATTTGTCTCACTCTTAGCTTTCAAACGAGCTATCGCACGACAAAATCCGTCCACTGGAAGCCAAAATCGAAGCAAGCTGTCCAGAGGGGGGGGGACGTCAGTGAAATTTCAAAATTTGATGAAAAATGTTTTGGTGACGGTCCCAGGTCGAAATTCCACACTTTGGAAAATTTTCAAATTTTTACCCATACAAAGCCACTCTGACACTTAGGATTTTTTCAGGTGAGCGAGCTCCGACCTAAAATCTTGTAACCGCTCTAACTTTTGAACGAAGACAGATAGGAACAAGCCGATTGTTTCACTGAATTTGTCTCACTCTTAGCTTTCAAACGAGCTATCGCACGACAAAATCCGTCCACTGGAAGCCAAAATCGAAGCAAGCTGTCCAGAGGGGGGGGGGACGTCAGTGAAATTTCAAAATTTGATGAAAAATGTTTTGGTGACGGTCCCAGGTCGAAATTCCACACTTTGGAAAATTTTCAAATTTTTACCCATACAAAGCCACTCTGACACTTAGGATTTTTTCAGGTGAGCGAGCTCCGACCTAAAATCTTGTAACCGCTCTAACTTTTGAACGAAGACAGATAGGAACAAGCCGATTGTTTCACTGAATTTGTCTCACTCTTAGCTTTCAAACGAGCTATCGCACGACAAAATCCGTCCACTGGAAGCCAAAATCGAAGCAAGCTGTCCAGAGGGGGGGGGACGTCAGTGAAATTTCAAAATTTGATGAAAAATGTTTTGGTGACGGTCCCAGGTCGAAATTCCACACTTTGGAAAATTTTCAAATTTTTACCCATACAAAGCCACTCTGACACTTAGGATTTTTTCAGGTGAGCGAGCTCCGACCTAAAATCTTGTAACCGCTCTAACTTTTGAATGAAGACAGATAGGAACAAGCCGATTGTTTCACTGAATTTGTCTCACTCTTAGCTTTCAAACGAGCTATCGCACGACAAAATCCGTCCACTGGAAGCCAAAATCGAAGCAAGCTGTCCAGAGGGGGGGGGACGTCAGCCGAAATTTTTTTCTCTCCGATTTCGCTGGAAACATCCTTCCTAACCCAAAATTTCACGTAGATTCCGAATCTGGCCTCCGTTTTCTCATCCGATGCTTCGTTTGGGCGCTACACACCAAAACGTCCCAAATTCTAACTCTGTCGTTTTTTCGAAAAATGTTGAAAATTTTTTCTCGCCGATTGCCTTGAAACTCACTATACAGATAAAGAATTTCACGCTGATTCCAAATCTGAAATCCGTTTTCCAATCCGATGCTTCGTTTTGAAGCTAGAGCCCAAAACGTCCCAAATTCTAACTCTGTCGTTTTTCACCAATGTCCCAAAATCTTAAATGGCGTCTCACATCTAAACGAAGACAGATAGGAACAAGCCGATTCTTTCACTGAATTTGTCTCACTCTTAGCTTTCAAACGAGCTATCGCACGACAAAATCCGTCCACTGGAAGCCAAAATCGAAGCAAGCTGTCCAGAGGGGGGGGGACGTCAGCCGAAAATTTTTTCTCTCCGATTTCGCTGGAAACATCCTTCCTAACCCAAAATTTCACGTAGATTCCGAATCTGGCCTCCGTTTTCTCATCCGATGCTTCGTTTGGGCGCTACACACCAAAACGTCCCAAATTCTAACTCTGTTAAAATTTTGAAGAAAAATTTTTTCTCGCCAATTGCCTTGAAACTCACCCTACCGATGCAGAATTTTACGCTGAATCCGAATCTGGCAGCCATTTCACCATCCACGACAACCTAGACGGTCGCCCACGTCAACCTAGACGGTCGCCCACGTCAACCTAGGCGGTCGGCCACGTCAACCTAGGCGGTCGGTCACGTTAACCCATACGAGACCAACACATCCGAGTCTCACACTCTGTCGTTGCAGAGGGGGGGGGAGTCAGCGAACATGTTGTGAACCCACCTGGCCGGCACACCACGACAGACTCTGTCGTTCCAGAGGGGGGGGGACTCAGACCCGAAGCACCACGGCGGCCGACCACGACACTCTGCCGTTCCAGAGGGGGGGGCGCCGGTCGAGTGTTTGTCACTTGCTTACTACTGACTATGTCATAACAGTCAAATGTTGTCTTCTAAATCTGTTTTGAATGGAATTGTAAAGAGCCTGCATGTTACAAGATGGTGATTATATTTTCTTTTTCGTTATTTTTACAATTAAATTCAGTCAGGATTCATTAACTGTCTTCAGGTAAAAAAAGAAAGAAATTAACAGGTCTAGTATAAACTTTAAAATTCACACCGACGTCTATATGTACAAAAGTCTGTCATATGACATATAGCCTGGATGCAAAAGGTGGATGGGCTATGAAACAGGTAGTATTGGGAAGTGCAATGAAACAACCTAAAATAAACCAAAATTGTCACTTAAGAAATTGTCCAATTAACAACAGCAAAATCTGCATATTTTATGTAATAAAAATGCATATTTTGGATTGATAACTCACACAGCTATCTAGAATCAGGTTTCCTGTCTTTCGAAATATCTTTGAAAACCGATATATTTCGAGCGTAGTCGTCTAACGCGTTGATTCAATGCAATGCCCACGAAGAACCACAATCAAAATAATGTTTTTGGATAGGAAAGCATAATCGCTTTCGTGATTTTTACTTAATCGTGCGCAATGATCACGCGAGTGGAATCGAAATGTATACAGTGTACAAAGGAAAACTGGGACACAACTTACTAACGTACACCATCACCGCGGGAGAAGCAAATTATAATTAGATGGACTCCTTTTAGACACAAAGCACAGTAATGCTTCCAGAATATGTACTTTGCATTCTGGCTGGAAACACATAAAACCGAGAAGAAGATGAAAACGCATTGCCAGTAAATGAATTGCATGGAACAACATGTCTGCAAATAGATGCGGATGGATTGCGAGTTGATGAATTACATGACTAATGATTTCCTTTGCGACTGCATCAAGCAGCCGCATCGGTCGAACAGATTCGTCAGCTCGCAATCTATCCTCACCTATTCAAGCAAATTGTTCAATGTGATATTCATCAATTTGCTTTAATCCAATTTTTCGATTTTGCATTCTTAAAGCAAAACTGTAAAGTTGCATATTCAATTCATTTTCATTTCAGTTCATTTTGCTGTGCCAATTGTCTCATCTTCATTTATCATCTTGCTTTGATTTTGAGAATTCCTTTGAAAAATGAGTTGGGCGACCTTTCTTTGTTTCCTGTTTTTATTGAAGCTTAGTTCTTGTTTTCTTTACAGAAATTTAGTGATTATAGATGTTGAAGTCTGTTGCTAATTAATAAATTCTGAGTGTGGGCCTGCATGAATTTCTGATGTGCCTGATGTTCTAAACATGAAACAGTGTGTTTTTGGTCTTGCCAGCAGGATTCGTTTCACATCCTCGTGCTTTTACTGTCTGCAACCGTGCAATGTAGCGTGATGGGAATTGGAGTTCAATTTCAGTATATTTACTGACCACCCAGCAATACTCAGCTTGCGACACAGGGATCGCCGATCTCCTGTGCTGACATTATGCAAGTTCAGCGGTACTCAGTAGTGGAATACAATAAATAATAAAGTCTAAATTTAAAATGTGCTCATAAATCATTCCAATGTAGAGTTTGAAAATTACCATGCAAATCATGACTAAGCATTGAAAACTGCCAAATTTAATGCATTTTAAAACAATTTCAAAAGTATGCAATCATTTTCACGGAGTAGTCTGGACACAACCGCATGCATCATCAACCACATGGCAACAACAAAGCAAAACTTGAAATGAGAATAAATTGAAATTGATCATGGAAAATTCAGATCACAATTGGGTAAACAATTATAAATAGCATTGATTTCAACCCTGGTAGAAATTTGGCATCATTCATGACACAGTAATATGAAAATTATTTGATCTACAGTTAATTATGCTTTATTGACATGCTTATGCGAATAGAAGAAAAAGAGGCATCAAGTAGGCACCATACAGGTCTTGCTACCAGACAGCAACAACGCTTCCAAATGAAAAGTAATAAAGCATTTGGCAGCAAGCATTTCATCGGTTTGGTAGCGCACGATTTACAGTGCACAGCAATGATGCAGCTCTACAGTTTAAACCTGCGTTTCTCAACATATTTTCCACCCCCTCCACATTCTATTCTCTCTTCTCTCCACATTTTTCCATTGAACGTCATGAGTCATTGAAAAATATGCCATTTGAGACTTGTATATTTCAAAAAATCACAAATTCTCACTTTCTTCGAAGTTTATCAATGTGACTTTGGATTTACGCTGAAGCTGCATTCTACTAATTGCGATGTTGGGAGGGGAGGAGCTTCCTTGATTCGCCGTTAGCCTTGCAAATTGCCGCGCCAGTTATGTGCTAAATCAGATCAATTGTCTATCTTTTATCCATAAATCGGACGGTGGAGCGCATAACTTACCGGAAATGTCGGCATAAAGGTTGTCACGCCAGTGCGATATCTTCGCTATAGCAAGAACAACTCCCACACCCACTCTCCAGATTCCGAAATAATTGAAGAGAGGAGAATTTTTGATGTACTGGTATTTTAGGTGAAACAAGAAATCTCATAAACTAAAGAAAATTAGGCGAACCGCAATTAGGCGAAACGTAATTAGGTGAACCGTAATGCCACTGCAAACAAGAGCCATGTAGTATAGCAGCTTCAGCGTATGGCGCAATGTAAATAAAGCATCACGCACATGATCAAACTCTAAATAATTTTTGTTGAAGTTCGTAATTGTATGATATCTAACATTCATGAAATGGACTAATATATGATAAGGTCTTGCAGCATTCAATAGACTAAATTTCATGGTAGCTAATTAATGATTTAATAATTAGAATATTTAATAAATCAGCCGAACATTGGCTTACAGTTGTCTTCTATGAACTTAACATTAATGAATTTACAATCAACCGTAATTAGGCAAAACGTGACGTAGCCACTTGTACCTGCTTCTAAAATATCTGAATAAATCATCTCTATTGCTTCATTTGAAGCATTCTATCTGTTAAAAAGAATATAATTTATGTGCATGCTGATGAAATGCATGCTTGACGTTTTGACATCTCTTGCTTTGAACTTATCGGTGCCTACATTTCAAGAAATGCACTCATTATATTATAATTATTGTCTGCTTAAAAACACATTGGATGAAAAGTCAGGTCTGATACAGTAGGCTATTCTAACTTTTCAATAGATCACAAGTTATCATTTCAGACTTGACTAATTTATCAGGTCATGTAATTAGAACTCATCAATTGAATGTTATTCAACCGATGTTTCAACGCCGCTATTTCGAAGAACCACTAAACAAAACTAGTCATTGAGTTTTTTTGACTCCATATTAAGAAAGATGATTTTGTTTGATTATTCGCAATTGTCTTCTTTCGTCCAATCCACAGTTGGCACTGCCTCCATATCCTCCACTGTCATGTTTCTAAACTTATTAGCCGCTTTCTCCAAGCCATCAACTAATTTATGAATGTCCTCCATATCTGTAAAGACATGTGCGCACATTCGCATCGCCGGACGACCGTTCCGTATCGTCACAATAGGACAAACAATATTTGCATTGGACCGAAGAAATTGATGCAATCGAGGCAAATGAACTTCGAGTAGGGGCTTGTAAAGTTCAGGCTTTTCGTCAAAGAGTGGACCCATGTAAAATGTTCGCATCATCGGAGCTGAAAACTCCTCTGAAACTAGAGGCTCAATGCCCAGACGTTCTATTAAAAGATCAATTCCTTGCTGTAGTAAAGAATTGGCATGGTTTTGAATTGCTTTGACGCCTCCTAATCGCGCAGTGAATTTGAGTGCCGCAGGAATGCTTGCGACGCATGAAGAATCCCAAGTGCCTCGATAAGTAAACCTCTGTCGGAACGATGCTTTATGAAGCCAAGAGACAACAACAGGCCGAATCTGCAATGCGTGAAAATGAAGTGATTAAATTTCAATCGGAAAGTAATCATACAATTTTTTTACTAAAATGTAACATTTCTTCATTTCAGCAGTGCTTTAATTGTTGCGCTATTATTATACGCGTGTTCACAGCGGGGGTTCACCGACCTTGACACAAGGGAAATTAAAAGACCCGAATTGCAAAGCTACTTGGTTTTCCTGCTGACAAGCCTAGGATGTGACATACCAGTACCGAGGTTTGTATTTTGACAAATTGCAATTATCGGTCGCCCATTGTTGTCAAAATAATTTTCAATTTGCGTGAATATAAAAAAACTTTTATTTGGCATAACCGGGTTTACCTGTAGGGAAAAAGTCCTCTTGAGCGTTTCAGATGTCCTGGGGTGATAGTCCTCTTAAGGAATATCTCAGCTCCCATAATCCTCAGTAAATTATGTATTTGTGTAATGTTGGACATCCTTTGAAATTTACAGGGAAACATTATTTCATTTGCGAACATTTCATAAAAAATGATGTCAAAGTATCAAATGCTCCAATTCTGTTAACAAAATTAGATGCTAAAATAATCAAATAGAAATATTTTTTTCAAATACTGGATCCCACGAAAGAAGAGAACATATGAAGAATCAATCTTTAAAAATCATCTGAGATGAATTCGGTATAAAAGTGAGATGAAAGTGCTCACCTCCACATTATGAAATAGGCCTACTTCTGAATGCATTTTTGGTCTAAACTTGTATTTATCACCTGATCGGAAATGACCTAAATATTTTCGCATGTCCAATAGTTTTCGTTGGTCTGACAGAGCAAAACTGATTATAGTTGATTTCTCGATGACATCAGAAAAAGGATGCAGTCTAAATACCTATAAATGCCTGACCTTCCGAAAATATATCCGTGTTGTTGAAGTAGGACAAACTACCTCAACTTTCCTCAGAAGCAGTTTCGCATCACGGACTTCTTCAAATAAATACAAGTCCCTGTTAAAGTAGCTGAATAGTTGAAACTAATTGCAAAAATGGTCTTCGAATAGCTTATGATTATTTGCGATACAAATTGTGGCTTTACATACATACATATATTACAAATACATACAACATCAAACCTATACCTTTTTGAATATTTAATTGGTCAATTAGTTCAGTGGTGACTTATTCTAACCTAAATTCTCGTAAATAAATATATAAACAGAACATAGATATATGAAGTACGGGAATATATTTTGCAGAAACTATATTTGGGAAATGGAAATTATTTAACCATCATGCATGACTGTATATTTGTGATAAACATGTCTAATATATATTGCGTGTAGTTAAACACGCATTAGGCCTACCAATTGTTTTGTACATGTGACAAATTGATTTTCAATAGTTAGTAAAAATATCAGGTGTTTTTATAGCATCGGGGTTTTTTACTGTTTTCGGGCAGAAATAATAGTGTAAAACCCGATTTCAGCTGTACTTTAATTTTCAGCCTTTGTGAACCAATTTTTTTGCAGTTTATAGTAGTGAAAATATCCCTAAAAATTACAGAATTTGAATTTAATAAATTGTTAAAAACTGTGTGCAGGCCTATAAGGTTCATCAGCATCGGACGCAGCACAGATTGAGACGTCATTGCAAGCATGGACAGCATTTTTATTCGAATTTAATAGACAGTAGAATATTCGAAATCAATCAAATTGTGCTGTGCAACCAGCAATTCAAATGATGTAAAAAATCTGATCTCACTTAGCGAAATGAGACATATGGTAATTGTGCCTTGCGCCAATGCTTAAACAATCTTTCATCGAATATCATAATTAGGAAATATGTAGAAAAACAAAATGAAAAGATAGAAAATAAAAAACAACTCATGTGTCCAAAACCTGTTCAGGAAGTTTAGATAGCCGCAAATATTTTTTCTGTCAAAGTATCTTCCAAAACTTTGCCAATTACAGCAAACCACGAAGAGGGCTATGCAAATGATTTTACATCCTCTGAAAACATTCGCATAAACTACTGTCTAATATTGATGTTAAATAGCAAGTTAGATCGAAATACTGTCTGTACTAAATACAGCTATATCCTTATATCAAACGTGCAACTACTCTTATGAAATTCATCAATATATCACTTGTATTCCGACCAAATTACGTGAGAGAACCAACTTCTTGGTCAGTATTGTGAAAACTGGAATCATATTATGCTTATGCTTCAGATCAAAATCAAAATCAAAAATTGCATTGAAAATAATTAACATTATGGGCCTACTACTCACTACTATCATATTATCACAAACACAATTATAATGAATGTTCCCAAAGGTCTACTCTTGAGCACATGCACCTGAGAGATAAATACATATGAATTTACTACAGTGAGAGAGATCTACCAAAACTATTTCTTGCACAGGAGAGACCTAGTATCATTGGCAAATATGGATTAACAGTAAGTGTGTGTGAGACACATGGGCTGCTAGCCCCTCCCCACTCACGCCATCAATATCGACCTAGTGAGGACATGAATGGGACTTAGTTGCCATTACAAAGCTATGCAGTTTCAAACTTCAGAAACAGCGTATTTAAATTCATTAGTGAATTTTGGAAACATATGATGTTTTCTATGTTCAGAGCAAGCCTTTTGGAAGGGAAAAATATGGAACTTTGATGAAATGCTCAAATGGCTATTCATCTGTAGTAGATGATATCTATAATGTACATACACACTCGCACTTCTAAGTTCCAATAACATGCTAAATGCATAATTCTATGATTGCATATGCTCGTATTGGATCAATCAACCCAACTGATCTTCAAAAACCATTTACACTTTCGCATTTTATAGAAGTGCAAGATGGGAGGCAAAACTCATATTTACCTGTTCCAAGTAAGATTCAGCAACGTAAAGGAAGGCACAAGGCCTTGGTACAAATGCCCATTTATATAAAGTAGCGACGTAAAAATCTGGCTGGAGACGTTGTAAATTAATTTGCTCGTTTTCCAGCTGGCCAGGACCATGTGCTCCGTCAACTAAAGAAAGAACTCCATGATCTTTGCACAAACGAATGATGGCCTCCAATGGCATCAATAAAGCAGCAGCACTGGTAATGTGGTCAATTATAGCTATTTTCCTGCCATTGCCTTCCATCTTGTCAATTTCCTCTTCATATTGTTCCAAGATCGATTCATGTGTAAATGGAAATTTTATGTTAAGTGTCCGAAGTTGAACGTCATACCTTCTAGCTTGTTCTTGACACTGCATCACTACTGTAGCATAAGTCTCCGATGTAATCAATATAACATCGCTCTGTCCAAGTTCCAAACTATTCAATACACTTGCAATTCCGTTACTTACATTTTCTACAAGCGCAAGCTGATTTCTCGGTGAATTGAAAGTATCCGCTATCAAATCTGCGGATTCTTTGTACCGGTAATGTAAAGTATAACGATACCAGAGGTCTGGCTCTACTTCAGCTTCTTCCAACGCACTGATTCGAGCTTTCAAGATTTCTTTGGGCACTGCTCCATAAGATCCAGGATTTGCGAAAACGAGATCGCTTCTATTACAGAATAATGATTTCGATGAAATTCCATCAACCTCCATTGATCATTTGACACAGGAGCTCCAGTTGCTGAAAGGTGTAAGCTGTAACTGATTTGCGAAGGAGCTTGCAGTATCAGATTGTTCTATTTAATAGTTAACATGATTGCAAGTTAGATAAATGTTTTACGTTTGCACTGAAGCATTTCACGTGACTTGCAGTTCACCAACTGACCTATAATTCCGATCATATTAGTACTTCTGGCCATTAGTACTTGACGTTGGCCATAAATCACATCATCAGTTTTGCTGCCGGAAAATGAGGCGATCGAAATATTTCGAAATCAGTGAATAATCGGAAATCGATTATCTAGATTTTTCTGTCATCTTTCTTCACAAGTGCATTTATGCCTAAGATTTAGATTCGGCATTTTAGACTATACGCGAATTACTCTTGGAAACACTTTAAATCAAATCGATTTGCATAGCGATCTTTCGCACACTCAAAGCTTCTGGCAAGACTATTGTTTCTTCTAAACATGGACTAAGACACGAGCTGGATTACAATTCTTTCGAACGAGACCAATTTTTTATTTTTCATTTGATACTCAGCTCCTCATTCATCTGATGGATTTCTCTGTTCACCCAGTTCGCAGATCATTTTAGTTTTGCGCTACGCTGTTCAGCTCATCGTTCAGTTCACTTTGTAATGCGGTTGCTGGTATGGTAAAGTTCTTGTTGAATTTTGCAACCCCAGTAAAATCTATTAAAAAGCCATTTCTTTATGCTATCAATCACTATTTTATTCATCAATTTCAAAAAACTTTGAAATAGTCAACATATGGAGCTGCATGCATCCTCAGTGGAAAAGAGGTGACGTACTATATAGCATCCACTGTCGCTTCATCCAATACCACGAATCATTGATCAATGGGCCTATCAGAAAATTTTTCAACATCAACACAAGTCCCTATGCAAGATTCAGCTATACATGGAGCAAATTTGATAATCCCGAATCAATAACAGTGTCTTGATAGCTTTTATTACAAATTTAATATTGTGGTCTGTTCTCATTTTCAATGAGAATGTATCTCAATATTAAATAATTCTACTGTATTTCAAAATATATTTTAAATCGGAAACATTAAATCGGGACAGATTTATTAATATGGTTATTGCGCTGTTTTATCAGTTTCACAATGTCTTGAGCTACATGCGGTGTGCGCTCATTAATGCTGCAGCCACGCTTGAGGATTAATCATTTATTTTCTTCTGCTGTGGGGCTTCACATGATAAAAGCACAGCGTTTAAGAAAAACGAATAAGCGTTGTCTTGAAAACTTAGAATGTATGATTAACAGACGTATTCTTTCGTTAGGATTCTTTAATTTTGTGAGATAAGGAACACATGCATCTAACATTTTACACGATAGCATTTCAACAAATCCACTTCACTTTTCAACCAATCACATCTTACGCCAATTGAACATTTCGATATAAAGCTGCATTTGTAAACGAAAAAATCATTTTTCCGTTGATACGCACACGTAAGTTAAACATTTATTTTAATCTCCATTGCTATTCTTCATGAAAAATATTACTAATGATCTCACCAGCTATTCAGAGTTTTCACATTGAATGAACAATTGAACATTCAGTTGAATGGCGGAACGGTGATCACAAAACTTATCATCATTACTGGTTTAAGTTTACATATCCAAGCTTCTTGGATGAATACATCAGCATTTAAATTCAAGGGATATAAGAACACTGAAACACATTAATTCTGACATCCCTTCTTTTTCCTAGCTGTCGAGTCATCTTATGCCAACTATTGCAATGGAATTTTACATGTTTGCACTTCATTACTGCACTGCACTACTGTAACCTGTAATGCATTTCTATAAAATTTTACTAAAAAGAAGTTCATGCTTAAATTCAACATAAATTTATGCGATGCTTTACTTTCACATGCTTTTCTATTGCATGACTTTTCATGTGTTCAGCTCTTATTTCTATTCCATTCACATACTTTTCTTGAAAGTATTCCATTAAATTGTAGTGATGATCATGTATGCACCACGGAATTCTTTATCTGAAGATGGTCGGTATAGCTTTACAACATCATCTCAAATGTCACTCCTCTCAGTATTTCGTGCTTTAACAATTTGGTTTTCAATTGGGCCTGTTCAGTGGACCCATTGATAATGATTGCTTATAATCAAAAACGCAAAATAAGAGAAAGTAAAGATAGCACAAGGATGTAAAAGAATAGCAGTGAAATGGAAATTTCGAGACAACGTCAAAAGAAGAGTATTAACCTGTTGAACACCGAGGACGTAGTTTCTCGGCCAGAATGAGTTTCTGCCGGGAGCGAGGCCGAAAATAAGACTTTCGTGTAAGGTACATCCCCACTCCGAATTTTCGTGTCTACGAAGTTCTAACAGGTTCTTCTTCTTGTCAGACCGGATCAAAGAAAAACACATGATAATTCAATGGGACGCAGATTGAAGCTTTTGGCTTAAATGAAATTGTCTATGTTTTCTCTGATAGTGAAAAGTATTAAATCTAGAGCCATACTTTGTGACATGGAATGTCTTCTAGTCATTTTTGATCATGCTCTGAAAAATTTGCCTATGATTCTATGCACATTCAGATTTGGCAAGCCTCCTAGTGTTGGTAATTACAAGTATTTTGAGAAATTTAATCCACATTCTCGCATACATAGTCGATCAGAGATATGATAGTAAGTACCCATAGGCGTCGATCCCAGGGGGGGCAGGAGGGGCGGTCGCCCCCCCTGAAAAAATTGTCCGGGGCGAGACTATGTTTTCGCCCCCCCTGGATTTTTTGTTTATCATGCACAATTTTGCAGTCTCCACTTGCAGATCAACAATTTATCATATGAAATTCCGTCCGCTTTAATTGATCATTTGCATTTTGGCGAATTCACCCATCTTATATCGTATTGATGTACATGTATATCGCGGGCCTTGAATTTCTCTTCCGATCGCGCATTGTAAAATGCAAACATTCATTAATAGATGGGAAACTTCTTAAGGCGATTATTAGCTGAAGATAATCGCTTGAAATATGATAAGCACTTGTGGAGTGACGTCCACATCTGTGCGCCCAGCCGGATTTTGACCAAGAACTGTATGCTGGAACAATGACTGAAACCCGAAATCCATTTGGTCATACTGTATGTTGAATAAATCTGGCAGGCAGGTCTAAAAAGTTTCGAGGAAATAATCCATTATGTAAACATGAGTTTCACTTCTCTTTCAAGACGATCAATTGAGAACCGATATGTAGAAAGTTTGGCTAATTTCCTTGGCTTTTGACTAAAAGAGGATCATAGTCATCGCATCACCTGCAGGTGCCCTAGTCATCGCTTCATCTATAGTGTGACTACGGAATCAGCTCATTCACTTCCACGTCTTCGATTCCGTACCTTAGACCCTCTCATGTGAGTGCTTTTATGCTATTTCGCCAAATCGATCAATTTAAATTTGGCAGGGGAATCAGGCAGGCATTGTTTTTAATAAAGTAGACAATCATTTCGAATGTCTAGAACTAGGATAAAATGCCCAAGTGGACAAATTTCATATTTTATCTTCTTTTGAAGGTAGCAATTGCTGCACATGTGAGAGCATTTTTCTCTCCCCGTTATGTGATCAATGACATCTAGGTTTGTGGCCTCCTATTTCAATTTGCATGTCATTCATGTGTAATTGTGTAACCTTTGCAACACAGTTAGTCAATGAGATATTTTATAATGATATATTTTATCTTATTTCTAATTCCTTGAGTTGCCTAAATATGCAGGGATTAAGAAAACCATGTAAAACAGTCCATAGCATTAGCAATGATTCGCAGGGAGTGCACGTAACTTGGCATTAAATTCTCCACAATAATAATGTAAGATTAATGAAGATTGCAGAGTGCCAGCATAGAAAGATGTCCTTGGGCTTGAGTCATTTAAACACAAAAATCCTCTATCATCCGACGACGCTGCGTTTCGCCATACAAGGGTTCAACTTGCTCAACGTTTCAAAACAACCTGTTATAATAGTTGCATTCTATGTTGAAAAATGGGGCCAGACCTGAATGGCCTCTATTTCATTCAATATCGGTAATCATCAGCAGGCCTAGTTCACATCTATCAACATCATCACTCGGTCAACATGCAGTAATGAAGTAAATCGGAGATAGATGTGCACAACACAATTTTGATCATTATGTTATAATTGAATATGCATTCAGGTCTGTTTCCACTAAGGAGACAGCTCAATATCTAGATACCTCTATTTACATTCTAAGCATCATTTATTGATCATTGCTGATAAATTAACGTAGACAAAAAGTCAGCTCATGCTTATAAGTATCATTTATTCAATATCCGAGGAGGCAATCAACTTAAATTAGTTGAATCCATTTTCTATATCATCCATGGGCTCACTCTCGCATTGTCGCTATCCTTTCAATTTGACTATACAAGTTTGCATCATAGGGCCTAATAGACCATCTAAAGCGTCAAATTGTCAGACATTTATATTTTAGATGAAAAATATCAATCTACTCGACTTTTTTTCTTGCTGAGAATGATCATTTCAGGTCCCCCACATGGCGATGATAAAATCTTGCTTAACTTCCAAATGATTTGATCTCACTGAAAATCGGTGAGCCCATTTTGCTGATGATCTCATAAAACACTTGAAGATGTGATTATAAATGAAGAGATCGAGAAAAATCTATAAGGATGCTACCTTTGCATTCAGGCATTAGGGCCGATAGCATAAAATTTAGATTTTAAATGCTTAACTACAAAATGCGAGGAATTAACATAGGAAAAAGCAATCAAAGTCAATATATCGATAGGAATTGGGAGAATTGGGAAAGCACCAGTTCACTTCATTCTTCAATTCATGAACAGTAAATTCCTAGTTCTCAGTTCAGTGATAGAAGCCGGAATATCCCGTTCGCTCAGTTCAGGGTTGAAAACCGCGTTCGCTCATTCACTCACGCAAAACGATGCACTGCATATATTACCGGTATATATAATACATGTATTTCAACATGCGATATCTGGTAAAGCAGTGTTGATATGACTCTGGCGGACATGGTTTTATATAAATGTGCGAGCATGAGTAATATGCGCCCATATGAGGAAGTAAGCCATACTTATTCAAAACATTTCGCCCCCCCCCTGAGTTCAGAGTAAATCGACGCCTATGTAGTAACCTACAACATACTTGCTGCTTACTGTAGCCGTTTTCATCCGTTCAGGAAAATTGCCTCCTCCTCGTTCTGGACCACAGACTTCTGTCCTTCGCAATTCTCGAGAAGATCTTGGGCAGTTCGTCTCTCCACCTCCGCCTTTGTCTTCTGCGTTTTCTTCCGCCGTCCCACGGTGTCCGCTCCATTACGCGTACAGTCCATCGATTGTCAGTTCTCCTTGAGAGGCGACTGGCCCAACTCCACTTAAAATTTCTCGCTGTTTGTATTACATCATTCACGCCTGTTCATCTTCTTTCTCCTCGTTTCCGATCTTGTCCCCTCTCGTTACTCCCAACAGTCTCCTCTCCATTCCTCTCTGTGTGACTCTTAGTCTCTCCTGTTGGCTTGCTGTTAATGAACAAGCTTGTGCTCCGTAAAACATTGCAAGAAGAACACACATATTGAATAATCGTCGTCGGTGTACCAATTTGATCTGTCTAGAGGTCAAATAGTTGCGAAGTTGCCAAAATGCTTTCCACGCTTTCTGTAAACGCTTGTCAATTTCTTTTCTCTGTCGGTCTTCGAAAGCGACGATTTTTCCGAGGTATGTATATTCAGGGTATTCATTAAAAACATCGTAACATGAAAATTATCGTAAATGAAAACATCGTGTATGAAAACATCGTAAATGAAAAACATAGTAGATGAAAAATATCGTAAATGTACTTGAAAAAACATCGTATTGGTCTTACAAAGGCATAGTCTCCTTCATGGCTCATGGCTCCTAGTAATCTGAAGCCTAGCGTCACTTCCAGCGGATATCTATTTAGGATTCTATGGATGGACATAAATTAGATATCTTTTCCATTTGATACCGGAGAAACATAGACGGATACTATGTTTTTTCAAGTGTCATATTATCATACTCTATTTTCTATATTTTTCATTTACGATGTTTTTAAATCACGATATTATTATTACGATGTTTTTAATGTTACGATGTTTTCATATACGATATTATCTGTTTACGATGTTTTTAAATACGATGTTTTTCATGTTACGATGTTTTCATATAGAACCATATTCAGCTACAACATATTCAATTTCTTCCTGTTCAATTCTGATTGGAGTTTGGGCTACATTCGTCATTATTTTTGTTTTATTGATGCTGATCTTGAGTCCAACTTTTTTGCTCTCGGTGTTTAGTTGGTGAACCATCTCTTGCAACTCAGTCGGGCTTGAGCTAAGTAACACCAAGTCATCGACGAATCTCAACTCAACGCAGCAAGATGGTCATCAATTCGTATACCAGCCTTGTCTGGGCAATTACATCGACGAAAGACTTCCTCTAAGACTGCCGAGAATAGTTTTGGTGACAGTGGGTCACTCTACTTTACTCCTTTACGAGCATGAAATGTCTCCCATGTATGTCTTCATCTCTCAATATTGGTGGAGTTGGTTACTCTTCTACTTCTTCGTTTACATAGTTCTTATCGCTATCAGTTATTGTAAGTGCCTTTCCATCATATAGATTCCGGTAGTATGTTGTCACAGCTTTCAATATTTCTCTCCTGTTCCTGACCTCTCTTCCGTCCTGCATGATGGCTCTGATCCATTTTCTACCATTCTGTTGGGCCATTCTACCATTGTTTCTACCATACTGCTTGGGCCTTCTTCAAAGATTTGTTTCTTTCTGTAGCTTCTTCAATGAGTTTTTCATTGTACTTATTAATGAATGTAATTAGTAATGAATAGTACTTAATAATGAGTTATTCATAGTACTTATACCTGGATACTTTCCTTGATTCGAAAAAGTTGACTTCGGTTCTTTTTTGACTGTTTTATTTTTTTCCGCAATTCTTCCCGTTTTCTAATTAAGTTAAAAGCGATGAAGTTAGCATTAACTCCAGCATCAACTTTTTTCAGATAATTTGCTCGTGTCTCAAAATTCACGTACAAGTGCATTCTCCTACCAGGAATTTGCTCATCAACACCCCCAGCATTAACTTTTTAATAAATGTATGATCTTTTCGATAGATAGATCGATATTATGAGTTGTTGTTGAGCTGTTAGGTAATCGAAAACATGCGAGCAAATTCGGGAATGACCCAATTGACAATCCTGAGTCGCTTGTTCAAGAGAGCAAATTCATTTTGTGTCCCATGAAGTTGGCATTAACTTTTTAATAAATGTATGATCTTTTCGATACATGGATCGATATTGTGAGTTGTTGTTGAGCCGTTAGGTAATCGAAAACATGCGAGCAAATTCGGGAATGACCCAATTGACAATCCTGAGTCGTTTGTGATGGCGAGCAAATTCATTTTGATGTCCCATGAAGTTGGCATTAGTTTTATCATTGATTTTCGGTTGATTTCGAGCCGAAAAGGCATTTTCTCTGTATTTGAGGGGCAGGAGGGATTGGAAAAGATGTGAGCAAATTTAGAAATGATCTGTTTGTTGATGCTACACTATTGTTGATGGCGAGCAAATTGGTTTAAATGGTGTCTGAAGTTAGCATTAATGTTGGCATTGATCTTTTAGTGATTTTTTCTCCTTTTTCCTTTAATTTTTTTATTTCGGGGTGTTGATGAGCAAATTCCTGGTAGGAGAATGCACCTGTACGTGAATTTTGAGACACGAGCAAATTATCTGAAAAAAGTTGATGCTGGAGTTAATGCTAACTTCATCGCCTTATAATGGTTTCCTTTGTCAGTTCACTTTTTCTTTCTGTTTTCGGAATTTTTTCTTTCAGGTTAAATCGATCACTTCCTTGATTATTGTGCTCATCTCATCTCAGTAGCTTCATCGACAGAGCCCTCATTAACAAAAGGTTGGAGTACTTCGAATCGGTTATGCAATGCCACCTGGTACTCGTCTTTCATCAGCATTAAATTTTCGGCAGGCAGACGAAATTTTCTCATTCTTTAGATTCTTTCTTTTTTCTCGTTCACGTAGATGTGTCCTCTCACCATACAATGATCAGTGTCAAAGTCGAACCGGTTGACAACCTCGATTGACTATTTGAAGACTATCAATAAATAATTATATTGACTATCGATTGACTCGATTGACAACCTAATTGACTTTGAGTAGGATAAAGTCAATTACGTTCTTAGTGTCGCCGTTTGGGGATTCCCATGTCCATTTCCCATTACGTCTTTTTTTGAAGTAGGTGTTCATAGTTTTCGGACCGTGTCCTGCTGAAAATTAAAGAAAATTTTTTGCCGATGAGGCGTCCACCCCTTTCGTTTCATTCGCCTATTCCAAACGGACCCATGACGTCTTCTTCTCCTATCCTCTGTTGTCCAACCTTTGAATTAAAGTCACCTATCAGTAATGGTTTACCTCACCTCGACGGAAATTCATTTTATGTTTCCACAAGTCGAATCAGCAAAACTCCCCAAAGTTTGGTCGAGGCTTCCTCAATATTGTCATAGAACTCCACTAGTTCCTCCTCGCTACTCACTGACGTGGGTGCATGAACCTGTATAATTTCAAAGCAGGGATGCGGAGTCGGAGTCCCGGAGTCCTATCATTTTTGCTGGAGTCGGAGTCCTATCAAATGATGAGACAGCAGTGCATGCAAAGCTTGCAATAGTTGAGAGAATGAACCGTGATAGTGAGAAAAGGATTGTCTTTTCACTCGGTGATTTAGTAGAGAAGACAAGCCTTCCTAGCCTCGATCACATCTGCGCACCAAAGATCACATCAGAGACAAAATTGAAATACTAGTTTGTTTGAGAACATTACCTCTTACCCTCACGTTAATTATGTGTGATGTCTCCTACAAAGCGCATATTTAAATCGAAAGTGTACTCATATTTTTTGAAAAAGGGGGGATTTTCCTGTCTGGTAGAGACTGGAGAAAAACCGTGTGAAGCACACATCAACAAGATGGGAGGAGCCGAGTCGCATGCATCCAACTTAAAGCGATATTTAATAAACTTTAATCGAAAATGATTGACAACTGATACAGCAATGATAACGAAAGATAGGTTCAGGTTAGCCTATAATGATCTATGATGTATGTTGCCAGTTTTTTTCAAACAACTAGGCTATATATACTGATCACCCTGAGTCGGAGTCGGAGTCCTATCAGAATGATAGGACTCCGCATCCCTGTTTTAAAGGTCACTGATTTGCCAACTTTCAGAATAAGCACAGAGATACGATTAGATTTGCCGTAGAAGTCGGTGACGTTGTCTTTCCATTCTTTACTGATCCAGGAACCCATACCGCATGAGCTCCCGATACCTTTCCAGTAAAGCACACTTCCGTCTCCTCTCTGAAGCACCTCTTCACTGTTTCTCCTCATTTCGCACATACCAAGGATGTCTACTTTGACTTTGGAAAGGGCTCTTTCCAATTATTCTAACCGCATCTCTCCTTGTTGTCCTTCTTTTAATGTTCTTACGCTAAGCGTCCCAATTTTGAGTTGGGCAGTTGACTCTCTAGCATGCGTCTTCCTCCTCCGAGGACGGTTTGAGAGGAAAAATTCATTTGTTGCCAACCTATTGGTCACAGTCGGTGAGGTTGTTAATTGCCCATTGTGGCCTTGACGGATACGGCCTTCATTTTTGTTCTGATCCATGTTGATTAAAGGATTGAAGTCGTAATCCTCCACGGTGACTCAATCCGGCTTGGAGAATGGTTTTAAATCAGAGTTTGCCTTCTCTTAGACTGGCTACCATCCAAGGTTAATATGAGCCCAGTGCGAAGGTACTCGATCACGCCTGCACAAGCTGTAACAAGAACTAACGGGGGAACCACGAGAATGTGTTGTTGCAGGCACAGTTGGGAAGGAGGGGCCTTATGCGTGTGGGTCTGAACACAGCGGCAGTCACTTCCCCTGAGTTGCAAAGGCTCTTAGTTCAACTCTTGCTTGGATCTCTCCAAGTCCATCCTGGTCTTATATCGGAGTTTCCTTCTCCTAGTGCACATCTTTGTCAATTATGATTAAGTGCAGTTTAGGAACTCGACAGCTTAAATAGGCCCGTTGCAACGATGATTCCAGGAGGCCAGGTGTCCTACTTAAGCAGTTCCTTTTAACGAAGATGCATCAAGCTTTAATGTGGCATGCATTAATATCATCCTTAAAGTAATCCCTAAACTGAATGGATCATACTCATCGTGGGAACATATCTCAAGTGGTGTATAGCGCAAGGAAGTGTGATAGGGCCTATCTCATTCTGTCTTGTCATGGACTCTCTATCACCCATACAAAGAAATTCGTGTTTTTACAAATACGCCGATGATCTCACTGTCCTTCATCACATGCGTGCACAATCCGATGACCATCTCCAGAATGAAATTGACAATGTCCTCCACTGGACTGACAAACTTCAGCTTAATGTCAATCTTAGCAAGAGTAGTGTGATGGATGTGGTCAAAAAGAAGTCTGAATCTTTCACATTATAAGACGACATTCCCTTGAAGAGTGCTGTTGATGTGAAGATTCTCGGATGTCAATTTTTATGTGAATTGAAATGGAACAAATACATCAACTACTTTAATAAAGCTGAGAAACGAATTTTTCTTACTTTAAACCAGAACCAGTTTGGATGCAACGGAGACATCATCTACAAAGCTTATTGTGCTTACATAAGATCTGCTCTCCTTTACGCTTGTCCGGTATTTTGTAATATTCCTGACTATCTGTGCAACAAGCTTTTTCGACTTGAGAGAAGAGTCTTTAAAATTATTGATGACTCGGTCTCTGGCTTTAAGCGTTCGTCTTTATTAGACGTTGGCGACAAGCAGTGTACTAGTTTGTTCAAAGAAGTGTTGAAGTTTGAGGACCACCCGTTGAGAATTTTCTTTGATTACCGAAATGCATTGATGTGTAGAATTCGATGTGCATTGAAACGATTTGTGGCCAAGACTAAGCGTTATTAAATTCTTTCATTAAATATTGTAAATGACTGATCTGTCCACTCTCTCTTTATACTTCGATTAATATTTTATATCATGCGCAAATATGCATAGAATTTGTCAATGCGTTCGCCGCCTCTGTGAAACATAATACAGAATTTTTAATTTTTGATTTGAATTAATGCTTTGAGGAAAAGATGTTTCAAAAATGCATTTTTAAAATAACTATTACATTAAACTTATTTTTTTTAAACTTAATTCTCAAATTTAGTCTAAATATTTAATCGACTTGGATTACTCAGGGACCGGCAAATCAATATATATATATATATATATATATATATATATATATATATATATATAAGTTTATTCATTTAATGCTATCAAATAATGGCTTATCATAAAAAAAGAGTACAAGATGCAATCTGCATGCAATAAAGATCTGATAGGCCCTATGCAAACACTCGCTTGTGTATCTAGCAAGTGCTTCGTTTACTGCTATCAATGTGGGGACAGTACCAATGCTGCTGAGTGCTGATAATCAGTGAAACAGACGTCCTTTTCGTACTGAAAACCATCGAGAATCGGGCACTGCAGAGCATTAAATGTATAGACGATTGCTTCGTACTTTACAGTCGATAACGAACTTCAAATAATATTGAGCGCGTTCATTAGTGGCACTCAGTTTGAGATAGATCTGCAAAAAACTTAGTTTCAACAACAAACGCAGCAGCAGTTTAAGCTCTAAAAAATCATTTAAGAAAAAATATTATTCATTTCACATCAACATCAAAGCTGCCCACATCAGAAACGGGAAATGAATGACTAACAGAACGTTTCTGAAACCAAATTGTGCTTCAGTCAGCACATGCAGCAATTGGATTAAATATTTTCTTGAATTATTATCCACAGGAGCTTCTCATAAACCTCAAACAAATGATGACAGATCATCTACCGAAAAGCAGATTTCGTCTTAAAATGCCAATCATCTCCGATCAGTTTACACGGGACTCAATGATGTGAAAAAAATCAGCTTTCTCTCCCGAGTAATTTAATGCCACAAATAATTACGAATAAAAAATATGTACACAGCCCGGACGTATCTTACCTGCAAGTTAATAAAAGATTTTGCATGAGCTCGCACATCAGAATTGGTGATGGCGGAAATTACATAAGATTAATACTTCAGCCATCTCTTATGTAATTTCCGCCATCACCAATTCTGATGTGCGAGCTCATGCAAAATCTTTTATTAACTTGCAGGTAAGATACGTCCGGGCTGTGTACATATTTTTTATTCGTAATTATTTGTGGCATTAAATTACTCGGGAGAGAAAGCTGATTTTTTTCACATCATTGATTCATTATGGTCCTCCCGCCTTCAGCCATCTCTTATATATTATACACGGGACTTGATTTAGAGAACTCAAGAAGTGAGAAAGAAAAGTTGAGCGAAGACAGTGCACCAATAATCAAAAGTCTATTGAACAACCTTCCCATTAACTCTCAAATTCTGTCAAAAAGGCCATCTGAAAGGATGTTTGTCCAAAATCATTCATGTTTCTATTTCGCTGGCCACAATTGGAGCTATGCACACCAGGGAAATAAACAATAAATTGTCATTTTTTTGCCAAATTGTGTGAACGAATCGATTTAGCTCTCTTATTTGTGTGACTTTCTGCTACGAGTATTATTAACTTGTCCTTTGCAAGACGTATATACGCATAACGATTGTAATACCGCATGTCAGGGATGAGGAATCGGAAAGCAATTCCGATTGCGACTTAGGGTGTCGAATAAAGCTGTAATTTTGCAAAATCGACTCCGAGGGCGTTGGTTTTTTTCTTCGACTGAGGCGGATGCACCAAATCCGACTATTCTTCTTCTAATTTCACCGTAGCCGCATTCAATAAGATGTAAGCAGTCTTGGATGCAGTGATACTCACCGTAGCGGAAATTGACTTTGCACCGAGTGGTCAAACAAAGAAACGAATGTCTCCTCGTGTGTCTCCATCTGTTCCGTGGAAGTGGGAAGTTCGAGTGGGTAGACAGTTGCAGATGACTTACAACATAATCTATTGTTGATCGACGCGATAGGGAAAGGAATGATTATGGGCCAACTAACCATTCCTTGGGAAGAGAACGTTGAGGATGTCCATAAGAGGAAAACTGTCAAATAAGAAGAACTTGCCGAAGGGATTCAGAAGCAAGGATGGAAATGTGAGCTCATGCCCTATGAAGTGAGATGCCGCGGTTTCACTGCTCCATCGGTGAGGAAATTTCCTGTGAAGGCCGGTGTTAAAAGCGTAAACATTTGCATCAAGTAGTTGAGTGCAAAGGCGGAAGAAAGTAGCAGCTTTGTGTTAATGACTTAGGCGCAACGAGCTGTTTCGGACTCACCACATTGAGAGATTTTGAACTAAATGGGTCGAAATGTCGGTGACGGATGGCGTTCAGCTGATGATTCAGGTCCTTTTTGGGTGCAGCAGTTGCTGTTTCACATGACCAACTTATTCAGCGAAATTATTGAAAAAAATCATGCTTGCATGCACAGTGACCATCGCAAATGATGAAAAAAGTAGCGCAGGCCCAAAAAAATAGCACAGCAACAAAATTTCTTCAATTTTGGTGTTAAGGTAAAGCGAAACAATGATACAGAGTGCGATATAAAAACCATGACTAAATTTTTAAGTAGCATAACTTTCTCATCATTCAACAGAAATTAACAAATAAGGTCTCATTTTGAAGCCAATGCACATCTTTATCACAATAATCAACATAGCAATTGCTGTATTTAAGGATGAGTCTAAGGTTCATGCAAAGCAGAGGAACTCGAAAGCCAAGAAACTAGTTGAAAAGAACAGCGACTGAATGGGAAAGCAAGCCTACTTCCAGTTCTTCACTTAAGCGGCAATCATCATGGCACAGTCCTTCTGTTGCAGATGATCACAGCATGAATTTCGCATTTTCCTGTTTTACTCCACGTCTCTTCCAAGTTACGCCTGGGACACTTCCACAAAGTAATTAATTTTACAATGGATTGTTTGGCCTCACATCGAATGCAGACATGATACAAAGGGCTTTATGGTGATACGAGATATGCCATTCATGCGCTACATTCATTCACTTCTATTGCGTCAGTCGAAGCTGTAGCAGTGCGAACCTTACGCAGCAAATTGTAAGGAATGCTTTATTGCACTTTCGGTCAAGAAAATTGATTTTCTAACTTATGCTTAAGCCAATCCTCCATACATCGTATTTATTTGTTGCAATTCAGCCTAGTACAGTATGATATGTGTCTTAACTCATTATAAATTTCGCTATGCTCGGGACACTGAAGTATGGGAAGTGAAGTTCATAGTAAGCAGTATAAAATGCAAATTTCTGCTATGTCAAGATATCTTTTGAAAACTTGTTTCACAAGCACTCATACTTCAAGTACACCTGTGCTCTGTTATACAATTACACATCTTGCATCGCTATTAGCATGATGTATTTTTAAGCAAAACCTCACGCACGGGAGTAGTAAGCAAACCTCCACAACAAACACAGCGACCCCCCCCCTCGTGAGAGTCTTGGTCGACCGTCCAGGTTGACTTGGGCGGCCGACCAGGTTGCCAGATTTGGATGAAAAACGACAGAGTTAACGGCGAATTTTGGATGTCTTGGGCTCTACCGTCTAAACGGCAGCTCCAATGGCAGATCTGAGACCAGATTTGGAATCAGCGTCAAATTCTGCATCGGTAAGGTGATTTCCAGCTCAATCGGAGAAAAAATTTTTGGGACGTCCCCCCTCGGCAGCGTTGCTGCCAACTTTGCTTCTAGAGATCGTAGAAAGTCGTGCAATAGCTCGCTTGAAAGCTAAGAGTGAGACAAATTCAGTGAAAGAAACGACTTGTTTATATCTGTCTTCGTTTAGATGTGAGACGCCATTTAAGATTTGGGAAATTGGCGAAAAACGACAGAGTTAGAATTTTCCAAAAACAGCTCCAGCGGGCGAACAAAGGCTCGGATGGGTAAACGGAGACCAGATTTGGAATCAGCTTGATGTTATTGTCCAATGAGAATCATGCATTTCTCTATAAATAATGAGACTTTCGAGTGACAATCATTCTATCTTTGAATCGTATAAGTGACGGACGCACGTTCTCTCAGCTCATCTATCCTACTTTTCAACTAGAATGGTAAGTCGGAAAACTTCCCTCCACCTCCTTTCTTGAGTGTTAACCTAATCACATCTTTCCGCTTTCAGGCTTCTACATCACTTACCAGACTAGATGCTGATGTCCAGACGGTGCAAGGTTCGCTACAATCAAGCCATCAGCTGTTGAGACCGGTGGAGGAAACAACACAGGTACATAATCCTACACCGCTACAGCGTAAATTTAGACAAGGCATACGCTATTACGATCAAGCTATAGCACTGAAGACGGGAATGATCCCTTCCACAGACATGAGTGTGAAGAGGAATCAGTATGGAGACTACGTCATTATTCCTGTAGCTCCATACATACGTCGCCAGCTTGACATTATTGAAGAATTTGTGACACTAAATATGGATATCCCTACTCCCCTTGACGAAGTTTGGAGAGCGAGAGATGACAAGAATACACCATATAAAAATATATGGGAAGTGAACGACTTTCTCGCATTGGTGTTCTTACTATCGAAAGGATGGAGAACAAATAACACCCATCCGGTGTGAAGAGCTTGCAGAAGGCACTTGGAATATTCGTTTCACAATAAGCGGACTATATTATGGTTATCATAAGGATGATAAATTGGCCTCTATAGCGATGCATACTCAATCCATCCTATACATACCAAAGCAGCCAGATGTTGATAACAATATTGATCAAGTCCTCAACGAGAGCGGTGGGAAGCACAAGTCAGAGAAGAATGTTACCGGAAAACGCAAATCAAAGAAGGAGAATCGCTAATCCTTTCCTATCTCTACCTTATGACAATTCGCTTGTGTGCTTTGAGTGTCGTAGACGTGGTCTTATCAGATACATTTTACTTCTTCGCTGTCATCATGTTATTTGTGTATTTTGTCGTGAGCAGCATCGTTGCACTTCTTCTTATTGTAATATGTTATAGGATTTTTCATCCGATGAGCAAAACTATGTAATTTTCTTTTTAGTCATCCACCATCATTTTTATGGATTGTGAGGGTGAACCTGTACAGGAGCTCAGTGCTATTGCCATGGACAATTGCTCATATCAGATTGTTAGTGTTCATCACCATCATGCCAAGTGTGATCCCAAAGCTGATGGATGGGCGAGAAAACATATTCATGGACTTAATCAACAATATTTACAAGACTTTGGTCTGCCTAGTGAAAGTGCTCTTCTTATTGACTTTAAAAGATGGCTAGCAGCCTTCAATGTTGTACGTATCTTTTGTAATGATCCCTCCAAGGAGAGAAAGCTTTTTCCTAATCTAGTCATTAATGATATTCTACTTCCACCTTGGGATAATAGAGTTAATCAACACTATCATGAAGTTACGAAACGTTTCAAGGAACTGAGTGTTCCCATTTCAAATGTTCGTTGCAGTAGTTACATTCATAATCAATGTTCTTTTCCTCCTTACCTCAACACTGCCAAAGTAGGGTTTGGTTTTCATTGCTCTCTGTATGATAGTTACCAACTGTATCTACTTTATTTGTTTCAAACCCAAAATTTGTAATGCATGCTTGAAGAAGTCATTCAATTAAAGCTTTGTGTAAAGACTTGCTGTTTTTCATGCAATTGGAGGGATAGATCCAAGATCACAATGTCTTTCTCAAATGATTGTGGAACATTGAGTTTTCATAGGCAAAGTTTAAAAGGGACTATTCAAGATTATGTGATAACATTTCATAAAGATGAGATTAACATCAAATCAGTTATTGGTGATACTAGCACACTATTTTTGAAGTTAATGGATACGTTTTCTGATAAAATTGTAATGGTGCGATTAGTTGCGAAAATTCATTTCAGTCATTTTGGGAAAGAAGAGGTAGAAGATCGTTTCTTCCACTTTGTTTCCTATTCAATGGAAGTTGTAGATAATCCTGAAGAATTTTTTAAAAGACATATGGGAAAAATTGCTCAACAACTTGATGCATTTAACCATCATGGTAGCAGTCTAGTGATTGAAGCAATTTCACATATTCACATTCAACTTTCTATAAAAGAAACTTAAAGATGCAATGGTACTTGATCGTAGCACAATTGGTCTTCGAGTTATGTCTACTTACTCTCGAAGTATATTCCATCTGTACATGCGTCTATTATTTAGAAAAGGCTAGCTAGTTCATGTCGTCAAAAAGACTTGCTTTAGAAGTTGTTAGTAAGAGTGAAAATATGTGTGATGTATGTAAGCGAAAGGATGGAAGTGAAAAACGCATCTTTAAGAGATGTAAGCATACTTTCTGCCAGCGCCAGCTGTGTCACTTCTGCCATAAAAGTTAGTACCTATGTAAATATGGAAAAGTCAAGTTGTGACAATGGTAAATAGAAAAATGGCGAGACGTAAAAGTCGAAAGTCTTCAAAATTTTCCGCAGCCATTCGAGCTCTTCAACGAATGAAAGGAAATCACCGATATAATGCTAAGTAGTATATAGTGTGACATCCGGCGCGACGCTTCGCTTTGCTTCGCTTCGCTTGCGCCGGATGTCACACTTTTGCGGGTCTTTTAAAAAAATCAAAATTTCAAAAATTTCAAAAATTTAGGTAGACTTCAAATTTCACGTGGCCGAAGGCCGAAGGGCGAAAATTTAAGCGTTTTTAAAAATACCCAATTTTTCAAATTTTTCAAAATCTCAAAATTTGAGAATTACAATTTTCACCCTTAAAATCATGACCGTTCCAGGACACCGAAAATCATAAAAGTTAAGAATCTCAAAATTTGAGAATAACAGTTTTCTCGCTTAAATCATGACCGTTCCAGGACACCGAAAATCATAAAAGTTAAGAATTTCAAATTCATGAATTTTATCCATCTTTCAGGTTTTCAAAATATATCATGTGAGTAATAATATTTCTTTAAAAATGGAAGAAACAAAAGTGGATGAAACCGCAAGAATATATCCTTCGTTATCTCAATTAAAAACAGGTGAAATGGTTCTCAATTATTATTAAGATTAGAGCATTATGATAAATTAAGAAGACGCAATTATTACTTAGTCATTCTTCGTTATTGTATGCTCAACATTATTTAAAGTACTAATTGTGTGAACTAGAAGATCATTGTAACTCATAAACTCAAAATTATTCAATGAACCCGTACACTGGCTGATAATTGAAGAGAGAGAAACATCTAGCAGCTTTCCCCTAAAATTATCGTGCTATCTCTTGTCATTTCAATTTCCTCATCGGTAAACTTTTGGCATTTCAACTTACGCGTGCGTAAAGTTTTGACATTTCAATTTACCCCTACGTAAATTATTTTCAGAATCTGTTTTCAAAATCTATTTTCAAAATCCATTTGCAAAGTCTGTTTTCAAAATCCATTTGTAAAGTCTGTTTTCAAAATTCATTTAGCGTTTGCCAAACACATACGGGTAGTAAAGTACTTCCCATTGTGAAGACATGAATAGATTAAGCACATAAGAGTGCATTGACAATAAAAGCAAATGACAATAAAATTCTTCTTGTGAACACAGAACGCATAAACGCCGATATGCGGGTTAGTTGTTATGGCAATTTTAAACAATCATTTTAACGATGAAACATATTTTACAAATGAAGTTCATGAAGAAAATGGAAATATATAAAACAATATAGATTAGAATAATTATAGTATAATCATTTCAAAATCGAATAAGTAGTAAGGAAACACATCATTAGAGAACAGTTTTAAATCAATACCCCCTCCCTTCTGTCTTCTAGGGGTCCCTTAAGAAATTTTTTTATTATAAAATGAGCAACATAAATGAATTTTTGAAATTATATGGAACACAAACGACAACGAATTTCGACCTAAAGAAAATCGCAAATCAATTAGGAATAAAGAATTTTCATGTTCTAATGAGAGACGAATTACAATTCCTAAAAAATAGGCCAACAATAACTGTAAATTTCACAACAAATCTTCATACGTCAGATGAAAAAGGTGTACATTGGTCAGCAGGACAAAGAAATATAAACTGTTCTAATTATTATTTTGACTCATACGGACTTCCACCTACAAACGAAGTCAAAAAATTACTTGGCAATGGAATTTATAATACATTTCAAATTCAAAAACCAGGAACTACATATTGCGGTCAATTATGTCTTTATGTTTTATTTAAATTACAAAAAGGAGTATCATTTCTTGATATTATGTTAGAATTGAATAATAAAAATAATAATAATAATAATGATAATTAAAAATCAGTTCGTTGTGATTCATTTTGATAAAAACGGCCTCTGATATCCTCATTATCTAAATCTTTAATTTCATAAGTAAACGGATAAGTCTGATTTATTTTAGAAACTTCAAATATTTCTTTAGTCCAATAGCCAACAAAGCCTTTTTCAAATTTATTCTTATATTTAAATATTCTAACTCTATCTCCAATTTTAAATTTCGGCTTAAGTTTCTGCAAATTCGGATTACTCTCATTCGAATAATTATTCTCGAATATTTTCTTTCGTATCAAATCAGGGTCGTCAGAAGCATTCTTTGGAGTTTCTTCAATACCAGAATGAACTTTATTATTGTACTCTTCTACAACTCCTGGTAATATCTTCAACCATTTCTGATTTCTTTGCTCAGTAAATTTCTTGAATAATTTATTTTTTAACGTCCGATTGAATCTTTCTATCACTACAGATTTTCCTGCGTTTTCAGTTGAATAAACAGTTTCAAATAGTGGCTGAACGTTTCGGTTATAAAATTCCGACCCTTTATCAACAAACAATTTCCTTGGCTTTCTATTACTTTCTTTAAAGATTTCTTCAAACGCATATTTAACTGATAGACCACTTTTATTTTTTAAAGGCTTTACCCAAGCGTATCGTGTATATAAATCTATAACGGTCAATGCGTATTTGTAGTCCCTTTCATTCGGCATATGAATAAGATCAGCACTCCAAATATCATCTTTATTAAATACTTTTACTTTCAATAAATATTTAGGCTTTCTGTATTCCCTATGAATTTCGGACGCGTAGGTTCGAGCGTTGCTCTCAGACAGCTTTGCTGTCGTTTCATTTAAACCCTGACCGAATAATATTTTAGCTTGTAAAGCTTTCTTAACAAACATTCTTTCAATTTTTTCTCTAAATGTAGGATTTTGAATACTATCTAATTCTTGAATCATCTTCTTATCAGCTGCATGTCGAGAACTTAGATCATGATTTCGATAAGCTAAATCATGCCTGTAAGCGGCGGCATCTACTCTATTTATTGGTTCTTCACCTGGTTTTGGATTATTATTCTCATCTAGTCTTATATCTAATCGAGATCCTGGACCGGTATATGAATGACCAGGAAGATGTTTTTCTTTCGAATATTTACTCCAAATAAATCCAGGAAAGTTTTCTAATGCTTTTTGTATGTCACCTCCAATATGCTGACAGTTTGAGTTTTTATTTTTGTTTAATAGATAATTCAATAAATCTAAATTAACAATTTTTAATTTAATTAAATTTTCGGAATTTGTAGAATTCATTTTAAAAGATAAAAAAAAATTAAAAGATAAAATAAATGTTTTACCTAATAGAACTTTGTTCAGAGGCTTTAGCCGATCGGACCAAAGGTCCTGAGGTTATTACCGAATCATACTAGGACTTAGATATATTCCAGAACCATCTTTAGTTTCTTTAATTTCAATTAAATCATCAACATTGTGGAGAATATTTTTAAGAACACGTTTTCCTTCATCAACTAATTTTAATTTACTAATAAAATTATCTACTACTCCTTCACCCCTAGCAACTTTCTCTAACTCTCTATTATGTCGTTTTTGTTCTTCTAATGCTGCCTTCTCTGATTTATTTTTATTTACGGCTTGGACAATACCAGCTGTCCCACCTGCAACACTTCCTGCTGCAGCTATGCCACCTATTATTAGTGGAATTAATGGGAGAATCCCGCCATTCTTTTCTTCTTGTAATTGAATATTCTCTATCATTGGTTTACTTATGTAATACTTTTTTTGTTAATCGTAATAGTTTTAGGGGTATTTTTGTAAACAATATTACGTAATTTTAATTCAACAGTTTTATTATTATTACCTTTCGCTTGCGACATTTTAAATAAAAAAATTTTAAGTTACCAAAAAATTTTAATCTAGTCTAGTTATTAAAACATTGTAAGTTACCAAAAAATTTTAATCTATTCTAGTTAATAAAAAATTTCAAGTTACCAAAAAATTTTAATCTATTCTAGTTATTAAAAAATTTCAAGTTACTAAAAAATTTTAAGTTACCAAAAAATTTTAATCTATTCTAGTTATGAAAAATTTTAAGTTAAGAATTTTTAATCTATTCTACTTATGAAAAAATTTTAATTAACTTGTCCTTACCATCTTTCCATTAAGAATTTCAATAGAATATTTTACATCTTCTAGCAATAAACCATAAGCCATCAATGAAGTTGTGGAATCTTTTTTTTCAATATTAATTGTTAAATCACAGCCAGTCTTGATAATATCTTCAGATTGTGCACTTAAATCGAAACAGAAAACAGGATATAAATGTCTCCAATCTCCAGGAGTTAATTGTGGTTCAACTCCAAATTCTATACAAAGATTTCGATAAGAATCATATCCTTCCATAAATTGATTATTGGTATCATCGAATCTTAATGGATCAATTGGATATTGGGTTTGATTTAATGAAACTTGTAAACTTCGAATTGTATTAATATGAAAGATATTATTGTTCTTATCAAAACTTGGAGAATTATTTCTTTGAAATGTTAGTAATAAATATCTTGGGGTATTCGCAGTTCTAGTAAAATGCCAGTTAAATCTTTGTTCGGAAAAAGTTACTGAACTAGCAGTTCTCTTTAGAAAATTTACTGGAATTGGTTTGTTAGTATTTAATCTTTTTGCAATAGCTGTTTCAATCTCTAAACTAGGAGTAATATGCTTAATCCACCATTCAAGTCTATCAATTTTTAAATATGCTTTTTTTCCAGTCTTACCAAAAAAGATTAATTCATTATTTGCTGTACGATGAATTATTAATTTAAATTTTAATTGATATGATATTTTATCACAATCTAAATATCCGAATAATGGAGACAATGACCAATTTACTGTCTGTTTACTTTTTTTGTTAAATTCACGTCTTTCTTTATATGCATCATTATTTGTTTTATTTAAATGTTTTGCAATATTTTCTACATCTTTCGCAATTCCTGCGGCATCTGTTCCAGCGTGAGTTAAATCATCAACAATTATACCATCATTAGTATCAGGAAACCAACCTTCGATTTCATACTTTTTATTATTTTCACCAATTGTTACAAATCTAAGCATTGTATCAATTACACCTGGAGAATCACTTATTGTTTCTATATTTTGAGTTGCAACATCTAAACGCATTTGTGTAAATAATCTTGGAAAGAAATTATTCTCTAGTGCAATATTATCGGTTTCTGGTAATGGTGTTGTAAAATTGGCATCACTATATAAAGAATATTCACAATGTAAAAACGAATCAGGTAAATATATATAACTCTGCTGATTATCAACTTCAAAAATTAAATCACCTCCAGTATTTACTCTACTGGAAGATCCGGGATTCATAGCAATTCTTATATAGTCATTCTTTTTTTGATTATTACTGACGAACGGAGGATCGTCTAATCTAAATTTATTTTCGATAAGCGAAGACATTTTTATAAAAAATAATTTGACTTTTTGTTTTTCTCACAGACAGAAAAAAATTTTTACTAAAAAAATTACTAAACAATTTTACTAAAATATAATTTTAGAATTTTGCTAGACCAGCTCCGCTATTAATGCCATTACCTCTTATTTCTTCAATTGTTTTTTCATTATGTTTACTATCAGACGGAGCTCCGCTCCTCATGGTTTCCCCAACAGCAATGTTAGCAATTTTATTTTTTGTTTCCTCTGAAAGTTTTTTTAAATTTTTTAGTTCTTCAGAATCATTCCTAAGTTTACGAATAGCTTCTAGTTGTTTTAATTCGTTTTGAGACTTGACAGCATTTGATATTGCACTAGCTGTACTACCTATAGCAGCTGCTCCTTTTGCAGCAGATGTAATCAAATCTTTATTATTTTTAATTAAGTTAACGATACTTCCAATACCAGAAAAGATGCCAGCCCCTTCTTTTTGAACGGCACCTGCGGTGCCTAGGAACTTTTGTGTTCCGATTGTTTCTACATTGTTATAATGGTAAACAGATTTCATACGTGGTTCATGAGAAATTTTTTGATTTGAAGCAAAATGTTTAAGATTGTGTTTATAAATTATAGGCATTTTTTAGGATTAAATTTGACTTTTGGGAAAAATATCTACGTTCGGCTAAAGCCTCGAGGAGCTTCGCTCCGATTAAGATTTACGTTTGTGAATGGACAACAACTTCGAGATAACTTTATTAATCGACTGTTGAACTTTATCTATTGCGTCAAGCAGCGTGTGATGTACTTTAATTTCTTTTCTATTAACTTGCATTTTCTCCTGATTCATCTTCAACGCCGTTTTAAGTGCATTTAACTTAATTTTAAGAACATCTAATTGTCTTTTAACAGCATCTAACTGTTCTTTATTTTCTTTAGAGTTTTCTTGTAAATTTTTCTTTAATTCATTTTCTAAATTGATTTTAAGAGTTTTCATTTTATCAACTCTTTGATTAAGCGAGTTTACTTCATTTATTATTCTATTCATCTTTTTCATTTGTTGAGTAATTTTAGAACTTAATTCATCAACACTTTTTTGGAATGTAGCTTGTAACTGTTTTAAATTTTTTTTAATTCTTTCAGGTAGTTTTTCTATTTCATCTTCTAATTGTTCTTTTAACATTTTTATCTGATGTTTATTTTTAATGACTGCAGATTTTAAATTTATAGAAAGTAATATTAAAATTTTTGATTGTTCTGAAATCTTTTTAAAAAGTTTTGCTATATCTGCTTCTAGCTCTCTATCCTTTTTATCAAGTTTTAATAATTTTTCGTTTAATGATTTGTCATTAAGTTTAAGCAACTTCAATTCATTCATCAGTGGAACCAAAACATCGTTTATATATTTTTCTTTTAAGTCATTGATTTGTGTATCAACATATTGTTTATTTGTCAACTCTGTATTTTGTTGCGGAAGAATAGAAAGATGCAATGGACCAGATAAAACGTCTCCAGTTTTCATGATATAATTTTCTATCTCTATTTCTAATTCACGATTATTCGGGATATATGCACCTCCACCAACATTTGGTAACATCATTTTTAAAACAATAAAAAAGTAAAATTTTTTCTAAAAAAAATAAAAAAAATGGAAAAACCAAATTTAAAAAAATTATATTCGTCCGCATCATCCTGTTCTTCTTATTCGACGAGATCAACGGGATTTGAAAATAAATGTTTTGATAATAATAATAATAATAATCCATGTATAGATGTTAATATTTTATTTCAATTACAAGCCGAAATATTTAGAGAACAGACTAAAGGTTTACCTTCTATAGAAACTAATTATTGTTTATTTCCGGGGGATCCATTTATTAAATTTATGGAGATTGTTAGTAAATATAATGATGTAGCTTATGTGGAATTAAATAAAGAAAATATGGTTATAATAGGTCATAATAATGTTTATGGTTTTATTAGAGCAGTTTTGCCGATTAGTAATACTGATTGGATAGAAACTAAAATTATTAATTATATTAATATTAAAGAATTAGTTAAAAAATTAAAATCTTTTTCCAAAGAAAAAATTAGATTATTTGTTGATGAACAAAATCAATATAACATTCACATAGAGAGTAAAAAACATAACGAAGAATTATTATGTCAAGTATATTATAGAGATACAATTTATAAACAAGAAACATTAGAAATGCCGCAAAGATATGATGATGATACGTATATAGGATTATATTCCAACTTAAATATTAATTTATTAAAATCTTATATAAATGGTTTAGCTCAACAAGAGAAAATTTATATGTGGACTACACCTTATACTATTAACAATGACCATAATCATATTCATAATAAACGAACTGAAGGTTCTAGGGCTTTGCCCGATCTTAAACAATCTTATGATAATAATGATGATAATAATATAGATGATAATAATATAGATGATAATATAGATGATAATATAGATGATGATTCAGAAACATCTGAAAATGGTGTAAATGGTAAAAAAGATTATAAAAATATTAGTAATTATAAAAATTTATCTAAAATTCATTTTCTTACAATTGAAAATAATAATGATGGTATAGTTGAAGATACTGTTAGACAACTGTGTGTCGGGTCTACAAAATTTAAATTAGGATTTACATCTAATCAATTTAAAATTTTATCATCTTTAATAAAAACTAAAAGTGATTCAGATTATGGTGGTGTTATTAAATTTTCCAAAAGAGATCAAAGACCAATATTTTTCTCTATTATATTATTATCAGATAAAAGATGTAATTTAGAGTTAAATATTCCAATAAGAGAATGGTATCCTATCAGGGAATGGCATCCTATACCAAAAAGTGTAATTTATGATGATGATGAAGAATCAATTGATGATGATGATGAAGAATCAATAGTTAGTGAAAATAAATTTAAATTATCTTTTGATAAAACATTATATGATGAAACTTAATATGATAAAACTTAATAGAAAATACCAAAATATTCGATAAATATATTTTCATATGTAATAAAATTTTTAGATGTAATAAGTTTTTAGATGTAATAAATTTTTTAGATGTTATAAATTTTTTAGATGTTATAAATATTTTAGATGTGTTATAAATTTTTTAGATGTTATAAAATTTTTAGATGTAATAAAAAAATTATTATTCCCACGTGTCATCATCATCACTTAAATTACTCTCACAGATTATTGTTTGAAATATTTCAGCTTGAATATCTTCTCCGTTATAAGGTAACATAATTTCATTTTCATCAGGTGCTTGACGTTTAAGAATATTTATTTGACCAGAAAATTTTTTTTCTTCAGTATTATTATTTTTATCAGGAATACTAATTCCAGTTTCTAAAGATCGTTTCCATGGTTTATTAACTGTAGTCGATAATGTTTTCCCCGAATATGATTTTAGAAAATCTTCTACTTTTACTTTGTTTTGTGAATAACCTTTGAATGTTTTCTTTTCACTAAGTCTCCCTTGTTCATCTACAGTAATACAGTATTTTACTTTAGGTGCAATAAACATTGCAAAAATAATTCCACCATTTCCATAATCATTTTTCCCTTGACACAATTCTCCTCCAACATATCCAGCAGCGTCTAATTTATTAAAGAGCTCATTGGAAATATATATTGAATCAGTATCTGTATAATGAATGTATTTTTCTTTGAAACCATTAATTTCTAAAATAAAGTTATTCATGATTCTTCTAGAGTGAGAAAGAATGAAAGAACCTAAGTGTGATGGCATGAATGACGTCTTCCCATCTTTTACAATATTAGTTTTGAGAAATTCATCATCTTCCATTTCTACTTTCGCTAAATATTGTTCATCATTTAATTTTTCATAATCTTTTACTTCTTGAGTGAAATTTTTTCTCAATGTATTCTCATTCCATAAATGATATTTAGTGGTTATATCTTTTTGCACAGTTTTGCCATATAGCGAATTCATCAATAATTTAATTAACTCATCACCTACAGTATTTCCTTCTGTTTTATATCTTTTTCTCAAATTAAAAAGTTTTTCAATATAATTTCGAAATGGTGAAACTTGATAATTATTTTCATCAATTATACCATCAGTAATATGTAAGATTTTTCCCCCACATCTAACAATTTCTTTTATGTCTACAGAAGTTAATACATCATAACATATACCATTTCTAAACCTGATTACTTTTACATGAGAATTATTATTTTGATTTTTAACTTTATCTTTTATAGGAACTGGTTGGAAAAACATATCATTCGGATATTGAAACACAACTGTAAATATTCCAGTTTTAGGTCTAAATGTTTGAGTATTAAATTTATATACTATTTCCCGCTCTTCTTCTTGACGAAATTTTCTAGCTGATTCAGCTTTAGGGTATTCTGAATTTTCATCATACATAGCTGATGGATATAAAGATGTTGCATCAAAAGCCATTAGAAATTCATTTTTTTGTTCAAGTAGTTGATTTGAAATTTTCTTACAAATTTCAGTTTTATCTCCTAAATCTCGATACTGTTTCATTAAATCTATTAAATTATTTCCAGGGGACAAAGCCCCACCAGCGTAGCGACCAGGTAAATACTGTTTTAATATTGGTAACAAGATGCTACAAAATGGCGATATGTATTTTCTTATATTTGCTGAAACTCTTCCACCTTTAACAGATTTTCTAATATAATTTCTAGCCCATAAATCTATATGAGAATGAATATTTATATTGTCATTTTGTACGCTTTTCATCCAACCGTTAAATGTTAAAGCAGAGGATGTCAAATTAGTAGTTATATCTTCATCAACTAAATCTTGCATAACATTATTATATTTGTAGATACAAAAAGCTAAAGAAAGAATATCGTTAACTAAATATGGTCTCCATTCAATTTCTTTTTCTTTATAATTTTCATGTGTTATGTCTCCAATTTCATAATTTAATTTGCACACATTCGTAGGAATTTTAAAATTCTCACACCATTTAGAAAGACTTGTTTTTACATGTTGATAACTACATTTCATTATAATAGTTTGAAGTGCTAATTTACCTGAAGGTGAATCTTTTATCATATTGTTTTTAAATCTAAAAGATTTTTGGATGTATCTACTAACACATTCAGTTGTATAAGGATTTTGTAATGAAGCAGTCAATATTCCTCTTGAAGTTTTAAGAGGCGGTTTAGATAATTTAAAATTAGCTTTTATCGGAAAATAGGAATCAAAACCTGATGAATTGTGAGCTATTAAAGTTACTCTCGAATAATTAAATTTTCCAAGAGTTTTAAAAAATTGATGGATCGGACATACATCCTCTGGGTTTCCCCCGATCAAACATTCATCATCCTCAGTTCTCGTAAATATTTTCACACAATTTTGAAGTTTATTAAATTCTAATTCAGTTAAATTATTATACTCATTAATCTGTTTTTTAAGTTTTTTAATTTCATCTTCATCTTTTGATCGTTTAATTTTAATCATATCACTTAACAAACGTGTTTCTAATTCTTTCAATCTTTGTTTCGGTAAACAACATATAAATTTATTAAAATTAATAGCTCCTACAGCATAAGGAATAGGATGAGCTGTTGAACAGTTAGGATCAGGAAAAGTTTCGAGATCCCAAATATATGTTGAACCATAGTCAATTTTTTTCTTTGTTATGATTTTATATGGACGCGTTGTTAGATTTTCATCAGTAACTGTTTTATATATGGGTTTGAAATTATTTTCAATTTCTCTAATAGCTTTTAATTTATGAGATTTATTAGTTAAACAATAGTGACCAATTGTTGAACCAGCGTGAAAATAATTGTAATAAACATAATTATGAAACGTTTCAATTCCTCTAGGATTTAAATGACGATTGGCAGGACTATAATATTGAACACATTCTCCAAAATATTTATTGAATTGAGAAAATTTGCAGTTTGACATTACTCCTGTTCTAGATGTGGCTTTCTCTTTATATAAAAAATTATTAAACATTTCTTTCATCATTTCTCCTTGTTCTTCATTAAAACCTCGTAAAACATTATAACATTTAATAAAACAAAAATCTTCAGAAAGAATATAACAATATTCACCGAAATATTCTTTGATTCTATATTTCATATTAATCCCTGCCCCTCTATGCGATCTTTGTACTAACTTCATTCCAAAATCTTCATATTTAATATTACCTGTAAAAATCCATTCGTTAGCATCGGATTTCTCATCCAGATTCGAAAACCATGTTTCAAATGATTTTTTATTATAGAAGGTTACGTAAAAATTTTGAATTATATTTTCCTGATCTTTAACAACTTTTCCAAGTAAATTAATAGTTTTACCATTTGCTAAAAGTTTCCGCATATCATTTACTACATTAATAAAAGATACATTTTCATATTTAATTTCATTTGGATTAAATAAATTACATAAATCATCACCAAGTTCATCCTTAATTCTATCATCAAAAAAGATATCACTAATAGGAGTTTCTACTATTTCTTTTGTTCCACGTTTCTGTTTTTTAGTATTACGTCTAATACTACGCCTAGTACGTTTCTGTTTTTTAATACGTTTACTATGTTTAATTTGCGCATCAAACTCAGCAGTTTGGTTCTTGATTAATTCGTCAATCCTAGACGTTTGTCCGAGAGACATTTCACGATTCATATTTTTTAAAAGAAAAAATGAATTTTTACATAGAACCTCGGTTCCGTTTTTGCATATACACAGGAATATGTAATTGATGTAATGTTTCTAATTCATGTGCTGTTAAATGTTCTTTCTTAACCAACCACCATAAATTATTATACGCCAAAAATACTCGGAAACTTCTTAAACAAAGTGGAAAGTCTTTTGTTTTAACACACGGTTTAATACCATGTTTTGTTTTATAATCTGTAACGAGCGCTACGTATTTATGATGATAATAAAATCTAACTTCTTTCTTCGAATTTACAGGATTTGTAGGATGACGATAATCTTTTAAAACTGGTACATGCTCTATCTTATAATCATTCAACATATTTTTTTTTATTTTTATTAACAAAAAATTTATAAGAAAAAATTATTCGGCCACTCCGTTCGGTCACTCCGTTCGTTCACTCCTCGAAAATATTTTCTATAACTCTTTCATGAATTTTTTTATCAATATTAATTGTGATAAATCCATAATCTTTTGACCAAGCATTGTTACACGATTGTTTAAATTCATCTTTATTTCTTACACATAAATCTCTTAACAAATCACTTAAGTTTCTTGCATTTATTTCAAATAGTATAAATATATTTGCATTCTTTCTAATAACACTTCCGTCTAATGAATACATACTTTGTGTTAAATAAAACACACTACAGTTATTATGTCTACCTCTTGTGAAATAATTTCTCTGAACTGACTGATTTCTATCATTAACGCAGTCATCAAAAATTACACAATGTTTCATTGTTTTATCTAGTTTACTAGGATCTTGCATATTACCACTATCATCTATTAATTGTATTTTTATATGCTTATTTTTATTAGATTCTACTAACTGATTATTTTTTGTTGCTTCTTCACACCACGAACTTATTTCTTCTTCATCTTCAGATTTTTCATATTCTTTGAATAATGAAGCAATTGCTGTTTTTTTAAGATTATTTTCAAATCCATATTTTAAAAATTGATAGACTGGTTGTTCTGCTGTTGTTGTATAAATTATAAGATTGTTATAATCCAAAAAATTTGGAGTCGTTAAAATTTTAAATAATAGATACGTTTTTCCACAACCTGATCTTCCACAAATAACTGACAAAACTTTATTAGATAAATTTGGATGATGATTAAATTTAAGTTTTTTTTTATTTAATGGAGGTAGTTCACTCATTTTTTAATAAAAAAATTTATATTTATTTTTTTTTATTTTTTGTTTCTAAAGAAGAAGAAAATTAAACTTCTCTAGCTTCGCGTGGGAGTTTATACCTCTCGAACCAAAAGATCTATCATAATCTCTTCACCTCCAAAATTTATTTCTTGTCCTTTTTCATCAGTGATTCTAATGCCAATGTTGTTAATAGTTTTTCTTGTAATAGGAAAATATATTAATGTTTGTGGAATTACATTTAATCTATAACCAATTGGTACAGTAAAAGCTGGAAAACTGAATATTAAATTTGACAATTTACCATTTATATATCCTCCTTCAATAATGTCACAATGTACAACAATTGAATTTATTTCAGTTATTTTTGGAATCTTCTCACCTAAATGATAACCTTGACTATAGGTTTGTTTATTAAATCCTAATAGCTTTGACAATGATCTATCATGATTAAAATCAACTTGATGATTTTCGTCTAAAGTAAGAGAAAATTTATTAACTGCCGGTTCAACTGCAAAATGTAATTGTTTCTTATCTTTAAATGATATACCTAAATGTCTCTTAATTTCATTTGATATTGATTCAACTTCGTAAGAACCAGGAAAAAAAGTTAGTATTTTCCATGTTTTGCCTTTATCAGTAGAATATCTAAATTGATCATTCACATCTTTGATAACGTTTTGAATAGTGTTAAATGTAGAGAAACTAGTCAATACAATTTGATAATTTTTATTTTGTTCCAAATGTAGAATGGGTTCTAAATTACAAGTGTGTGATGAAGTAGTTGTTATAATTTTTAACGTCGTACTAAATTTTGATGAACCCAAAATCTCTGTTAAATTTTCTAAATGATTATTAATTTTGTCTAAATCTGCTGAACACATTTTTTAGTTAAAATTTTAAATAAATATTTTTTATAAAAAAATTAAAAACAACAACATATTTCAGCTGCGGGCGAAGCCCTGGAGGACATCAGAGATGTCCGGTTATACTTTTATAATCCTCTTCATTTAGAATCTTCTTTTCTAACAGTCTTTTCAATATAGCATGAATTTCATTGAAACTAGAATTATGTCCTTCTTTTATTGCAGATATTAAAATATTTAATCTATTTAGTAATTCTTGTGGATCATCTGGTAAAAATACAGTTGTTTCAGTTTTCTGTTTTTCAGATAAACCTTTTCCTACTTTAACCCCCGTTGATAATAAATTTTCTAATTGTTTATAACGTCTTCGAGATTTTACTGCACCAACTCTATCTAACATAGCTTTATATTTTATGAGATCTTCTACAGCATAATTATTTAAATCTGCTCCTCTTAAAAGATTAACAAAATTTCTATCTAAATTAAAAGGAGATTTATCTGGTGAAAAAATTAAACCTCGAAAAGGTCGTGGAAATATTTCTTTTTGACCGAGATAAAATCTAGGTATTGTTTTTCCATCTATAAATGAAATAGAATGTTCAAATTGCATAGATTTTGGTAATTTCTTATTAATGTTTGATTCTAGTAATCCATAGTCATCTAATATAGTTTTGTGCTCTGGATCTGTTATATCAATTTGTTTATCATTATTTGTACTTTCTTTTTCAAGAGTTTTAAATGGTTTCATAGTTTTTTCAAAATCAGTTTTTACTTGCTCGGTTTGCTGCATTTTTTCAAACATATCAGATTGAATACCAGCTTTTATCATTCTATGTTGAAGATGATTTTCTTTCATAATATTTCTTTGTTTTATTAACTCTTCTAATTGTTTTATTCTTTTAAAATTATCAGCTCTAATTTTATCCATTTTTAAAATATAATATTTGAATTTTGTGGTAACATTGAAATACAGCAAAAACATTTTACTGAACAAATTATTTTTTTATTGCTTTGTTGTCTGACATCTTTTCGTTTAAAGTTTTCTCGTTTTAAGTTTTGTTTAATAAAGTTTTGTTTAATAAAGATTTGCTTAAATTTTCGCTTAAAGTTTTTAGCTCTTCTAAAAAAATTTTGTCATTTTCTTCATTAGAAATTTTAGCATCACTAGAAATTTTGCCATCCTTTTTATTTTTATCATCAACTTTTTCGGACTGTAATTGAAAGGTTTGATTTACTTCATTAGCTATTTGATCAAATTTTTCAATCTCATCTAACGTAATAACATTATCATCACATACTCTTTGAAAGTAGTAATGTAGTTTATCATAGACTTCTTTAATATGTAAATGCTTAGTTTTTAATGATTTTCGTTTCTTAGTTATTAAAGATTTATCTAACATTGTAACAAGTGAAGTTGCAAAAACAGCCGTACCTGTTAAAGCTGTAGCAACTACTGGAATTACTAAAACACCTGAAGATATAACAATTGTTAAAGCACCTAAACTTATTGTTAAGAATATGCCAATTCCTTGTGTTACATTCTTAACTTTACTCCATCTCTTTCTTAATTTTTTATAATGCTCTAATCTTAATAATAATTGAGATTCCTTATCTTTCATATACCTAACTCTATCTTTGTGTTTTTCTTTATTCATTTTTTCAATGTTAATCTTTTCAATGTCCATTAAAGTAGAACTACGTTTATATGATAACGAAGGATATATTCTTGCGGTTCCTTCCATTTCTGAAGTTCCTTCCACTTTTGTTTCTTCCATTTTTAAAGAAATATTATTACTCACATGATATATTTTGAAAACCTGAAAGATGGATAAAATTCATGAATTTGAAATTCTTAACTTTTATGATTTTCGGTGTCCTGGAACGGTCATGATTTAAGCGAGAAAATTGTTATTCTCAAATTTTGAGATTCTTAACTTTTATGATTTTCGGTGTCCTGGAACGGTCATGATTTTAAGGGTGAAAATTGTAATTCTCAAATTTTGAGATTTTGAAAAATTTGAAAAATTGGGTATTTTTAAAAACGCTTAAATTTTCGCCCTTCGGCCTTCGGCCACGTGAAATTTGAAGTCTACCTAAATTTTTGAAATTTTTGAAATTTTGATTTTTTGAAAAAACCCGCAAAAGTGTGACATCCGGCGCAAGCGAAGCGAAGCAAAGCGAAGCGAAGCGTCGCGCCGGATGTCACACTATATACTACTATGCTATACGACATGCTAATGATAAATTTATTCGAGAAATTGTTTCTCATGTGAGAAGTTTGAGGACAAAGAAATCATCACCACAACAACGAAGGTTACTTAAGCTATATACTACAAAATTACGATTCATCTCCAATCCTAAAATCACACTTCAAAGAAAGCGGAAAACTCTGTCACAAAAGGGTGGTTTCCTTTCAGCAATACTTCCGATGTTAGCTCCTGTAGTGGGCAACGTATTAGGTAATATCTTTGGCTTTAAGCGTTAATTATGCAAATGTTGAGTCTTAAAGTATTAAAATGGATTTCAGACTTCAATGTGATAAAGTTCTGACTCTATCAGGTCTATCCCATGCAGGTAAAGCTGTTTTCACTCTGAATTTGCTAGACAAAAGAAAAGAACTGTTTAGGGAACCTATCAATCGAGTTATTTGATGTTATGGTATTCAGCAGCCGTCACTCTTTCAGGAATTGCAACGTCGTAACTTTATTCGAAATGAAGGAATTATTCGAGCTGATAAGATAGAGTCCAACGATGTCGTTGTATTGGATGATCTATTGAAGGAAAGCAAGAATTCTAAAGACGTTACAGATATGTTCACTCGCGTAGCACATCACAAAAGGTGCTTTATAATCTATATCACGCAAAATTTGTTTCCTGATGGGAAAGAAGCCCGCACACGAAACCTGAATACGCACTATTACGCTATCTTTAAAAATCCACGAGATATAAGTCAATTTGAAATTTTAGCACGACAAGTTGCACCCAGAGGATCAAAAGCCTTAATTGAAATTTTTCAAGCAGCAACTGAAAAACCACACGGCTACTTATTTATTGATTTTACACAAGAGTGTTCGGAAGAATTTAGATTTCGAAGTGATATTTTGAAAAAGCCTATGATTATCTACAAACTATGAGCTCCTATTCTCGCATGATTGTTATTCCTCAGGATAAATATGTATAATTGACTGCTTTACAGCAAGTAAAGCAACCTCTAGCAAATCAAATTTATAAGAAAGAACTGGACTGTCAGGAAAGTGAACATATTGAAGATCCATATCGCGCAGTTTTATTACAATCAGAAACTGTTGAAGAATTGAAAAGTTTGAAGAATAAGATGCGTGAGTCTGTTTCGACTGCTACACCTTTAGCATCTCGTGCACATGCAATAGCTCTTTTCAACAGCATTGAACCACATCTCAATGTGAATGATAGAGATGAAATCATTACAGATGATGATAAAATTATTAGCGCTTTGCGTTATGATAACTTGATTCAGTATGCAACGCGTAGAAAGCGTCGACAAGGCTATGTCCCACATGGTTGGCCATATTTTCTTCAACTATTGAAAAAGCATAATGTTCCAAAATTTGCATTGAATAATGAAACATTGAAAGAACTTGATTCTACTTCAGAAGTTGGTACTACTTCAAATGTTAATTCTGTTCCTAAAATTAGAAGTTTTACAATGCCAAGAAATTGGTTTAAGAGTTTACCTTCTACATTTCCTTCCACACTTACTAAAAAAACAAGAGGAAGAAAACGACGTAGATCTACACCCTCCAGGCAAACAAGAGAAAGAGATAGACGTAGAAGATCTCCACCAAAGAAATATATGTTCTCAGACTATAAACATGAAGCAGATGTGTTGCATGCTATGTAATGAACCGCCGGAGGTGCATGTTGATGTAACTTGCTGTGCCAGCTCTTACAGTGAGACTCCTAAGCAATGTGAAAATGAACGTAAATCTGCCAAATCTTGTGGCTGTTGTAAGTGTAAAAAGGCGAAAAAGAAAAAACATAAGAAGAAGGAGGAGGAGTCAGTCGTCATCGGATGAACTTTTAAAGTCAATATACTATGATGTGAAACATCCAGCAGGATTTGCATCTATAAAGAAATTTTCAAAAGCGAGTGGTCTTCCGCAATCACAAGTTAAACAATGGTTAAAGGGTCAGGCTACCTATACACTCCACAAACAAGCGAAAAATAAGTACCGTACCCGTCATTATATTACTGATGACCTTGATGAACAGTGGCAGGCAGATTTATGCGACGTTGCCTCCATTTCAAAACATAATCCGCAAATAATTTTATTTTGACAGTAATTGATATTTTCTCGCGATATGCGTGGGCTCAACCATTAAAAACTAAAGAAGGTAAACGAGTAGCAAAGGCATTTCAGTCAATTTTCCAAGAGGGTCGCATTCCAAAGAGTATTCAGAGTGATCAAGGAAAAGAGTTCGAAACTCAGCATGTGGGAAGATTGTTTGAGAGATATGACATTGAGTTGTTTAGTGTAAAGAGTGCCTATTAGGCTGCATTAGTTGAACGTCTTAACCGCACATTGAAAAATCGCATGTGGCGACATTTTACTGCCAACTTAACACAAAATTGGACAAAGATTCTACAAGATGCGGTACATGCCTACAATCACTCTGTGCATCGCTCTATTGGACTCAGACCAACAGATGTGAATGCTGACAATGTAGATGAAGTGCGTAAAACATTCCATCGTAAGCGTAATAATGCAAAAAGTGATGTAAAAATAGGCGATAAAGTTCGCATATCAAAAGTTAAGAGTGATTTTGCCAAAGGTTATCTCCCGAAATGGACAGAAGAAATTTTTAAAGTTTCAAACATCAATAAAAAAGACTCTCCCACAACTTACAAGTTAAAAGATTACGATAATGAATAAAAAGATGGCAGCTTTTACCGTGATGAAATTGAGGTAGTCACTGAAAGTGAAACATATTTAGTAGAGAAAAATCATCCCTTGCAAAAAACGTCAAGGCGAAGAATGGTGTCTTGTTAAATGGCTCGGTTATCCTTCAAGCATGAACTCTTGGATGCGTCGTGCAGACATTTTTCATCAAAGTGATCGCAAGTGATTTATGCAAAACTATAACTTGCGAGTTCAAGATTTAAGTAATGAATCCGACTGCATCGTTTTATTCACGGCCCTTCTATGTAAGTGGCGCGGGTACAATTTACAGTGGTGCTCGCCGTCAACGTGGAAGTAGTATATTTGGCGCACTGAAATCTGTTGTAAGTCCTCTCTTATCTACTGTCGGAAAAACTTTATGACGATCTGTTTTAAGTAATGCTGTTGGCTTTGCTGGCGATGTTGTCAATGATATTGCCAGTTGTAAAAATGTAAAGAGTACTTTACTAAATCGTTTCTAATTCGGTTTAAGAACATTACAGAAATCCTTAACTCGTAATCGACAAAAGAAAGCACCTAAACGAATGAATGTTAGAAGAAAAAGAAAACAGCGCGGAGCCGGTAAGAGGCGAACTTCACGCAAATCTAAGAAAAGGCATTCACGCGAACGCCGTGCGCGCTTCAATCCTTCATCGCGTGCTAAACGACGACGCTGTCATAACTTCTAGTCATGGAGTGTAAAACTTCAAATTTTTGTTTGTTTGATCAACAAGCGATGCAGACAGATATTCTTATTTCAAGTATTGTAGATTATCATCCTCGAACTACTGAGAATACTGGCTAATTGTATTTGTCATTCCTGGCGCTAGTGATGACTACATTGATTTAAGTTATGCGATGGTTGATGTGCGGTTCAGAATTCAGTAAGCAGATGGTACTAACATCGATGCTACACATAAGGTTGGTCTGAACAATTTACCGCTGGCAACACTATTTCGTGATGTTTCTCTAACTATTGGAGAGCAACAGGTAGAAGGTGGACACAGCGATTATCCCTATAAAGCATATTTCAATGCCCTATCACAGTTTCATCCGTCAGCACAAAAGAGTCATATGGAAGCAATGGGGTGGTATAGAGATGAAGCAACACAATTTGATAGTGAGACAAACGCTGTTTTTGTAAAGCGATCTGCTTTGATTAAAGGTAGTAAAGTATGTCAGCTATATGGTCCACTAAATCTTGACTTCGTCAGACAGTCAAAGTTTTTACTCTGTAATACCAGCATGTGCTAGATACCCTACCAACTACAGTAAAACAGTATCCCATCTTTATTGCATTGAACACTCAGTCAAAGAATTTAGAAGGTGAACATTGGAAAGCTATCTTTATTGGAAAAGACAGACGCGGTAAACTATTTGACTCTCTTGCTCAACATCCAAATATACCAACACAGCAGTGGTTGAGAAAACATACTCGTCAATATCAACGAAATGAGCGCACACTACAACATCCACTTTCATCAACTTGTGGTGCTTTCTTATTGCACTTCATTTTAAAACGTTTGCATGTACGTCGATTTAAATCTGTTATTCAAAAGTTTTCATGTAACCCATCTTCTAATGAAAAAATGATTTGTAAGTTCTATAATGATTTGAAATAAAACATCATCATATTGGAATAAAATTTGTTTCTATTTCATAATCCGCTTGGTATGTACAGATTCGATTAAATGGTCTAGGATTGTATCTGCTTGCACTTCTGATTTCACTCCAGTAATGATAACTTTACTGTTGTGAAAGATTGCAATATGTACAGGATTCCAACAATTAATGAGAGCTGCAGGAAAAAGTTCTGGCTCATAACACAAATTGTAGCTGCTGCCATGAATCTTCGAAAACGATACATTTTCACTCAATTGAGTAGAGATCACCATATTGTTCACAGTCAGATTCGACATCACGCACTTCTCCCTCTTCCATATCCGGCGTAGTAGCTTCTGCAGTTCTAAGCGCATTAACCGCGCCGATGAATGAGAAAGGGCGCCGAGAATTTGTACCGTCCCGTTTGGAAAGAGTTGAAGGTTCCGTAAATTGCTCATCTTCACCACTAACATTTGCGGTCGATCCGGATAATACTTGCTGTTTGGAATTTGTTGATGTATTGTTGCGAGATCGATTTTGGTATAGAGTCTGATGCGGCGGAGAATGTTGACGATGGTGTAGCGATGCCGTCTCATGATGAAGAAATGAGTAAATAGAGCGATGTATCTTCCTTTTATACTTTCCCAACTACCTTGATGAAGTGTGAGGCAGATAGAAAGTTGGGAATGATAGATTTGTATTCGTTGCTTTTTTAGTCGCAACCAAATGCGATTTCCTATGCGTGAATGTCTTTTCATGTAGAATTATTTCAAGTTCTTCATGATATGATTTAGGCATTGAAAATGTCGATATGATAAATCAAATTCTCTTCTCATATTTCCAGTATAGTCGTTGAAATAAACGTTTTGATCATAATCAATCTCAACATGTTGTAGGGAATCTAATTTCCAACTCTTCATGATGGAGCGTAACATTGTGTTGAAGGTGGTGTCTGATTAAGATTTGCATAGCAAAGAGATGAACTCTCGACGAATAAACGACATAATGGAGCGATGTATCCATCTTTTATATTTTTCCCAATTGTATTTGCGAAATGAAAAATAGATTGAGGAATCAGAATGACAGATTTGAATTTCATTTCTGTAATGTTGAAGCCAAACTTGATTACCCAAAGAGATGAATTTTAGCTTTTCAAAATATTCCAAATCCCTCATGATGTCATTAAGATTAAAAAATTGCCGCCATGTTAATGTAATTCCTCTCGATGTACTTCCATGAGAATTTCTGAAATGTACGTTTCCATTGCGATCAACTTTGATGTATTGTTGAGAATCCAAAATCCAAATCTTCATGATGTTATGCAAATTGGTAATATATAGATCACCAGAATATGAAAATGTCGTTTTACCATATTTTGCTTAGCAATGCAGCAACAAATAGATTTGCTAGTAATCGAGCCGCTATCTTTTCTACTCCCATCGATAATATACAACAGCTGAATGGAGAGTGGGAAGTAGGGGTCACACAACTTGTTCACAGTAACTGTGTCCATACTTTTGATCATGAGGTGATGACTATTAATATGAGACGCACAGCTGCTTACCAATGTGAAAAAGGCTGCCGAATATACATTCCACAATGGTCGAATATTCCACAATGGTCCGTATCTTTATACAGAAAGCGTATAGAGCCTTTAGGTGGTATCTTACATGAAACAAGAGTGTTGATGCCTCGCATTATTACTTCAGTTAAATTGGTTGTAGATTATTTGAACGAAGTGATTAATGAGCAACATGTCTCATTTTCTGAAAAAAGAAGGTGCTTTGTCTCTCACTATAAGTGGGAAAGATATTGAACTAATTATGGATAAAACTCTAATGGACATTTTGGGTTTTGATCAAAATATCTTTAAAAGTGGTACTGTAACCAAAGCTAGCGCAGACATGTCGCTATCGCGTCGCATTAACTATTTTCAGATATATTCCAATATTGGTGAAGATGTACGTGTGGGAGATGTTGAAGCTCCACTGCTATCAATGATACCATACCAGCCAAAAAACTGCAGTATTTTATCTGAGCATACTTTCAAAGAAATTGCATTATACAAAGCTGAAATCAAACTACATCACACAAATTGATATTGCAATTTATGACGATGCTGGTGCGTTGATTCCTTTTCATAAAGATGCTGTAACAAGTATCACACTACATTTCCGAATGAAGAGTTAATGCAAAAGTATGCTAATATATTTTTCCAATGTGATTAGCATGGAAAGTGAAAATAGAGATTCGTTTCTAATTTACTTACCCAGTAATGCTTCTATGAACAAATTTCCTAATAATAAACCATCAGACTTTCGAGTAGAATTAAATCGCTCACTACATCTAGAAGGTTAATGGGAAGTAGGTGTTTCCAGCATTTGCTATGATGGCAATATCCAGAATGTGAATGATTTGGAAGAAATGATATTGACTCCTCGCACCCATGATGGAATAACGATGAATAATACATTCCAGTTCCCATACAATTTAACATCAGATGGAAAGTGGAACTATGAATGGATTCAGATAAAATCAGATTATTATGGACCATTTGGGAATGAGAAAATTATTAAGGCATTCAATAGTGGCAATACTTCCATCATGAAGAATAAGGAATAGAAGGTTTATGAGTTTGCTATCATTGGAATGGGAGACAGTTCCTTCGCTTTTATTCTTTTACTAAAGGTCTTACACTGAGGTTGCATAATGAATTCTATCCACATCTCGGTTTTGTCCATGGACTACATCTAACGTCAATTGCTACTGCAAATGTCAAAAAAGTTTATTCAAATCGAATCAACAAATTTCATTATAAATTTAAAATATTTGATGAAGATGTTGTAGAATGTGAAGAACGCATCATTTTGAAAAAGCGTGGTGTTCAACCTTCATCACTTATTGAGTCAGTAAAACGATTGAATGAGACTGTGGGTAAGAAGCATGGAGAGAAAATTATGGCGGACAAGTATAAGTTGGTTATTCAGAAATATAGTGACAAATTTACAGTTTATTTCTCTCCAACCTTGCGTCATTTTGTAAGACATCCAACACTTATTATTGGAAGCGGTTTGGTTTATGCTTCTCATGACTATCACACTAAAGCTGATTCAGTTAATGATGAATGGTGGGTGGACATCTATGGTGATCGCATCAAGAAAATTTACCAGTCTTATCAAGAATCAAACGTTCCTATCAATATAATGCCGCGTCTATATCATGCAGTTGAAAGCTTCATTCATGTAATCAATCCTTATATACAACAGAAGTTGAAGCATGTGATGAAAAGTAAATATGATGTAAAGACACACCACATTTCGTTTTCAATTGAAAATCAACGCGTTGTTCTGAAACTGGGTGATGACATTCAATGTTAATTGAGCAAAAATTTGAAAAAAATCTTTGGTTTTTCAATGCTACAAAATATGTTTACTGCTGCGCATACGATTGGTATAGAAACACCAATGACACTTGATAAACATGAACAACACCCTTACATTCAATGTGATTTGATTCTACCTATTTCTGTTGGCAAGAAAAAAGAACACATTTCACGTGATTTCATTCATGATAAGGATGCTTTATATGGAATAGTCGAGAAGATGTTTCAACCTATTTTCTACCATCCTGTTATCAAGCAAACTATACCATCTATTTCTATCAAAATTACAAATGGTCTACATGAGTGCATCCATGTCAAAGATACTAAATCCCTCGTAACTTAATTGTTTCGGAAAACAAAGTGAAGTCATTGTGATATGTTTATTGAAATATAATATGTGTATGAAAAAGTCTTTTCACAGATATAGGGGGAATGGGCTGACTGTAGGCATATATTCACAAGGAAGTGCAATCTAAAGCGATAGATAAAACAACAATGAATGTCAACAAAAGCATCATCAAAATACTGATTTGAGGCTGAATCTATTTACACATCCCCTGAATGTGTTAGTGTGAGTTTAATTCTTTTGGATAGTGATATGTTTGTATCAGGATGTCCATGTGGAAGAGATATGCTATGTCCTATCCAACACCTCCTTTCCTCCTACGCTGAAAGTGCTCGCTTTCTAAATGTATGAGTTTTTACCCCATGCGTCTTTGATTTTAAGATGGTCATGTTGACAAACGTTACACACTTACTTTTAAAGGCCTTCTTATAGACCATATGTATCATATTTACAACAATCGACTTAGATATGCCTTTTGCGCGCTTAATACTGTCACTGGAGTCTTTTGGTTTCATAGAATACATTTTGAGACGAAGAAGAATCATTTCCTTAATTTCTTTTTCTGCCATTTCATCTTTAAAGCATCCTAATTTTGCTTTATTTTTAGTAGAGTATAGTGGGTGATCTGTAGGATAATTTGAATCAAAATAATTTTCTAAAGATTTTCCTATTTCATTGAAGTTTAACTCTTTCTGAGCAGTGATACTTAAAAAGGAACTGTCTGTACCACCCAGCAAACGCACGTCTTTAATTAGAGGACATGTTTTTAACATTCTATAGAAGAGTTGATACATTTCAAGCTTGGAATAATCTAATACAGCTTGTCCAATGTAGATGGGCTTGCACAACTCTACTTCGGATTTTATCATTTTAACACCAACCAACTCATCATCTATAATATCTCTATCAATAAAGAGAGGCGATGCCGCTAACTTTTGAAATTTATCATTATGATTCGAAAGTTTATAGTTTATTAGTTTTCTAACATCCTCCATCGTCTTACCAAAAAGACTATTATTCTTATATTCATAAAAATCTTTTTCAAAATTATTTTGGGCTAGTGCACGTTTCTGGCTGTTACTATCAATATATGGTTTCAGAAAGGCTTTCTGTCTAAATTTGATAATGCGGTGAACTGTTTTTAGAATCATGCCCATTTCTAAACAAAATTTTAAGATGGAAAAGTTGACTAGATAATTTTCTTTATCAAATTGAGTAAGCAAAAGTTTGCGACAAGGCTTATACTTGGGGAGTCCACTCCCTTCTAAATCTTTATGAAATTGTTTCATAAAGTCCGAAAACATATCTTCAGTCACTTTACCTGATTCGGGCGCAAGTGGAAAATCCACAGTTTTATTTTTAATACTATTTGGATAGATAAGATCTACCTCAAACTAACATCCCCAATCACCATCATCTGGAATAGCTAGTATGTTTGAAGGATTGGAGAAATGTTGAATTTCACTATCACCTAGCCAGCTGAACTCAGGATGAGGTAGAGGTTTGGATAGTGAACTACCATATAAATTATTCTGGTCAAAGTACTTTAGATGAATCTGATCATCATCTACTATTTTTGATTTTATTTGATGTCTATTTACAAATGTGAGACCACCGCGAATTCCTCGCTCAAATAAATTATACATCTCTGGATCTTGTAAAAGATGGATGGTCTCTCCAGTCATTTTAAAAGCAGACTGGAATGACATGGCTGGAAGACTGACAAAATGGATAGGGTCTAATTTATCTTCTTCTAATGTCACTCGTCGAAACTCCTGAAATACGTCAGCCAGCAAAAATACATCTAATTTTAGATAGGCGATCATATAATCGCTAAACGTTTAACAGTCAAACTTTGTCCATGCAACGTGAGCATGATTGTAATCTTCTACCTTACATTCTATACCAGTCAAATAATTTTTAAATTTATCTATTGATGGAAGAGAAGTCTCACTAAGTTTAGAAATGTTGTCAAAGTATGTATATGGAAACACTCCTTTGCATGTGATGACTTCATCTATCAAGTTAGGATATTGTTTCTTCAAATTTTGAGTAAGTGGAAGAGACTTAAAATTTTGAACGAGAGATGCTAGTGATGAAGTCATGAATTGATAGGAATCTAGAAATTTTATATCAAAATAGAGTGTCATATTTTCTTTAGTCTTGTCAACTGGTACTTTTGCTGTCTTGGACATAAACTTTTCTCTCGTTTCAGCTATAACATTCATCAACCACCCCTTCATTTTTCCTAACCCCACTTTTATTATCATATGGCTGTCATAGCCTTTGAAGTTATGAAAAATTACGGGTAGAGTGCGCTGTTTTATTCTTAGAGAAAAATTGAATCTTGAACACACTGCGTTTCTAAATTTACCAGTGATGTGATCATGGTCGCGCACTTTCTTAATTTTACCCTCATCAAACGTTTTATTGCATTTTGAGAAGACTTTACAACTTTCAAATTTTACCTGATCATCTGCTGTCATATTTAATGATCTGTGATTGAGTTCACTATCATATTTTTGTTGAAATTTACTAGCACTTTCCAGGAATTGCAAGAATTTGTGTATACAATCCTCACCTTGCCAGACGTGCATTTTATTATTTTTATTTTGGAAATGGTTATGCCATACCTCATAACAGGATATGGCTGCTGGTTTGAGGATGTTATCATCAATATAGCATTCAATGTCAGCATAGATGACACGAAGAGGACTTAATTCACTACCATTCTCTCTATATGAAAAGATTTTATCTTTGGGCATGCGTTCGATTTGCAATTTACCTCGCTTACACCATTCATAATGTGTTTGAAATTTGTCTTTTGACCAGAAGGATCTCATACAGCGGTCATATATGAAATGCTCCCCCTTTTGGATGTTAAGTGTGAATATAGTCGATGTATACTTGGAATACCGCAGTAATGCCATTGTTGACTGCCATCCTCATATACCAACAAGAGGTTGACAACACGATCATAAGTTGATGAACGTTTGTTGTAGCGTACACCTTTAAGTCCTTTTTGCCAGACGTGAACAACTATTTTAATTTCATTTAATTTTTCAAATTTCTCTATATCTTTCAATTTCATATCTTCACTATTGCAGTCATTAAATTTCAATTCATTCTCCCATTGATGATATTTGATTTTACGGAAACGGTTGTTCTGTACATCATGATAGTGGAGAATGGATAAAACCGCACACTTAAAACAGTGCGACTCACAATCTATAGAAATGACTGCATTCTTGGCTCTTAACGTTTTTGGAAGATTGAAGGAGCCTCGATGGTAATATTCTAATAGAGTAATTTTAAACTTGGAAGATTCTATGCCATCAAAAATTAAACCACTATCGCGCTCGTTAAATTTATCAATATTTGATTTTAGTCCTTGGATGTGAAAATTTAACCAATCTTCTTTATCGACTACCTCTGTAGCAGGAAAGGAGGATATGTAAAACACCAACCTCTGTACTATTTCACCGGCATGATAATCAACTTTAACATATTTTATTTTAAGGTAGATGAGCGCCTTTATTCTAAACTGCTCTAAATTATGAAAGGGAGCATCTATCAATGTTGAATTTTGATGGAACCACTCCGGACAATCAGCAATAGTTTCTGAGGATTCCATATGGTAATTTCTCAATACTTTATTGAGCTATACTTCAGTTAGTCGAATAGAGGAGGTGCTGTTGCTATAACTATCACTTGTGTGTGTGGTGAAGTCTATGTGAAGATAATTCAAAACCGGTTTCAAAAGATTGGAAACAAAAGTCACAAGTAAAGGAGACATGTTGAATAGAATCATTCTCACCTCGGGAGATTGATGATGTCTTGGGTTGACATACACTTTGTCTGATGTGTCGGGCGAGATCACGCTTCCTCGTAAAGATGTGACCACAATCAGCGCATTCCCGCTCATTAGATTCCCGCGACTGACCGCTTGAGCTGGTACTAACATCACCTGAAAGACAAATCATTCTATCATCTATATTAAAGTTATACAACCTACCTTCACTTAACATCTCTAAAGTTCCCCGAGAAGGGAGCGATTTGGTGATGAAGTAGATGCCTGAAATTGAGAAAGATGCAATTAGCCAAGCGTTTGAGGGAGATGAGTGAGGAAATCTTCAACTTACCATTTCAACGAAATCAAGTTTAAGTATGATACTTCAGTGTCAGAAAATTGTATAGTTTATATAGAATGAAAAATAAGTCTGTTTCCCCCCTTTTATATACTCTCATACTCGGCATTCATTGGCTATTCATTTGATTGGCTACTTACTTGTACTTAAGCACTAAGAAATCAAGTTTATACCATAAAGTTTGAAGTCATGAATTCACCAACAGCAATTCTCTCCGTGGACACATCAACTTGCCCTCCCGCTCCAAAGAAGGTGAAGTTGGAGAAGAAGAAACTAGTGGAGGATATTCCAAGCTTGGAGTATCCGACTCTGACTGAGGAAGAGGAGATGGAAATGATTTATGTGAGGTGGAAGTACCTAGTTTATAACAAGGAGGATGTGTCGAAGGAGGATGATATCAGTTTTCTCCATGACATACGGAGATGGTATAGTCCATCGTCTCAACCCAGGAACAAGATTGAATGGGACTATGTATCTGGTGTATTGGCTGCAGCCGAGGAAAGACTGCGACAGCTGAAATGCTGGTGTGATAACTGTGAATCACTGTGGGAGAATGTGACTCCAGAAGAGCTTCTAAATTTTTTGTAATTTCTGAATATATGTTTCATTTGTTATATCTGTCTGTTTTCACTTATTTCTGGGTAATGTAGTCATCAACATCATAGTGAAAAATCTAATCATTTGACAGCTCAGTATAAATCATAGCAGCTGATAATTGATACAATCATTCTTTCAAGGGTACTACCTCTATTACTGAGGATAAATGATAAAGGGATTGAATATCAAAAAACAGAGACATGTAGTTCTTTAGATTTATCCACAATTGAAGTACATATACTTTATAGCGAGGAAAAGTCAAGTGGTAGAACCTCTAAGTCTTTGTAAACTTTGTAACACCTTAGTCGTTTAGCGGCATCTGGCGCTTTTCTCACACGTGTTGACTTCGGTGTCCATTCTTCGTCTATCCAGACAATTTTTACAGTCTTGTCTTTGTCGTAAGTCTCTTTCTGTCCACACTTGCCTTCATTCCACTCATTGATGATCACAAAATTACTTGATGTTTCTGACTTTGCCATGTTAGACTCCTAGTTCGTATAATGTGAATGAGAAGTGTTACAATCTTCTGAGATATATAGTCTTCATTTAAATTAGAATAAATCTGATTGGCTGTTGAGGGACTCATTGTTAAATAACTATATAAGTGAAACGATTGCAGCATTTCTCATTCACTTTATACGAAGTAGCAGACTAACATGTCAGACTCTCAAGCATTGGAAATATTTAACCAAGTATTTGAAGTCATTGACGAGTGGGATCAAGACAAGTGTAAACAGGAGGAGGAGTCCCGCGAGAAAGTCGTCGTCATTGAAAAAATTGTGTGGACTGATGGTGAATTCACACCAAAAACGACGCGTGTGAGAAAAGTGCCAGGTGCTCCCAAGCGCCAAAAACATTTTACAATCTATCCAAATTTAAAAGTGATCCCTCTCAACTTTGAGTGAAAAATAAACCTACATACTACATGTCTTTGTTTTTGCAATGTATTGATCTGGAAATGGAAATAAAGGGAAGAATTTGGATATGGGGTTAATTGTATACATGGTTGCAAATATCATTAGTAAAGAGAGAAGATGTGTATGTTTGCGTGTGGCGCAAGAGTGCCCTCCCATTTCATCCCTTCATCATTTAGCCTCAATGATAGAGGCACTTTTTAAGAGAACTCATGAATCATTCTCAGATAACGTATGCAATGGAGAATTTAAAAAGTAACCTGCGGCAGATAGCTAAGACTCAACCGATTGGCGTTGCGGTTCAAAGTGCTACGTTGAGCGAAGAGACCAAGACGACCGTTGGAAAGTCGGATTAAGGTAAGTCTCAAGCCCTTGCCACACTCATCACTACGATATCATCCGCTGTCTCAGGAGAGATCGCCCACCAACAGGAAGAATTATACCGAAGTTCTCCGTGCCATGCAACGTTAAAGTTGACTGATAGCAGATATAACTTTGTGATTATATTTTTTTTATATTCGTGTGATAGATTCAGTCAGACCAAAATCTGTCCAGGGCAAACCACGAGGAGTTACTATCACATTTTGCCCCATGGTGGTCTCTTAAAGACCGATAGTTCGTTCTCGGATGCATGCCTAGATTTGGCCGATTCCGCTGAGAGAGACTTTTAATCTCTCTATGTCAGCGGCATCGACCTCCTCTACTTCCATCCGACTGTTAGAGGGCGGTATATATCCCCACTCTGTTGAATCGACATCATCGGTAGCCGATGAGCCGATTCGAGCAAGATTGTTGTAAATTCTCTCTTGCTCCTCCATCTGCGAAATCTCATAAAATAAATTTCTCGGCTTTAACCGAGGCTTGTCAGGAGAGCTGACTAGCGTGCTTGGCGTCTGCATGATGAAGACTAAAATGAAAATGGAAGAGAGGCAATGGTTTATATACCTCTCTGAGACAAAGATATGACTATATTTCTTTTACTTGTGTGATAGATTCAGTCAGACCAAAGTCTGTCCAGGGCAAACCACGTGGAGGTACCATCACTTTTTGCCCTCTTAAAGGCTCTTTTGGCTCTTAAAAGCCGTTGGTTCGTTCACGTCGCATCTGAAAAATAGAAAGAAAATAGATGAAATTATATTCAAGTGATAGAGATGATATTAACTTACCAAAAATTAACTTAATCGGTTCGTTGAACCTTCGATGACGGTGGATGGGGAAGATATTTGGCCGGCAGTTTCCGCTTGCGGTGGCGCAATTCCTTAATGTCACCATCATGCTTGATAGAGATGTGTAGGCAGCGCATTTCCGCCATCGCTCCATCGTAGCACTCAAATGTGGTGTCCAGGTCCTCACTTTCAATTATTATGTTGTCGACAATTCTGCTGTTGACGACGGGAAGGTGGAGCGTTGTTCGTCTCTCCTCTTTCTTTTGACTTTCAGTGAGGCTTATTTTGAGTTGTTCAAGTTTCAACTTTAACGTCTCTTCCTGAGCTTTTAAAGTCTTTATGTAGGTAGCCTGCTCAGTGACACGTTTTTCGCTGCTAAGCGCCCTTTCGCGGACAGGTTCTAAATCTAGGACTTGAGTCTTGAGGGCCCTATTCTCAGCTACCTGACTCTTGAGGTGAAAATTCTCGTCCCTAAGAGCCGCACATTCGTTCTTATAACGAGCCAGTTCGTCCTTCAATTTGGTAAGTGCGTACTCCTGGCTCACGTTTGCGATCTGGGCATCCTTGTTCCAGAAACTTTTCGTCCCTAAGAGCCGCACATTCGTTCTTATAACGAGCCAGTTCGTCCTTCAATTTGGTAAGTGCGTACTCCTGGCTCACTTTTGCGATCTGGGTATCCTTGTTCCAGCTCTCTGTTTGCTGCTTGATCCCCGTCTTTACTGGGGAAGACTGCTGCGTGATCGCTTTCTTTATAGGGGAAGACTGGTTTGATGGTTTTCCTATGTCTTCCACTTTCCTATCAATGACGACCTCCTCAGAATCGGAGTCGTCTGAGCTTTCCGATCCACTTAGATGTTCTGTGGTCGGAGCAGTAGGAGACAAGATGGTATCAATTGCTTCTTGCAGTGCTGCGTCTAAATCGATAGATGTTTGCTCGAAATAGGGCGCGATCAATTTGCCGATGTCGGATGACGTGTAGTTGGCAACTTTCTTAATTGGACATTCGGCGTGGGCAATGTAAAATGCCGTATGGTCCTTGCCTTTTAAAAATTTTGGGCAATGTGTGCAGCCGGAAATAACACCTCTTTCCTCGTGAAAGTGAGGAGTATTTTTTATATCTATTGATGTGGCGTTTAAATTCGCCGCCTCTCTTAATCTCTCCACAAGAGCAGTTTTGAATAAAAATTTTGAGTTGCCTCGCATATTCTGTAGAAGGAAAGATGAAATAGAATTACTGACAAGCAACATCGACAATCATTTTAAAAATCCAACTGATATGTCATTCAATACTTGAGGATAGACAAGCTAGGCTGATGAATCCGTTACAGGCACTACTCAGAGGGGATCTTATCCCGACTCCAAGGCCTTGGCCCTCAAATCCAACCTCCCGCGGACAGAGCGTGCGTCATATCACTGTGTTGGTATTCGGACCCCGATTTTGACATGAAAACCGGTGGAGTCATTTACATCAGGAAGCAAGTCTCGAGCCGAAGCTCGCCTCTGACAACTTTATAAAGGTCTTTATTGAAATCAGAAGGTTTGAAAACTCCGAAAAATCACCAAAATAATGAATTTAAATTTTTCAACTTTCTAGTACTACGTATGAAATTTTACAGGTAGTCTGCAAATATAGGTCTGATCAATAGCGATCGAATATTTTTTGAATCAAGTCAAAAGGACTTGTAGAAGCAAAATTACAAGCCTTTAAAGTTTTGGAGTCTTTTATGGCCTGGAGACTAAGGCCATCTCCTGGCTAACCTTTAAGTCTGACGCCTTAGCTGATATCAGCAATGAAATTTTCTAAGTCGGCTTCCTACGGAGACCACTAGCTTTAGAGAGACGACCTACCTTTGACAATCTCTCTCGTCTTAATGAAAAGTCTGATTCGGTTCCCAGCTTATAGGCCTATAGTTTGTGGCGATCAGCTGATGACGCAATCTCAATCATCCAAAACTTTAAACGCTTCTATCACCGATTCTAGAGGTCCGATTGAGCTGGCAAATTTACCATGTCGATGCAGAATTTCCCATCCGATGCTTCGTTTTGGCTCTAGAGCCCAATACATACCAAATTCACCGTTAACTGTCGTTTTTTGGAAAAATTTTGAAATTTTTTCTCTCCGATTGAGCTGGAAATCATCCTACCAATGCAGAATTTGACGCTGAATCCAAATATGCCCTCCGTTTTCCCATCCGATGCTTCGTTTCTGCTCTAGAGCCCAAAACATACCAAATTCATCGTTAACTCTGTTGTTTTTTGGAAAAATTTTGAAATTTTTTCTCTCCGATTGAGCTGGAAATCATCCTACCGATGCAGAATTTGACGCTGATTCCTAATCTGGTCTCAGATCTGCCATTGGAGCAGCCGTTTAGCCGCTAGAGCCCAAGACATCCCAAATTCGCCGTTAACTCTGTCGTTTTTCGCCAATTTCCCAAATCTTAAATGGCGTCTCACATCTAAACGAAGACAGATATAAACAAGTCGTTTCTTTCACTGAATTTTTCTCACTCTTAGCTTTCAAGCGAGCTATTGCACGACTGTCTACAATCTCTAGAAGCAAAGTTGGAAGCAACGCTGCCGAGGGGGGACGTCCCAAAAATTTTTTCTCCGATTGAGCTGGAAATCACCTTACCGATGCAGAATTTGACGCTGATTCCAAATCTGGTCTCAGATCTGCCATTGGAGCTGCCGTTTAGACGGTAGAGCCCAAAACATCCCAAATTCACCGTTAACTCTGTCGTTTTTCATCCAAATCTGGCAACCTGTTCTTATTACATATTATTATTATTATTTTTATTACCGGTTTTATTACATACAACAACAATAAAGACTCTCACGAGGGGGGGCGCTGTGTTTATTGTGGAGGTTTGCTTACTACTCTCGGGGCACTGAGCAATTTTTAACCGATTTTTTTCTTCCTGATGAAAGGAGTTTCAATTTCATATGACAGATGCAGCAGGCAATACGATGCAATTGTTCATATTTTTGAAAATTCAGCTAAATTTGTGCATAAATCAACCTAACATGCGTATTGAAATTCTCTAGAAGCACTGAATTACAAAGTAAGTCATTTGCCTTTCCCTCATTATTATATAATTGATTAATGACATGACATCTAATTTCTTTCTAATTCCTATTGCATGCAGTAAGGGAAAAAGTGAAGTTCATAAAGCTGCATTTGAAAGTCAATTCGAGGGCTAATATGATGCTATATAAGGTTGAAGATGCCAAATGGATTTCAGCTATGAATGACATGAATTGACTCATGTTATTTGAATTACCTCTACAACAGTCAACAGACAGTTGCTAGACAACCAAACTTATTACCATCTATAGCATATGTCCTTGTCAACAAGTCAACATGTACTAGAATTGGAACTGGCCCGGATTTCACGGTCGGCGTCGTCCACTTTTGCATAATATTGCCTTGAATCTGCCATTACATACAATAATTTTTAGGACAAATAAATCAAAAAAGATGCGTCGTGCGATCTCTCATCAATTTGCGTGTGAATGAATCTGTCAAATAGTGTCAACACACGGTAATTGATACAATGAGTAAGTAACTTAAGCCTGATTCGATTATTGTTGATGCATTACTTGTCCCTCCGAATCAGAGTTAAATAGACATTTCGGCAGCCGTCATAACTAACATGTCGGACCTCTACCAGGTCTGTGCGGTACTACGATGAAAAACGCACTACAGCCTAATTAAGCCCCATAGTTCATGTTCCTGTATAATAAGGGCTGCATTTACATTTCCATTCTAGGCGCAACATTCAATTGTATTGCATTAGGTCTGCAACATGTTGTGATATACCCTTATAATATAGAGTCTTCTGCTCGATGGAAGATGAATTTATTTATCAATTAGCATGAAACGACCCCTGATGAACGATATAACCGACGGTATAAATGCGGAGATGCAACAGGTACAAAATATTCCAGATCGAGCTGCTGACCATGCTGTACCAGCCTAGACCGGTGACTGATCGTACAGGCAACTGCTTAAAATCATACAAGAGGTTAATAATTTTATGTTTTCCGTATGAATGATAAGTCGCATAGCCTGTGGCAATTAAATTAATCTCTCTGGCTTATATGTGATTTATCAATGTAATTCGAAAATACGTTATGTATGTCGTGTTGCAAGCTTGTCTGATTGAAGCCTCAATCATATCAACGGTTGATTAAAAAATGTTATACTTATAGAATCTTTGACCTAAAGAAGTATGTAGCTAACTAGAACCACTACAGAATCAAATTTAGGTCGATGCAGCTCTAATTTATATGGAATGGTTATTAACATAAACCATTTCTTTTGACCTAGTAATAATAGTGAGTTTATACGTTTGGCATCTTTTTCAGACTAACAATCTATAGTCACCTCCACATCATGCTAGTTTTAGGAATATGTCAATAATAGTAAATTACATCACATAAATTACAATAAAAGCATGAACACAAGATTTGCAAAATTAACAGTTTAATTTGCTTGAAAAAAAGATGTCCTTTTGGTTACTTGAAAAATAAAAAATGCCACAGATAATTTCTTCATCATAATTTCCACGAGATCTTTCATCCAGTTCTCATCATGGTGGATGCAATGGAAATGAACATAAACCTTTGGTACACACTGCTATTGACTGCCATCACGATGTACATGTAATGTGTATAGCATCGGTGTTTTAGCGAACTACAAAAGCTTAAAACACAATTCATTTGACACTCCCTCGCTTTTCCACCCGTAATATGCATGCTGCCAATTCGTTTAGTCCTACTACAAAGGCTTGCGATGTTGTCCTAGCCTACAAACGCTCGGATGACGAAGCCAAGATATGACCTCCAGAGCCAATTTGAGTTGAATTAGCCTGCTCGTATTTTGCACATGCTGAGCCAACCGAATCATTAATCAATCAACTTGTGCTGAATGGCAACGAATTCATAGTTCCATGTGCGCAACTGTCATTGTATAGTCAGTACTAACATTCTTCAATACAAATTTAAAGCATTTTATTTTGATTTTTAGAGGCTTCAATATTATGCACCCCTCCAGTAGAATGTGACTTGTATCGAAGCATAGAAATTTTTTAGAGGATAAAGGAAGTAAGAGACGCTCAGTTTTTTACTGAACCAGTAGGCATACCGGTCTGGCCAGTACTATCTAATCCGACTAATAACGGTCTGTCGTTAACGATTCAAATATCTCGCAGGTGTCATCGAGCTACAATAAATGTGACACTCAAGATAATTGTAAAATAAAATAGCCGAATTATTATGTCATGAATTCACAATATTTCCAACACCAAGACGATCTCAATTTCGGAAAGCCACAGCCAACGGCCGACATCTTTTCCTAACTGGCCGATGATCACCAACAAAAGACAGGTAATAAATTATTTTGAGACATCAACCGAATGACTTGGGAATTGAAATTGTAAATAGAATTGCTGAATTTTTCAAATCTCCTTAAGCTGGATCACATGTTAATTTCCGAGCGAAACGGAAATTTAACATTTAGTTAGAATCTTCTAAGCGAAAATGATGCTGTATAATGATACTTCGTGAAAGTGGAAACTGGGAAGTACTTATCAATGCATTCACCAAAAATATTGGCTTCCTTTATTGCTTGATAGTCCATACAAATTGTCCGTTGTGCTCGGGACAATGTTCCTCTACATCTCGCTTCCAATCTGACCATAGTACTTGCGTATCATGCATTATAGTTATGATGGGATGATGATTGATCTTTACATGTACATGTTGTTTAAGTTAAATAGGATATGCTGTCAAATAGGCTATTCATCTTAGAATTAGATAACATAGCGCTTCTAATACTTTGAATTTTAAATTCAGATGCAGAAAGCTAAAGATAGAAGCCTACCTACTCCATTCGATGCATAGATCGGTAAATTATAGGCAGAAAGACTGACTGAAAAAAGGTCTTCTTCTGATTAACATCTAGAAATACTTCAATATAGAAAAAATTCGTTGCAGTCTATAAAAAATAGCGCAGAAATCCCGGAAAAGGAAAAAAAGTAGCGCAATTAGCAAAGCCAAGCAAAAATAGCGCAATGCGCTAAAATAGGCCAGCGGTGATGCTTGCCTAAAAAAATAGTCTCCCTAATCAGCCTATCTACCGAGGATTATAGCAGTCCGTTTGACTGAGTGCATTTTATTTACTGAAAATGCTTCACATACACACAACTGCCAATGTGTTAACTAATTATAAAAGCTTATATGCGCTAGTCACCTGCGCCATGTGCCTATTACCTTCATGTCAATCATGAAGTTAATTGACTGCCCGCTGTGATATGATGCCCATACCTATACAGTCAAACCCATGCAGGTAATATCAGGACATTAGAGTACCTCACATGAGAATGATATGCATTTCTAGGTACCGGTAACCTGGGGTCGTAAAGGTTTAAGTTCTACCAGTTGCACATACTTTTTCATGACAATTTGAACCAAAGTTTATCGAATTCATTCACAGCTGAATGTAGGTAATTGGTGCACTAATTTAAGTAATTACGGTGTATGTACTGAACTAATTATGTACCCGAATCAAAAGTACCCGCGATTTGAATCGTTGGTGCTCATTCAATTGTCTAGTCTGAACAGTCGAATGTAAAATGTTTCATTCGTTTGTAGATGGCATGCATAGCTTCACTTTAGGGAATTACATGTATTTCAAATGATAATCATTCATTTTGAAAACCTCTATTTACTTTCATGACTTTATTATAATTTTCTAGATACGTCGATGCGATTTATTGGATAGTGTTAATTTTTTTAAACAAAATGCCTTGCACAAAGGCCTTTCTTGCTTGGTTCATATTTGTTAGGCTATCTGCGCATTTCCTTGAATCAAGAGCCGGGCATAGACCAACGAATGTGGATATTTCAGGACTGGTTCAAAAACATGACTGTTCAATGCCTGAAAAAGTGTTTTGGGCATGCCTTTTTTGCTTTTTATCATTTTTGTAGTTTTTTAAATGATGACTTGTGATGTAAGGTTTACTTGTGCAAACTAATAATTATTGGCGTTGATAACATGCCACAAGCCTTCATAAGTGCTACGTCTTTCACTGGTAGTCTTTTAGATGGAATCGATAGTCACAAATGTACATTAAAAAAATAAACAAGGTTCACCACCTCGTAGCCTTACACTTTGATGTAAGACGCAATGACGGTGCCACATGTCGTATTTTACCCACATTGTCAAAGAGACAAAAATAATAGTTTTAAAACTGCTTTTAATTACATGCTGATTAATCCATCTTATAATCGCATTTAGCACACTACTTCAAAACTTTGTTTTCAAAGATGGATTTTGAATTGTTCTTTTAAACTCAAATGTTTTAAGTGTGTTTTTAAAGCCGTGCTTTTATCATGATTTTCAAATATATGTAACTAAGTAAGTAAATAGATAGGGCGTTTATTGAGAAATTAGAAATAATGAAATTACATCTCGATCATTTTACACAGAAGTGAACCACATGTAGGCTATCTATAGAGCATAAAAGAAAATGATTACACTCATGCATAAGATGATAAAAAATTCACAAGAAATCATGGTTTGGAATCTTCCACATTGATCCTGTTGCCCAATACACTTATATGTGGAAAGAATGAATTCAAGCGTCTCGAAGTCGAACAAAATGGAAGTTTCCAAACAAGAAAAATTTCATTTGGAAAACATCACCTTCAATGAGATCCTAGTAGTCTAGGTTGCTTGATGAGTATCTGCTGAATCATGTAGGTATATTTATCGGCGTCTTACTCTTCAGTATTCTTTCAAAGCGAATGCAGATTGGGTACATGAATGGGATGTGGATGCGAAGGTTTACTGCTATTAAAGAATTGAGTTGCTGCCATGAAATTTGGATAGTGCGGTATGATCATAGAGTAGGGATATATATAGGTGAAGTGTCGACTCAAAAAAAGTACCTGCATACAGTGAAATTTTTTATATCAAAAGATTCAGTTTTTTGCTGAGATTGCGTTCTCGTGGTCCAAAAAATTATTTGAGCAGTTTCAAAAAAGTCAAAATTTTGCAAATTTATATGCTGCCGACATGAAGCCCCTTTATGAGTGGTATGAAACAAGTTGGATATCAAAAGGAATGAATATTTGCTAATAAGCATCCTAACTAAGCGGAAGTTAAGCTAATTTGAAAGGAATTTCATGAACCGCATTACAATTGAAGTCTTCATGAAAAAGTTCAGATCGTGTTTTGCTTTCTGGCTGAAATTTCAAGATTTTAATTCAATTTTCATTGACATGATTTCAAGATTCACAAATTTTATGCTTCATTTCTTGAATCTGAATAGTGATGTGGAGCCATTTACAATGTACATCCTTCAAAGTTAATTGAAATCATTGTCTTTGATTATGTGATTTTGCTCTGCCAGTGGCAGGTTGTCTGTGATGATCACAAGAAAATACTCTGCATTAAAGTAATACACCAACCCATCGAATTGCTAATTTAACAAGAATTAACTCTCCAAGGCTGTCATGACACTGAGAATCTGCAAAATACCATCATTCCTTCTGCATTGCTATCATGATAATTGAATTCCGTGCAATGGTAATTTCTTCAAAAGTGCAAAAACTTGCATGTCTAACATTTGGTGACAATACCCGGTTGAATTCACCCCGAGTTCATTTAATAAAATCGAAAGTGCATACACATTGGGGATTTAATAAATGCGGAGTTAGCACTCCATGGGTATGATATGAACATTTAACATGGCAAGTTACTCAACAGCAGGTTATTGACATTACAGGTGCTCTATTTCACAAATCAAAGTAGATTTTGCCGATTCATTTTATTGTTTGTACCGATGTAAGTTCATCGATGCAGATAAGTATAATATAGCAATTATGCTAATTAATTTAATTAATATAAAAAAGCAATAAAACAAAAACATGATGTTCTTTTTGTTTAAAAAAATTAAAAGATGTTTTTAAAAAAATCCTAGTATATCGTATTTAGGAATGAGATGCATTCAACCAGTCACAACGTACTTATGTATATTGGTTGTAAAATGATATGAATTGCATAAAATGTCGTCGTTCAATTGAAAAGTACCATAACGACTTATTTCATGATTATATTATTTAAGCACTGATGATTTTATTGCATGCCAATTGAACTTGTTGCTAATTTTTCAGCACAAAATATCAACAATCCATTCGAAATAATTGGATTATTTATATATCATGTCTCAGCAGCTATTATTCTCTGAAGCTACGAACGTCAACACGGTATTGCACGTGTACCTTGGACCATTTCTTATTGCTCTTGGATTGTTTGGAAATGCTTATGCCGTTGGAATATTGATATACAAATGGAAGTCATTGAAGGGTCATCAAGTACCTTTGATATTTCTTGGTATTGGAGATTTCATGGTGATTATATTTTCACTTGTAGTTGATCGATTTTTTGGGGATGGACTGATTCCATACAAAGCAGTTTCAATGGAATTGCCTAACACTGTCTCAACAGCGGCTTGCAAATTTATTCGATTTGGTTGGTCTCTTGGATATTGTTGGTCAACAAACGTATTGGTATTGATTGCCATTGACAGAGTATTCGCTCTATATCATCCTTTTTACCATAGAGTTAAATTTACAAAAAGAAAAATGATAATTGTTACATCGTGCACTTGCTTTGTTTTGTTTCTCATTTCTCTTGTTCTTCCTATTCTTACAGAAGTAAATACATATACAACAAGGAAAAATTGTTACATTGGTCGGGAATATTCCCAAAGTGTTGCTGTTTTTACTCAAATAATGATAAATTTATTCATGAATGGCCTTGTTAGCAGTATCATGCTACTGATATTGAATATTATGTTGGCATCGAAAATAATGGAAATATCACGATCAGCCAATGCCATTCGGGGAGATTCGTCCAAGGAAAGTAAGGCGAATGAGATAAAGTCGACTATTACTTTGTTATTAATGGGTGGTACCTACTTATCATGTACAATTCCAAAGGTAATATTTTATCTTTGGGCATTTTTTGCGGTTTACGATTATGTGCCGGTCCCATATCCCGGATTTGGATGGAAATTGCTTGATGTATCTCATATCTGCGATTTGCTGTATTTCTTAAACTGCGGAGTCAACTGGATCATTTATATTGCAAGGTATGATTTCCTATGTATTTGTAAGCAAACGAGAAGATCAAAGAAAAGTGTGGTTTCTACGGGTATTTCTATGTCAACATTGCCTCAGTGAATTATACGTCAGCGATATCAATACTAAAACGTTGTAAACTATTATGTCACTTCAAAGTCAAGTATCGCATTATGCTTTCAAATTTAAATAAAAATGCACTTCCATAAGTTTTCTCATTTATATTTCACCTACATGAAAGCGTTGAGATGTCCCGTTTTTGCTCGTTGATCTAATGCATCGAATTTGCTTGCAGATTTTTGATTTTTAAGCCTCCGTATACACAGCAGGGGTGATTAGAGGCATCAAAAAGATTTAAGCTACCGCTGTTGAAATTGATTTACTTCCTAGATAGACAACTTGATTTACTTCCTATAAAATGTGAAATTTAGATGCTAAAAATCGTGGCATCTAACTTTCATATTTTGCTATTTCATAATCAAGCCTATACTATTTTGCTTCACAGATTTTCGACAAACCAAGAACTTATTTTACTACCGATGAAGCCTACATAATTCAATTTCACGATGTTGAAGAAGATAGTGTAATCATGGAAGTAGTGTTCAAAATTTTTCCCGAAACGGAAAATTTTGAGAGAGCAATAACATTAACATATACTATCGCGAGTAACATGCAGCGGTGGGGATATATATCTAAGTATGTAACGATAACAGAGACGTGAGATGACCAGAAAATAGCGCCTGTAGAGCCAGTAGGCCATTCTTTTTTTATTTGATTTTAAATGAATTTGAACATCTTCGGCCGGCATAGCAATCGTAAAGCTTCTGTAGGTACGGACATCGCAGTGCCTTTTACTCTACTACAAAGATCACTTTAGCATAAACATTGAACGCTGCATTGTTCCCAAACTCTGGAAACGTGTAACTCTGCTTTAAGTGACTCATAGAAATGATGGCTACTATCACAAGCACACATGCACAAATAGGCTTAGTAGCCAACTGACTCGAAACTGTACACAATTTTCCTTTTCTTTTCAGCTATCACGAAATTGACCCTTAATTGGTATGCCAACGTAGGCCTATCATGTCTAGCATGTGGTGCTTTGCTGTCCTATTATATTTATTTGCCCCGCATCGACTGGCTGCTTGGCCCTCACACTGCATCAGGGCTCCTGTGAGCTTTTAATAAAGGTCTAATCGTTAGGTCAGTATGCCACATGAATACATGCTAGACGTGTTGGGTGATGCTTCCTCTCTTCCATTATTCTTCAGCTCATCGTTGTTAGTCACAAATGACTCAGAGTGTTAGTCGAACATCGCCATTTTATTGTTGCATTTCAAGTATACCATTAAACCCCTTCGCCACCAATGCGTGCACAGCACGTACACATGAATTGTTCAAAGTCACTGCGATTGGGAAGGCATCATTAATAATGCACTTTTGAATTGTGCATGCAGTGCACGTCATGGTGACTTCCGACAATAACAAATTTCCCTTCGGGCGCGAATGGGCTTAATGAAAACATGATAGAATAGCTGCTCTTCATCTCAGCTGATCGACTGCAGGATAGCAGTCTTATGAACTCAAAACGTGGTTATGAATGTATTCGTAAATGCAATACTTTCAATGGGCAAACAGCGGAAACTTAATAGCTACTCCTAGAGAGATATTATCTATCAAAATTAACGACATTTTCTTGTGACTGAGAGTAAAATATTGAACTTAAATCACTCTAACACCTAATAAGATATTCATTTTAAAATCTTCGAGAAATTAGACATCATAATGCGGATTGCTTTTTCAATAGCTCAATAAGTATTCTTAGCTTTCCTCATTTATCCTGAAAAGTTGCGGAAAGATCTCTGGGTTAGCTATTAAAGCCCCTACCCGAATATCCAAGAAGGTAATGGGAACTTTAATTGGAAGCCTTTATTGTATGCATATCTTTGTAGCCTACGAAGGATAAGTGGATCATTTTCCCGGATTTTAACTTACAAACAAAGAATGACAAATATCATTATGTTTGTTTATTACGTTTATAACATAATCCGGAAATATCTTCATGAGAATGATCATGGAATTTCATATAGTTTAGGTAAAAATATGAGTCTGCTTGTATAAGCAAGCTACTATTCGATGAATGGCAGGATTTGAAAGTTCATCCGCAGAGTAAGGAAATTCCTTATTTCCTACTCTGGTTCATCCAATATTCAAGTTTAATTGCATGAGTTTCGTCGATTTAATAAGATGATTGTTTTATTTGTAAAACTTCTGTTCATCATCATGTACGTGGTGCAATGAGAACCAACCACATTTGAACACTGATAGAAACTAGAAACCAAAACATCTTTCCATGGACATGCGCAAACCACGGTCCACATAGAACCTTTATGTGCAATCACTATTTTAATTTTGTTGTAATAAAGCATTCTGAGCGTTTGAAACACTATATATAGTGTATATATTGTGATTCAAAGACATCGATGCATTGGCTTTTCAAAAATATTCAATTACAAAAAACGGATAATTTTCCGGAAAATGCTGAAAAAATGGAAAATTTTCCTCTTTCCACATTGCATGGAAGTACATCCTGCGATTAGGGGGTTTTCTACAGCGGACAACACTTTTTCTGGCAGATCTATCTGAGAATAATAGAGCCGATTTCCCATGTCATGTTGTATTGGCTTCTCACAGAAAAAAATCATACAGCAACACATGGTCGCTGTCGTCGGCAAGCAAATGTAGGGTGTTTCAAAAGTCGCGCAAGATATGTAGACACCCTTCAATCATTTATTTTTCAACATATTGCAGCGCTCCATATCTCAAATCGTCGGCTTAAAATCAGGAGATTTCACAATTTCATCCCGTACTTTACAAAGACCGGCCTTGCTCACGAGCATGTACATGTATATGTCGAAGGGTCTTGAGTCGGAGCCGGGGCCGAGGACGTGGTAGTTGGACCACAGCTCCGAAACCCTGGTTAAAAGTCATGTCTTTGGATACTATTTCTGAGACTCGCTGGTCATGTCAGTCGAACATGCTAAATGCTGTTTGCAGTCTCATAGTGGCATTGTATTGTCTGACCTTAATTATATTGACTACTGACTATTGGTTATGCACAGGTAAAAGTACACTCCGTTAGTTTCACAAGAGTTAAAAACAATATTTATGTGCGGTATTATACTGTACAGAAGTTTTCGTCTCGGACGTTTCGGATCCTGACCCTTTATCAACGAGAAACACGTTGATCAACGTTTATACTGGCTATTGACCTATGACTGAAGTTAATGCATCAACCACGTTATCTTTTTTGCAAAAATTAGATTGAGATCTCTACTCAAACACAATGTGGCCCTTTAGAAGATACTTCGATTCGTTTTACGATTCGTCTGCTTTTTTTGCAGAACTCCAGGCGATTTGCTCAAATAAAGCAAATAACACTGTGTTCATACGAAGACTAAAGAAACAATGCACACTTAGAAGTAACCTGAGCATCGCAAAATACCAGAAAAATGTTTCAAACAGTGCATAAATTGTAATAGTTCGTAGAATATAAAACACGTGGATATTCTGACGGAGATATTTCTACATGCTATTCCACTGGGAAGTAACAGGCCCTATAAATCTGATTCTCAGTATTATGCGCTAAATAACGACATGTAGGCCTACTATATGCGCATGTATCTACAAAAATGTCCATGTCTTCATGGCCACATGTAGATCCATTGGATTAACATTTGATTGGACATGCCTTACACGTGTGTAAACCTACTCGCATTGTGGGCAAATCAGCAATGGACAAGCATACACGTGCGCTTCAACAATTAGCGTTCTAAATTTGACTAAAGGCATGTATCACAGACCATCCATCATATGGAGTAGATGCATATCTCCTATATCATGTATCGAAATTCCAAAAGAAAATGGAGACCTAGACCAACAATTGTGTACATGCGCGAGAACATTTGTTTCAAGGAAGCATTGTAAAATGGAATTGGGTTGGGATCCCAATGGAAATTCTTATTGGTATTGGGCGGGATTACCAGCCCAACGGCAAGTCTGAATTAATTACAGCACAATCGCTTGCGAAGTTCGCAATTTTGCATTCTATGCCGCCTTGCTTTTGATTGTTGTTTTCTCTAGGTATCCCCGACTAATTCCGTCCGCCTCTACTGGCAAGCTCTGGTTTCTCCCTACCTTCATTTTCCACATATGGCCAAAAAATGTAGAAATGCAGACTAACCTTTATGATGAGAAAGTGGAGAATATCAATTCGCATAACATCTCCTGACATTCAATGATTTACAACAATAACAAATATTTGAGTGCATAGTATTTGCTACGCCATTTATGGGAAATAAATAATACTCTTTTGTTTAAGATTTCATGAATATAGAATGAGTCATAAAAACTCGCCACCTACCGCATTTGGATTTCTAAAAATATAACGGCGACCTTCACATCTTCCGTTAATTTTATCACAAAATTTTGTAAAAATTGAATTTAGCCACAAATCGCTTACTCACCAGATTATTTCCTGATATTAGCGATCGAGCGACGTTCCCACAGGGCTAATTTTCATTTCGAGATCTTGTAAGGACGATAAAACTGCGTCGCAATCGCGCGAAATTGTTTGCGCAGTAGGTCAACTGGCATATCGAGAGTTCATGCGAGTTAACAGATGCATGTGAGTGGAGACCTATCTAGGGATTCAGTAGTAAGACAACATGACGATTTAGGGCAAATTATTACCGGATTATTTGATACCTCGAACGGGAAAAAATCGCTAATTCCCCGGAAATTAATTCTAGGTTCCGGGAATTTTCTGACAACTCGATATTTTGTTGATTAGTGCATCTAATTGATTAATGATAGCTAGTTTGTTTTAATATAATCCTATTTTTTCATGACTTTTGAAATCCATCATTCATCTACGCAAAATCGCAATAATTCTTGTTAGTGATAAATCGATTATTCTCTATTGCATAATTGTAAAACGAAAACAGCTGATCAAACATCACGTCATATCAAAATGATGTCACATTAACATATAACTACCTGCTAACTGAATGAACTCAATTATCGATCGCATCGGAAATTTGATTTTATTGCAGGATCACACAAAGAAGAACAATATCATACACTCTCCTAAAGTAATTTAGTTTTAACGAGAAATTATCATGATAAAGAATAAAAAACCACAACTCAGCAAAGATGGCCTGAGTTAATTAAATGCATACACTTTTCCAACCTATGAAGGAAACAGCGATGATCAGCTAGCACAGTATAGAACAAAGGTCATTCCTGTAGCGCATGTAGCTAGGCAAATGTTTCTTGAATCGTAAGAGAAGTGCAGTCGGGATAATTTTGAGCAAATGAAACTTTTCAGTGGAAGCACACTGATAAATCCAGAGAATGAGAAGGCCAATCTAAGGTCAACTGTGCACCTATAAGGAGGTTGCCAGCAAGCAACCATGAACATTCGAGTGCTCACCTCGATATGGGGCGTGGCACCATTCTGCTGTAACCAAGCATTTTGGAACTGGTACTGGCCAAGTTCTCGGGATGCCTCGCAAAGACATTGCTGGTGCCTGTGGTTACCCAATAGAAAACCGTTTGGCCGGCAAGATTCCCTGATATGATCGCGCTTTGAGATTACGGGCTTTGGGTGGCATTGAAGGACAGGTTTCATCATAATCGAGAGCCAAAAGCTATGGACGAGCAAAAGAGAAATTCGATTTGATGAAATCAATAATGAAGAAATCATAAGCTGTTGACAACGAGAAGAGTGCTGTTTTATTATCCTAAGATGGATGATATTTGAACATTGCTGCAAGCACCAAAACCTCGTGATAGCTCCATGTTCTGTTTGAATAAGAAAATAATTTTCGAGCAAAGGTTGTTCTAGCATTAGAATGGAAAAGTGCACTCTTTTAGCTTTGTCCGAATTTATCTTGTCAAAATTTTCACTAACCGAACCGGCGAATTCCAACGTGCATGTATTCGATTCACGGCTGGGACTTATTGCTTTCAAGTTTCAGAGAAGACAAAGGAAGCACTCTGAGTATTCGTAGGTTACTTGATAAGTGACTGATTGAGATTTGTGAGTGTGACTAGTTATAGTCAGGCAGTCAAAGCGAGTTTCAGCAGGGAAGAAGGCCGAAAATAAGACTTTCACAGAGTGATGCACACCCTATGCCTACTGCGAATCTGCGCGTCTGCTGAGATCAGGTAGTTCCTCTTCTTGTCAGACAGAATAAAGAACATATGGGACGCAAATTGCAGTTTTTGGCAAAAATGAAATTTTCTATGCTTTCTCTTTATCGACTGAAAAGTATTGAGTATGCAAGTGTGGCAATTTTACAAGTTTACCTCAAAACATGTGATTTGATTTTCATATTCGGAAGTGTAAAACCCAAGGTCAAACAATTGCGCTGGTACTGAAAAATCTGTCATTTTCCATCGATTAGACTACCGTACTCTATCGACCAATTAGCGGTGGAATACCACTTGACGTCAAAGGTGTCGGAAGTCATGATTCAACTCGATCCTAAGATGTCGGTCGTGGGACAATTGCACTGAAGATTACATATTGGCCCTTTTCGAGTTGCCAAATCGATGTGACAGCTTGGCAACTCGAAAAGGTGATTATTTACAAATATTTGCGGCGTCTTTTGCATTAACTTCGTCAAGGTCTCTTCGAAATTTTCAGTCAGTCAGAAATCGTTAATTTTGGAAAAACCTGCAACTCATAGTTTGAAAACGAAATAGGAAATTGTAATCGCGTGTAGATTGTGATTTAGTTTCATCCAAAACATTAATATAAATCATAATCTCTAAATTCTGGTGTTTTATGCATGTCGTTTTATCGATGCTATTTGAAATGACGCAATGCACGTGCTCTCTGTAAAATATTTTATGTTACTAAGTAAAACTCTATTCTTCTCTAAACTTTATACCTGAAGTTATTTTCATACAAACTTGCTCGCTCCTATCGGTTGGTTGTTCATAAATCCTTTTATAGCTCATTGGATATTTCTCAATTTCTAGTTGCAACCAAATGCTTCTCTCATAAATCGTTAAGAGTAAAAGTCTACCTATCCAAAATTAGTTAGGAATTTACTTATCTTTTCTCGAGTTTGCTTTCCACTAGCAGAATGAATTCATGTTAAAACTATTTCATTTTAGACAAGTAGAAGAATTATCCAAGACAATGTGAATATGATCATTGAAGTGACAATTGTTGCCACAAAGAAATAAACACAAACAATATCATTTAAAGTTTTCAGTTGTTGATTCTCTATGGAAATATCACTTAATGACAAGCAATTACCTGACTACGTTCATCGCTTTCCCTTTTTTGGCTAAATTTCCCGAAAGTGTTTAAAATTTTGATGATAGCCGATAATCAAGCCAACCGATAATTGAGCAAGTTTGTATGAAAATAACAAAGCTAGAGGTAGAAAGTTTAGAGAAGAAGAGAGTTTTTACTTAATTATATGAAATATTCTACAGAGATTGATTGATTCGACCAGAGGATAATTAATTCCAGATTCTTATATTATGGGTATATAGATTTTTCCCTTCAATCCTTCAATTTTTTTGTACCTATCACCACACTAAAATCCTCTTCATCTGTATTCTGTTCTTTTCTCAGATTTTTTAATCTTTTACATCTCATTAACATAGAGAGCACGTGCATTGCGTTATTTCAACCAGTATCGATGCAACACCATGCATAAAACAACAAACTTTAGAGATTATGTTTTATATTAATGTTTTGGATGAAACTAAATCACAATCTACACGCGATTACAATTTCCTATTTCGTTTTCAAACTATGAGTTGCAGGTTTTTCCAAAATTAACGATTTCTGACTGACTGAAAATTTCGAAGAGACCTTGACGAAGTTAATGCAAAAGACGCCGCAAATATTTGTAAATAATCACCTTTTCGAGTTGCCAAGCTGTCACATCGATTTGGCAACTCGAAAAGGGCCATTAATTTGCCTCGTCAGTCATGAGCAGCATGAGCGACAACGATCTTGACGAAACTGAAAATGCGGAGATTGAGCCATTCCTAATCCAAATTTGTTTGATTTGAACCAATCAGTCCTTTGCTGACGAATCAATTAAATGAATGCTCAATCATCGAAAAAATGAACCACCGTCCCCGTGATTGTCGTAAAATTACAATTAGGATATTAGGGCATGTATGAGGCCTATATAGCGCATCAATGTATCAAGCATTGTGGGCGGCATGGACATTTTGTTAGGGGGGAAAAATTCAATTTGGCAATGGACAAAGCCGGACACAGGTTTGCCTATCCACTTGTCTCCTCACGTAAGGGTATTGCAAATTTTGTGTCCTTTTTGCAACAAGATGACATATGCATATGATTTTTCAAATGTGGATTTCATACTTGATTGATTAGGTCAAAATAAGTGAATACATGCAGCCTATTGGCTATATTGTGTAAAACTGAAAACGGCTCATGTACGAGTAATGCTGTTTGCTGTGCAGCATTGCGATTAAGAATTTTGTGAATGTGCCTGCAGCAAGTGAAAAATTGTGTGCCGGAAATTTTCATCGTTGCAGTGGCTCAGTTCGAAATCCCTTTGATTTCAAAAAGTAGTAAGCAAGTGACAAACACTCGACCGGCGCCCCCCCCCCTCTGGAACGGCAGAGTGTCGTGGTCGGCCGCCGTGGTGCTTCGGGTCTGAGTCCCCCCCCCCTCTGGAACGACAGAGTCTGTCGTGGTGTGCCGGCCAGGTGGGTTCACAACATGTTCGCTGACTCCCCCCCCTCTGCAACGACAGAGTGTGAGACTCGAGTGAGTTGGTCCGACCGCCTGGTGGACTTGGGCGACCGTCTAGGTTGACGTGGGCGACCGTCTAGGTTGACGTGGGCGACCGTCTAGGTTGACATGGGCGACCGCCTAGATTGTCTTGGATGGTGAAACGGTGGCCAGATTCGGATTCAGCGTCAAATTCTGCATCTGTGATGTGATTTCCAGCTCAATCGGCGAGAAAAACTGTTTCTTCAAAATTTTGGCAGAGTTAGAATTTTGGACGTTTTGGGCTGTAGCGCCAAAACGAGGCATCGGATGGGAAAACGGAGGCCAGATTCGGATTCAGCGTGAAATTTTGCATCTGTATGGTGAATTTGAAAGCAATCGGAGAGAAAAAATTTTCGCTGACGTCCCCACCCTCGGGAGAGCTAGCTTCGATCTTGGCTTCCAGTGGACGGATTTTGTCGTGCAATAGCTCGTTTGAAAGCTAAGAGTGAGACAAATTCACTGAAAGAATCGGCTTGTTCCTATCTGTCTTCGTTTAGATGTGAGACGCCATTTAAGATTTTGGGACATTGGTGAAAAACGACAGAGTTAGAATTTGGGACGTTTTGGGCTGTAGCTTCAAAACGAAGCATCGGATTGGAAAACGGATTTCAGATTTGGAATCAGCGTGAAATTCTTTATCTGTATGGTGAGTTTCAAGTCAATCGGAGAGAAAAAATTTTCAACATTTTTCGAAAAAACGACAGAGTTAGAATTTGGGACGTTTTGGTGTGTAGCGCCCAAACGAAGCATCGGATGAGAAAACGGAGGCCAGATTCGGAATCTACGTGAAATTTTGGGTTAGGAAGGATGTTTCCAGCGAAATCGGAGAGAAAAAATTTTCACTGACCTCCCCCCCCCCTCTGGACAGCTTGCTTCGATTTTGGCTTCCAGTGGACGGATTTTGTCGTGCGATAGCTCGTTTGAAAGCTAAGAGTGAGACAAATTCAGTGAAAGAATCGGCTTGTTCCTATCTGTCTTCGTTTAGATGTGAGACGCCATTTAAGATTTTGGGACATTGGTGAAAAACGACAGAGTTAGAATTTGGGACGTTTTGGGCTGTAGCTTCAAAACGAAGCATCGGATTGGAAAACGGATTTCAGATTTGGAATCAGCGTGAAATTCTTTATCTGTATGGTGAGTTTCAAGTCAATCGGAGAGAAAAAATTTTCAACATTTTTCGAAAAAACGACAGAGTTAGAATTTGGGACGTTTTGGTGTGTAGCGCCCAAACGAAGCATCGGATGAGAAAACGGAGGCCAGATTCGGAATCTACGTGAAATTTTGGGTTAGGAAGGATGTTTCCAGCGAAATCGGAGAGAAAAAATTTTCACTGACCTCCCCCCCCCCTCTGGACAGCTTGCTTCGATTTTGGCTTCCAGTGGACGGATTTTGTCGTGCGATAGCTCGTTTGAAAGCTAAGAGTGAGACAAGTTCAGTGAAAGAATCGGCTTGTTCCTATCTGTCTTCGTTTAGATGTGAGACGCCATTTAAGATTTTGGGACATTGGTGAAAAACGACAGAGTTAGAATTTGGGACGTTTTGGGCTGTAGCTTCAAAACGAAGCATCGGATGGGAAAACGGATTTCAGATTTGGAATCAGCGTGAAATTCTTTATCTGTATGGTGAGTTTCAAGTCAATCGGAGAGTTTCAAGTCAATCGGCGAGAAAAATGTTCAACATTTTTCGGAAAAACGACAGTTAGAATTTTTGCGATGGCTGCCTACTGTAGAGCCAAAACGAAGCATCGGATGGGAAAACGGAGGCCAGATTCGGATTCAGCGTCAAATTCTACATGGAAATGGTGTATTTCCAGCTCAATCGGAGCACTAGAACCGGAGATAGACGGGATTTTTAGTGTTTGGATGATGGGTATTACGTCATCAGCTGATCGCCACACACTATATAAGCTGGGAACCGACGGAGACTTGTCATTTAGAGGAGAACGATTGTCAGAGGTAGGTCGTCTCTCTGAGCTCCGATGATAGCTTCGGACATTCCAAATTCCAAGTTTCTGTAAGAAACCGACTTAGAAAATTTCATTGCTGATATCAGCTAAGGCGTCAGACTTCGAGGTTCGCCAGGAGATGGCCTTCGTCTCCAGGCCATAAAAGACTCCAAAACTTTAAAGGCTTGTAACTTTGCTTCTACAAGTCCGTTTGACTTGATTCAAAAAAGGTTCGGTCGCTATTGACCTGCCCTAAGTGATGGACTACTTATAAAATTTCATAAGTAGTGCTAAAAAGTTGAAAAATTTAAATTCACTAGTTTTGGAGGTTTTCTGGGGTTTTCGACCCTGCTGAAGTCAATGAAAGCATTTTTAATGATGTCTGAGCCAGTCTTCTCATGCTATAAGCGACTTTTCACTGAAAGCGAGCAAGACACGGAGAGTTTTGCTGTAATATTCCACTGACAGGGTGTTCCTTCGGGACGGCGGACGATGCCGTAGTGATAAGTGTGGCAAGGGAATGTGTCATATTTGAGACCGTAACCGCTGGGGCAACTCATGTTGGGCATTTGACACAGCTCTCAACGTAGCACTTTGAACGCCAATCGGTTGAGTCTTAGCTATCTTGTCATGGGTGGCCTCTAAACATCTCCATTGCAAAACGCTGGTGAATCAAGCTCTCTACGGCTTGCTATCAAGCTGATCAAAGCAATAACTTGGGATGTTTCCTCAAGGTTTTCAAGTATGCTGAGTTCAAATCTGCTATCAGATTTCAAATTTAGCTAAGTCTAAGGCAGCTTTGAGGGGTTAGATCCCAGCTACTGATCACTACCTTTGACTCGGCGTTCCTGTTACCACTTCGGGGCAGTGACAATGATGTCTTCAGCTGTAAAGAGCGGGTATCGGGGAAGATCTCTCACTTCCCTAGTGATCAGTACAAGGCCTTCGGGCTGTCGACGGGATCGAGTGCCACTCACTACACTCAAATCTATCATTCCTCACTAAGTGTAAATTACTGACTATACATTTGTCCTGCTATCAGGTTGTTTTGACTTGGTATCTAGTTGAATAGTCTCTTGCTATCAAGAGATTCACTTCTGCTCATAAAGCACATCATCGCTGTAATACCTCCTTTGCTCGAGCGTTCCTTCGGGACGGCGGGTACTGCCGTAGAGGGATTGTGTTGCACGGGTTGTTCGTCGTTTGTTAGACCGAAACCTCTGAGCCGTTGCTCATGTTGGGCGTTCGACTTCATACTCAACGTGACGTTTTCTCTCGCCAGGTCAGAGTACTTCAGCCATTCGACAAAGGTTAGTCTTTATGATATGGAGTAGAGTGAAATGTAATTCATTAGATGCCCCTTCAATGATTGCTCCCATGATAAACGTTGATGAGACAAATGAAATGATTCTCATCTTCCTTTTTCAGTGATTGAAATCTACTAACACACTACCGTATAATCGTCCACTATGGGACAAGACATGATAGAGCCTCCACGCGCTTTGTCCTGGGCAGTCTTCGGACTGGCGAATACTATCATTAAGTTGAATCTGCTATCAGTCAACTTGAACGTTGCGTCGCGTTAGAGGGGTATATAAACCACTGCCTCTCATTTCATTTCATTTCAATCATGCAGACGCCGAACAGTCAAGTCAGCTCTCCTCGCGGACCGCAGTTAAGGTCGCGAAATTTATTTGAGGAGTTTGTCAGGCTAGAGGAGCAAGACAGAGTTTTTAATAATCTTGCTCGGATTGGCAATCCGATGACAGCAACTGCTGTCAATCCAACGGAATGGCGCTACATTCCACTTTTTAGCCATGTGCCATCTAGTGTGGAAGTCGACAGTGCTACCAAAGAGAGAGTCAAAGACTCTCTCAGCAGAATTGGTAGGGTGTAAGATGACGTTACTCCCGAGAACGAACCATCGGCTCTCTTAAGGGCCACCATGGGGCAAGACATGATAGAACCTCCTCGCGGTTTGCCCTGGGCAGTCTTCGGACTGGCGAATACTATCATTAAGTTGAATCTGCTATCAGTCAACTTGAACGTTGCAAATGAAGTTCGGTGTAATACTTCCTTTCGACGGGCGTTCCTGTAAAGGGCGGCGGTGAAACCCGTAGCTATGTATACCGCAGGGGACATTCGGCAATGGTCAATCTTGTTAAACCTCTCTGCGTCATGTTTGCAAGTGATTGCCTCTGTCTCAACGTAGTATGCATTCGCGCCAGGGCGACATTTAGCCAACTGTCGAAGGTTGCCTAAAACTTTCCATTGCATACGTTATGAGAACCATGAGTTCTACCTGTCTCTATCAATGAGACGAATTGATGAATGGAATGAAATGGGAGGACACTCACGCGCCACACGCAACATAACACACTTCTCTCTTCCGTAGTCTAACAAGCTCTTTACACATGGATCGCAGTCGATTGCTATCCCTGTATCAGAAGTGTAAGCTATCTTAATTTATTTGACACTATTTCATCTATTATCATCATCGTCCATATGAAATGTTTTAAGATTTACAAGTTAGACTAAGCGTTCTACTATTTGTAAATGAAAGATATAGTTTCAACAGTTTACAGATTGAAAATAAAGTTTCAATAGTGTGTGTGTGTGTATGTTAAGAATAAAGTTTTATCTGTTTGTATGTTAGAAATAGAATGAAGTTTCACCAGTTTACAAGTTAAGAATAAAGTTCTATCTGTTTATATGTTAGAAATAAAATAAAGTTTCAATAGTTTGCAAGTTAAAAATAAAGTTTCAATAGTTTACAAGTTTTAAAATAAAGTTTAAATAGTGTGCAAGATAAAAAATAAAGTTTGAACAGTTTACAAGCTGAAATAAAGTTTTAATAGTGTACACGTTGGAAATAAAGTTTTAATAGTTTATGTGCTTCAAAATAGAGTTATAACAGTTTATATGTTAGAAATAAAATGAAGTTTCATCAGTTTACAATTTAAGAATAAAGTTCTATCTGTTTGTCTGATAGAAATAAAACAAAGTTTCAACCGTTTACAAGTTAAAAATAAAGTTTCAACAGTTTACAAGTTAAAATTAAAGCTTCAACAATTACAAGTTAAAAATAAAACTTCAAAAGTTTACCAGTTAGAAATAAAGTTTCATCAGTTTACAAGTCAAAATAAAGTTTCAACAGATTATAAGTTAAAAGAAAAGTTCCAATAGTATGTGCATTAGAAATAACGTTTCAGCTGTTTGTATGTTAGAAATAAGATAAAGTTTCAATTGTGTATACGTTAGAAATAAAGTTCTATCTGTTTCTATGATAGAAATAAAACAAAGTTTCAACCGTTAACAAGTTAAAAATAAAGTTTCAAGAGTTTACAAGTTAAAACTAATGTTTCAATAGTGTATGTATGTTAAGAATAAAGTTAAAACAGTTTACAAGCTGAAATAAAGTTTTAATAGTGTACACGTTGGAAATAAAGTTTTAATAGTTTATGTGCTTCAAAATAGAGTTATAACAGTTTATATGTTAGAAATAAAGTTTCAACAGTCTACAAGTTAAAAATAAAATTATAACTGTTTCAAGAGTTTACAAGTTAGAAATTAAGTTTCAATGGTGTATGCGTTAGAAATAAAGTTTTAGCTGTTTGTATATCAAAATAAAGTTTCAAGAGTTTACAAGTTAGAAATAAAATGAAGGTTCACCAGTTTACAAGTTAAGAATGAGAAATTAAGTTTCAATGGTGTATGTGTTAGAAATAAAGTTTTAGCTGTTTGTATATCAAAATAAAGTTTCAAGAGTTTACAAGTTAGAAATAAAATGAAGGTTCACCAGTTTACAAGTTAAGAATGAAGTTCTATCTGTTTGTATGTTAGAAATAAAACAAAGTTTCAACCGTTAACAAGTTAAAAATAAAGTTTTAAGAGTTACAAGTTAAAACTAATGTTTCAATAGTGTGTGTATGTTAAGAATAAAGTTTTATCTGTTTGTATGTTAGAAATAGAATGAAGTTTCACCAGTTTACAAGTTAAGAATAAAGTTCTATCTGTTTATATGTTAGAAATAAAATAAAGTTTCAATAGTTTGCAAGTTAAAAATAAAGTTTCAATAGTTTACAAGTTTTAAAATAAAGTTTAAATAGTGTGCAAGATAAAAAATAAAGTTTGAACAGTTTACAAGCTGAAATAAAGTTTTAATAGTGTACACGTTGGAAATAAAGTTTTAATAGTTTATGTGCTTCAAAATAGAGTTATAATAGTTTATATGTTAGAAATAAAATGAAGTTTCATCAGTTTACAAGTTAAGAATAAAGTTCTATCTGTTTGTATGATAGAAATAAAACAAAGTTTCAACCGTTTACAAGTTAAAATAAAGTTTCACCAGTGTACAAGTTAGAAATAAAGTTTCAATAGTGTATATGTTAGAAATAAAGTTTTAGCTGTTTGTATATGAAAAACTAAGTTTCAAGAGTTTACAAGTTAAAAAATAAAGTTTCAATGGTGTATACGTTAGAAATAAAGTTTTAGCTGTTTGTATATCAAAATAAAGTTTCAAGAGTTTACAAGTTAGAAATAAAGTTTCAACAGTGTGCACGTTAAGAATAAAGTTTCAATAGTGTGTATGTTAAGAATAAAGTTCTATCTGCTTATATGTTAGAAATAAAAATGAAGGTTCATCAGTTTACAAGTTAAGAATAAAGTTTTATCTGTTTGTATGTTAGAAATAAAATAAAGTTTCGACCGTTAACAAGTTAAAAATAAAGTTTCAGATTAAAATAAAGTTTCAATAGTGTGTATGATGGAAATAAAGTTTAAGCGCTTTGTGCGTCAGAAATAAAGTTTCAACCGTTTACAAGTTAAAAATAAAGTTTCAACAGTGTGTACGTTAAGAATAAAGTTCTATCTGTTTATATGTTAGAAATAAAAATAAAGGTTCACCAGTTTACAGGTTAAGAATAAAGTTTTATCTGCTTGTATGTCAGAAATGAAATAAAGTTTCACCAGTTTAAAAGTTAAGAATAAAGTTTCAATAGTGTGTATATTAGAAATAAAGTTTCAATAGTGTGTATGTTAAGAATAAAGTTCTATCTGTTTATATGTTAGAAATAAAAATGAAGGTTCAACAGTTTGCAAGTTAAGAATAAAGTTTTATCTGCTTGCATGTCAGAAATGAAATAAAGTTTCACCAGTTTAAAAGTTAAGAATAAAGTTTCACCAGTTTAAAAGTTAAGAATAAAGTTTCAATAGTGTGTATGTTAAGAATAAAGTTCTATCTGTTTATATGTTAGAAATAAAATGAAGTTTCAATAGTGTGTATGTTAAGAATAAAGTTCTATCTGTTTATATGTTAGAAATATAATGAAGGTTCACCAGTTTACAAGTTAAGAATAAATTTTATCTGCTTGTATGTTAGAAATAAAATAAAGTTTCACCGATTTACAAGTTAAAAAATAAAGTTTCAATAGTTAACACGTTAAAAATAAAGTTTCAATAGTTTGTATGTTAAGAATAAAGTTCTATCTGTTTGTATATTAGAAAGAAAATGAAGGTTCATCAGTTTACAAGTTAATAATAAAGTTTTATCTGTTTGTATGTTAGAAATAAAACATAGTTTCAACCGTTGACAAGTTAAAAATAAAGTTTCAATAGTTTGCGAGTTAAAACTAATGTTTCAACAGTGCGTATGTTAAGAATAAAGTTTTATCTGTTTGTATGTTAGAAATAAAATGAAGCTTCGCCAGTTTACAAGTTTAGAATAAAGTTTTATCAGCTTGTATGTTAGAAATAAAATGAAGTTTCACCAGTTTACAAATTAAAAATAAAGTTTCAATAGTGTGTACGTTAGAAATAAAGTTTCAACCGTTTACAAGTTAAAATAAAGTTTCAACAGTGTCTACGTTAGAAATAAAGTTTTATCTGTTTGTAAAGTTCGATCGTAGGATTTACTAGTTTGCAAGTTAGACTCAGCATTCTACTAGTTGTAAATGAAAATAACGTTTCAACAGTTTACAGATTAAAATAAAGTTTCAATAGTGTGTATGATGGAAATAAAGTTTAAGCGCTTTGTGCGTTAGAAATAAAGTTTCAGCCGTTGACAAGTTAAAAATAAAGTTTCAACAGTGTGTACGTTAGAAATAAAGTTTCAACAGTTTACAAGTTGAAAAATAAAGTTTCAACAGTGTGTACGTTAGAAATAAATGAAAGTAAGAACTTCATCGTATGAGTATTCAAAGCATGTTTTGTAAATCAAATGTGTGTAGTCCTGACATGATAGAATCGCGTTAGAAATAAAGTTTCAGCCGTTTACAAGTTAAAGATAAAGTTTCAACAGTGTGTACGTTAGAAATAAAGTTTTAGCTGTTTATATGTTAGAAACAAAATAAAGTTTCACAGTTTACAAGTTGAAAAATAAAGTTTCCACAGTGTGTACGTTAGAAATAAATGAAAGTAAGAACTTCATCGTATGAGTATTCAAAACATGTTTTGTAAATCAAATGTGTGTAGTCCTGACATGATAGAATCAAATGAACTTGACAAACGCGTTTGTCAAGCTTGATTCTATCATGTCAGGACTACACACATTTGATTTACAAAACATGTTTTGAATACTCATACGATGAAGTTCTTACTTTCATTTATTTCTAACGTACACACTGTGGAAACTTTATTTTTCAACTTGTAAACTGTGAAACTTTATTTTGTTTCTAACATATAAACAGCTAAAACTTTATTTCTAACGTACACACTGTTGAAACTTTATCTTTAACTTGTAAACGGCTGAAACTTTATTTCTAACGCGATTCTATCATGTCAGGACTACACACATTTGATTTACAAAACATGCTTTGAATACTCATACGATGAAGTTCTTACTTTCATTTATTTCTAACGTACACACTGTTGAAACTTTATTTTTCAACTTGTAAACTGTTGAAACTTTATTTCTAACGTACACACTGTTGAAACTTTATTTTTAACTTGTCAACGGCTGAAACTTTATTTCTAACGCACAAAGCGCTTAAACTTTATTTCCATCATACACACTATTGAAACTTTATTTTAATCTGTAAACTGTTGAAACGTTATTTTCATTTACAACTAGTAGAATGCTGAGTCTAACTTGCAAACTAGTAAATCCTACGATCGAACTTTACAAACAGATAAAACTTTATTTCTAACGTAGACACTGTTGAAACTTTATTTTAACTTGTAAACGGTTGAAACTTTATTTCTAACGTACACACTATTGAAACTTTATTTTTAATTTGTAAACTGGTGAAACTTCATTTTATTTCTAACATACAAGCTGATAAAACTTTATTCTAAACTTGTAAACTGGCGAAGCTTCATTTTATTTCTAACATACAAACAGATAAAACTTTATTCTTAACATACGCACTGTTGAAACATTAGTTTTAACTCGCAAACTATTGAAACTTTATTTTTAACTTGTCAACGGTTGAAACTATGTTTTATTTCTAACATACAAACAGATAAAACTTTATTATTAACTTGTAAACTGATGAACCTTCATTTTCTTTCTAATATACAAACAGATAGAACTTTATTCTTAACATACAAACTATTGAAACTTTATTTTTAACGTGTTAACTATTGAAACTTTATTTTTTAACTTGTAAATCGGTGAAACTTTATTTTATTTCTAACATACAAGCAGATAAAATTTATTCTTAACTTGTAAACTGGTGAACCTTCATTATATTTCTAACATATAAACAGATAGAACTTTATTCTTAACATACACACTATTGAAACTTCATTTTATTTCTAACATATAAACAGATAGAACTTTATTCTTAACATACACACTATTGAAACTTTATTCTTAACTTTTAAACTGGTGAAACTTTATTCTTAACTTTTAAACTGGTGAAACTTTATTTCATTTCTGACATGCAAGCAGATAAAACTTTATTCTTAACTTGCAAACTGTTGAACCTTCATTTTTATTTCTAACATATAAACAGATAGAACTTTATTCTTAACATACACACTATTGAAACTTTATTTCTAATATACACACTATTGAAACTTTATTCTTAACTTTTAAACTGGTGAAACTTTATTTCATTTCTGACATACAAGCAGATAAAACTTTATTCTTAACCTGTAAACTGGTGAACCTTTATTTTTATTTCTAACATATAAACAGATAGAACTTTATTCTTAACGTACACACTGTTGAAACTTTATTTTTAACTTGTAAACGGTTGAAACTTTATTTCTGACGCACAAAGCGCTTAAACTTTATTTCCATCATACACACTATTGAAACTTTATTTTAATCTGAAACTTTATTTTTAACTTGTTAACGGTCGAAACTTTATTTTATTTCTAACATACAAACAGATAAAACTTTATTCTTAACTTGTAAACTGATGAACCTTCATTTTTATTTCTAACATATAAACAGATAGAACTTTATTCTTAACATACACACTATTGAAACTTTATTCTTAACGTGCACACTGTTGAAACTTTATTTCTAACTTGTAAACTCTTGAAACTTTATTTTGATATACAAACAGCTAAAACTTTATTTCTAACGTATACACCATTGAAACTTTATTTTTTAACTTGTAAACTCTTGAAACTTAGTTTTTCATATACAAACAGCTAAAACTTTATTTCTAACATATACACTATTGAAACTTTATTTCTAACTTGTACACTGGTGAAACTTTATTTTAACTTGTAAACGGTTGAAACTTTGTTTTATTTCTATCATACAAACAGATAGAACTTTATTCTTAACTTGTAGACTGATGAAACTTTATTTTAACTTGTAAACGGTTGAAACTTTGTTTTATTTCTATCATACAAACAGATAGAACTTTATTCTTAACTTGTAAACTGATGAAACTTCATTTTATTTCTAACATATAAACTATTATAACTCTATTTTGAAGCACATAAACTATTAAAACTTTATTTCCAACGTGTACACTATTAAAACTTTATTTCAGCTTGTAAACTGTTCAAACTTTATTTTTTATCTTGCACACTATTTAAACTTTATTTTAAAACTTGTAAACTATTGAAACTTTATTTTTAACTTGCAAACTATTGAAACTTTATTTTATTTCTAACATATAAACAGATAGAACTTTATTCTTAACTTGTAAACTGGTGAAACTTCATTCTATTTCTAACATACAAACAGATAAAACTTTATTCTTAACATACGCACTATTGAAACATTAGTTTTAACTCGCAAACTATTGAAACTTTATTTTTAACTTGTCAACGGTTGAAACTATGTTTTATTTCTAACATACAAACAGATAAAACTTTATTATTAACTTGTAAACTGATGAACCTTCATTTTCTTTCTAATATACAAACAGATAGAACTTTATTCTTAACATACAAACTATTGAAACTTTATTTTTAACGTGTTAACTATTGAAACTTTATTTTTTAACTTGTAAATCGGTGAAACTTTATTTTATTTCTAACATACAAGCAGATAAAATTTATTCTTAACTTGTAAACTGGTGAACCTTCATTATATTTCTAACATATAAACAGATAGAACTTTATTCTTAACATACACACTATTGAAACTTCATTTTATTTCTAACATATAAACAGATAGAACTTTATTCTTAACATACACACTATTGAAACTTTATTCTTAACTTTTAAACTGGTGAAACTTTATTCTTAACTTTTAAACTGGTGAAACTTTATTTCATTTCTGACATGCAAGCAGATAAAACTTTATTCTTAACTTGCAAACTGTTGAACCTTCATTTTTATTTCTAACATATAAACAGATAGAACTTTATTCTTAACATACACACTATTGAAACTTTATTTCTAATATACACACTATTGAAACTTTATTCTTAACTTTTAAACTGGTGAAACTTTATTTCATTTCTGACATACAAGCAGATAAAACTTTATTCTTAACCTGTAAACTGGTGAACCTTTATTTTTATTTCTAACATATAAACAGATAGAACTTTATTCTTAACGTACACACTGTTGAAACTTTATTTTTAACTTGTAAACGGTTGAAACTTTATTTCTGACGCACAAAGCGCTTAAACTTTATTTCCATCATACACACTATTGAAACTTTATTTTAATCTGAAACTTTATTTTTAACTTGTTAACGGTCGAAACTTTATTTTATTTCTAACATACAAACAGATAAAACTTTATTCTTAACTTGTAAACTGATGAACCTTCATTTTTATTTCTAACATATAAGCAGATAGAACTTTATTCTTAACATACACACTATTGAAACTTTATTCTTAACGTGCACACTGTTGAAACTTTATTTCTAACTTGTAAACTCTTGAAACTTTATTTTGATATACAAACAGCTAAAACTTTATTTCTAACGTATACACCATTGAAACTTTATTTTTTAACTTGTAAACTCTTGAAACTTAGTTTTTCATATACAAACAGCTAAAACTTTATTTCTAACATATACACTATTGAAACTTTATTTCTAACTTGTACACTGGTGAAACTTTATTTTAACTTGTAAACGGTTGAAACTTTGTTTTATTTCTATCATACAAACAGATAGAACTTTATTCTTAACTTGTAAACTGATGAAACTTCATTTTATTTCTAACATATAAACTATTATAACTCTATTTTGAAGCACATAAACTATTAAAACTTTATTTCCAACGTGTACACTATTAAAACTTTATTTCAGCTTGTAAACTGTTCAAACTTTATTTTTTATCTTGCACACTATTTAAACTTTATTTTAAAACTTGTAAACTATTGAAACTTTATTTTTAACTTGCAAACTATTGAAACTTTATTTTATTTCTAACATATAAACAGATAGAACTTTATTCTTAACTTGTAAACTGGTGAAACTTCATTCTATTTCTAACATACAAACAGATAAAACTTTATTCTTAACATACACACACTATTGAAACATTAGTTTTAACTTGTAACTCTTAAAACTTTATTTTTAACTTGTTAACGGTTGAAACTTTGTTTTATTTCTAACATACAAACAGATAGAACTTCATTCTTAACTTGTAAACTGGTGAACCTTCATTTTATTTCTAACTTGTAAACTCTTGAAACTTTATTTTGATATACAAACAGCTAAAACTTTATTTCTAACACATACACCATTGAAACTTAATTTCTCATTCTTAACTTGTAAACTGGTGAACCTTCATTTTATTTCTAACTTGTAAACTCTTGAAACTTTATTTTGATATACAAACAGCTAAAACTTTATTTCTAACGCATACACCATTGAAACTTAATTTCTAACTTGTAAACTCTTGAAACAGTTATAATTTTATTTTTAACTTGTAGACTGTTGAAACTTTATTTCTAACATATAAACTGTTATAACTCTATTTTGAAGCACATAAACTATTAAAACTTTATTTCCAACGTGTACACTATTAAAACTTTATTTCAGCTTGTAAACTGTTTTAACTTTATTCTTAACATACATACACTATTGAAACTTCATTTTATTTCTAACATATAAACAGATAGAACTTTATTCTTAACATACACACTATTGAAACTTTATTCTTAACTTTTAAACTGGTGAAACTTTATTCTTAACTTTTAAACTGGTGAAACTTTATTTCATTTCTGACATGCAAGCAGATAAAACTTTATTCTTAACTTGCAAACTGTTGAACCTTCATTTTTATTTCTAACATATAAACAGATAGAACTTTATTCTTAACATACACACTATTGAAACTTTATTTCTAATATACACACTATTGAAACTTTATTCTTAACTTTTAAACTGGTGAAACTTTATTTCATTTCTGACATACAAGCAGATAAAACTTTATTCTTAACCTGTAAACTGGTGAACCTTTATTTTTATTTCTAACATATAAACAGATAGAACTTTATTCTTAACGTACACACTGTTGAAACTTTATTTTTAACTTGTAAACGGTTGAAACTTTATTTCTGACGCACAAAGCGCTTAAACTTTATTTCCATCATACACACTATTGAAACTTTATTTTAATCTGAAACTTTATTTTTAACTTGTTAACGGTCGAAACTTTATTTTATTTCTAACATACAAACAGATAAAACTTTATTCTTAACTTGTAAACTGATGAACCTTCATTTTTATTTCTAACATATAAGCAGATAGAACTTTATTCTTAACATACACACTATTGAAACTTTATTCTTAACGTGCACACTGTTGAAACTTTATTTCTAACTTGTAAACTCTTGAAACTTTATTTTGATATACAAACAGCTAAAACTTTATTTCTAACGTATACACCATTGAAACTTTATTTTTTAACTTGTAAACTCTTGAAACTTAGTTTTTCATATACAAACAGCTAAAACTTTATTTCTAACATATACACTATTGAAACTTTATTTCTAACTTGTACACTGGTGAAACTTTATTTTAACTTGTAAACGGTTGAAACTTTGTTTTATTTCTATCATACAAACAGATAGAACTTTATTCTTAACTTGTAAACTGATGAAACTTCATTTTATTTCTAACATATAAACTATTATAACTCTATTTTGAAGCACATAAACTATTAAAACTTTATTTCCAACGTGTACACTATTAAAACTTTATTTCAGCTTGTAAACTGTTCAAACTTTATTTTTTATCTTGCACACTATTTAAACTTTATTTTAAAACTTGTAAACTATTGAAACTTTATTTTTAACTTGCAAACTATTGAAACTTTATTTTATTTCTAACATATAAACAGATAGAACTTTATTCTTAACTTGTAAACTGGTGAAACTTCATTCTATTTCTAACATACAAACAGATAAAACTTTATTCTTAACATACACACACTATTGAAACATTAGTTTTAACTTGTAACTCTTAAAACTTTATTTTTAACTTGTTAACGGTTGAAACTTTGTTTTATTTCTAACATACAAACAGATAGAACTTCATTCTTAACTTGTAAACTGGTGAACCTTCATTTTATTTCTAACTTGTAAACTCTTGAAACTTTATTTTGATATACAAACAGCTAAAACTTTATTTCTAACACATACACCATTGAAACTTAATTTCTCATTCTTAACTTGTAAACTGGTGAACCTTCATTTTATTTCTAACTTGTAAACTCTTGAAACTTTATTTTGATATACAAACAGCTAAAACTTTATTTCTAACGCATACACCATTGAAACTTAATTTCTAACTTGTAAACTCTTGAAACAGTTATAATTTTATTTTTAACTTGTAGACTGTTGAAACTTTATTTCTAACATATAAACTGTTATAACTCTATTTTGAAGCACATAAACTATTAAAACTTTATTTCCAACGTGTACACTATTAAAACTTTATTTCAGCTTGTAAACTGTTTTAACTTTATTCTTAACATACATACACTATTGAAACATTAGTTTTAACTTGTAAACTCTTGAAACTTTATTTTTAACTTGTTAACGGTTGAAACTTTGTTTTATTTCTATCATAGAAACAGATAGAACTTTATTTCTAACGTATACACAATTGAAACTTTATCTTATTTCTAACATACAAACAGCTGAAACGTTATTTCTAATGCACATACTATTGGAACTTTTCTTTTAACTTATAATCTGTTGAAACTTTATTTTGACTTGTAAACTGATGAAACTTTATTTCTAACTGGTAAACTTTTGAAGTTTTATTTTTAACTTGTAATTGTTGAAGCTTTAATTTTAACTTGTAAACTGTTGAAACTTTATTTTTAACTTGTAAACGGTTGAAACTTTGTTTTATTTCTATCAGACAAACAGATAGAACTTTATTCTTAAATTGTAAACTGATGAAACTTCATTTTATTTCTAACATATAAACTGTTATAACTCTATTTTGAAGCACATAAACTATTAAAACTTTATTTCCAACGTGTACACTATTAAAACTTTATTTCAGCTTGTAAACTGTTCAAACTTTATTTTTTATCTTGCACACTATTTAAACTTTATTTTAAAACTTGTAAACTATTGAAACTTTATTTTTAACTTGCAAACTATTGAAACTTTATTTTATTTCTAACATATAAACAGATAGAACTTTATTCTTAACTTGTAAACTGGTGAAACTTCATTCTATTTCTAACATACAAACAGATAAAACTTTATTCTTAACATACACACACACACACTATTGAAACTTTATTTTCAATCTGTAAACTGTTGAAACTATATCTTTCATTTACAAATAGTAGAACGCTTAGTCTAACTTGTAAATCTTAAAACATTTCATATGGACGATGATGATAATAGATGAAATAGTGTCAAATAAATTAAGATAGCTTACACTTCTGATACAGGGATAGCAATCGACTGCGATCCATGTGTAAAGAGCTTGTTAGACTACGGAAGAGAGAAGTGTGTTATGTTGCGTGTGGCGCGTGAGTGTCCTCCCATTTCATTCCATTCATCAATTCGTCTCATTGATAGAGACAGGTAGAACTCATGGTTCTCATAACGTATGCAATGGAAAGTTTTAGGCAACCTTCGACAGTTGGCTAAATGTCGCCCTGGCGCGAATGCATACTACGTTGAGACAGAGGCAATCACTTGCAAACATGACGCAGAGAGGTTTAACAAGATTGACCATTGCCGAATGTCCCCTGCGGTATACATAGCTACGGGTTTCACCGCCGCCCTTTACAGGAACGCCCGTCGAAAGGAAGTATTACACCGAACTTCATTTGCAACGTTCAAGTTGACTGATAGCAGATTCAACTTAATGATAGTATTCGCCAGTCCGAAGACTGCCCAGGGCAAACCGCGAGGAGGTTCTATCATGTCTTGCCCCATGGTGGCCCTTAAGAGAGCCGATGGTTCGTTCTCGGGAGTAACGTCATCTTACACCCTACCAATTCTGCTGAGAGAGTCTTTGACTCTCTCTTTGGTAGCACTGTCGACTTCCACACTAGATGGCACATGGCTAAAAAGTGGAATGTAGCGCCATTCCGTTGGATTGACAGCAGTTGCTGTCATCGGATTGCCAATCCGAGCAAGATTATTAAAAACTCTGTCTTGCTCCTCTAGCCTGACAAACTCCTCAAATAAATTTCGCGACCTTAACTGCGGTCCGCGAGGAGAGCTGACTTGACTGTTCGGCGTCTGCATGATTGAAATGAAATGAAATGAGAGGCAGTGGTTTATATACCCCTCTAACGCGACGCAACGTTCAAGTTGACTGATAGCAGATTCAACTTAATGATAGTATTCGCCAGTCCGAAGACTGCCCAGGACAAAGCGCGTGGAGGCTCTATCATGTCTTGTCCCATAGTGGACGATTATACGGTAGTGTGTTAGTAGATTTCAATCACTGAAAAAGGAAGATGAGAATCATTTCATTTGTCTCATCAACGTTTATCATGGGAGCAATCATTGAAGGGGCATCTAATGAATTACATTTCACTCTACTCCATATCATAAAGACTAACCTTTGTCGAATGGCTGAAGTACTCTGACCTGGCGAGAGAAAACGTCACGTTGAGTATGAAGTCGAACGCCCAACATGAGCAACGGCTCAGAGGTTTCGGTCTAACAAACGACGAACAACCCGTGCAACACAATCCCTCTACGGCAGTACCCGCCGTCCCGAAGGAACGCTCGAGCAAAGGAGGTATTACAGCGATGATGTGCTTTATGAGCAGAAGTGAATCTCTTGATAGCAAGAGACTATTCAACTAGATACCAAGTCAAAACAACCTGATAGCAGGACAAATGTATAGTCAGTAATTTACACTTAGTGAGGAATGATAGATTTGAGTGTAGTGAGTGGCACTCGATCCCGTCGACAGCCCGAAGGCCTTGTACTGATCACTAGGGAAGTGAGAGATCTTCCCCGATACCCGCTCTTTACAGCTGAAGACATCATTGTCACTGCCCCGAAGTGGTAACAGGAACGCCGAGTCAAAGGTAGTGATCAGTAGCTGGGATCTAACCCCTCAAAGCTGCCTTAGACTTAGCTAAATTTGAAATCTGATAGCAGATTTGAACTCAGCATACTTGAAAACCTTGAGGAAACATCCCAAGTTATTGCTTTGATCAGCTTGATAGCAAGCCGTAGAGAGCTTGATTCACCAGCGTTTTGCAATGGAGATGTTTAGAGGCCACCCATGACAAGATAGCTAAGACTCAACCGATTGGCGTTCAAAGTGCTACGTTGAGAGCTGTGTCAAATGCCCAACATGAGTTGCCCCAGCGGTTACGGTCTCAAATATGACACATTCCCTTGCCACACTTATCACTACGGCATCGTCCGCCGTCCCGAAGGAACACCCTGTCAGTGGAATATTACAGCAAAACTCTCCGTGTCTTGCTCGCTTTCAGTGAAAAGTCGCTTATAGCATGAGAAGACTGGCTCAGACATCATTAAAAATGCTTTCATTGACTTCAGCAGGGTCGAAAACCCCAGAAAACCTCCAAAACTAGTGAATTTAAATTTTTCAACTTTTTAGCACTACTTATGAAATTTTATAAGTAGTCCATCACTTAGGGCAGGTCAATAGCGACCGAACCTTTTTTGAATCAAGTCAAACGGACTTGTAGAAGCAAAGTTACAAGCCTTTAAAGTTTTGGAGTCTTTTATGGCCTGGAGACGAAGGCCATCTCCTGGCGAACCTCGAAGTCTGACGCCTTAGCTGATATCAGCAATGAAATTTTCTAAGTCGGTTTCTTACAGAAACTTGGAATTTGGAATGTCCGAAGCTATCATCGGAGCTCAGAGAGACGACCTACCTCTGACAATCGTTCTCCTCTAAATGACAAGTCTCCGTCGGTTCCCAGCTTATATAGTGTGTGGCGATCAGCTGATGACGTAATACCCATCATCCAAACACTAAAAATCCCGTCTATCTCCGGTTCTAGTGCTCCGATTGAGCTGGAAATACACCATTTCCATGTAGAATTTGACGCTGAATCCGAATCTGGCCTCCGTTTTCCCATCCGATGCTTCGTTTTGGCTCTACAGTAGGCAGCCATCGCAAAAATTCTAACTCTGTCGTTTTTCCGAAAAATGTTGAACATTTTTCTCGCCGATTGACTTGAAACTCTCCGATTGACTTGAAACTCACCATACAGATAAAGAATTTCACGCTGATTCCAAATCTGAAATCCGTTTTCCCATCCGATGCTTCGTTTTGAAGCTACAGCCCAAAACGTCCCAAATTCTAACTCTGTCGTTTTTCACCAATGTCCCAAAATCTTAAATGGCGTCTCACATCTAAACGAAGACAGATAGGAACAAGCCGATTCTTTCACTGAACTTGTCTCACTCTTAGCTTTCAAACGAGCTATCGCACGACAAAATCCGTCCACTGGAAGCCAAAATCGAAGCAAGCTGTCCAGAGGGGGGGGGAGGTCAGTGAAAATTTTTTCTCTCCGATTTCGCTGGAAACATCCTTCCTAACCCAAAATTTCACGTAGATTCCGAATCTGGCCTCCGTTTTCTCATCCGATGCTTCGTTTGGGCGCTACACACCAAAACGTCCCAAATTCTAACTCTGTCGTTTTTTCGAAAAATGTTGAAAATTTTTTCTCTCCGATTGACTTGAAACTCACCATACAGATAAAGAATTTCACGCTGATTCCAAATCTGAAATCCGTTTTCCAATCCGATGCTTCGTTTTGAAGCTACAGCCCAAAACGTCCCAAATTCTAACTCTGTCGTTTTTCACCAATGTCCCAAAATCTTAAATGGCGTCTCACATCTAAACGAAGACAGATAGGAACAAGCCGATTCTTTCACTGAATTTGTCTCACTCTTAGCTTTCAAACGAGCTATCGCACGACAAAATCCGTCCACTGGAAGCCAAAATCGAAGCAAGCTGTCCAGAGGGGGGGGGGAGGTCAGTGAAAATTTTTTCTCTCCGATTTCGCTGGAAACATCCTTCCTAACCCAAAATTTCACGTAGATTCCGAATCTGGCCTCCGTTTTCTCATCCGATGCTTCGTTTGGGCGCTACACACCAAAACGTCCCAAATTCTAACTCTGTCGTTTTTTCGAAAAATGTTGAAAATTTTTTCTCTCCGATTGACTTGAAACTCACCATACAGATAAAGAATTTCACGCTGATTCCAAATCTGAAATCCGTTTTCCCATCCGATGCTTCGTTTTGAAGCTACAGCCCAAAACGTCCCAAATTCTAACTCTGTCGTTTTTCACCAATGTCCCAAAATCTTAAATGGCGTCTCACATCTAAACGAAGACAGATAGGAACAAGCCGATTCTTTCACTGAATTTGTCTCACTCTTAGCTTTCAAACGAGCTATCGCACGACAAAATCCGTCCACTGGAAGCCAAAATCGAAGCAAGCTGTCCAGAGGGGGGGGGGAGGTCAGTGAAAATTTTTTCTCTCCGATTTCGCTGGAAACATCCTTCCTAACCCAAAATTTCACGTAGATTCCGAATCTGGCCTCCGTTTTCTCATCCGATGCTTCGTTTGGGCGCTACACACCAAAACGTCCCAAATTCTAACTCTGTCGTTTTTTCGAAAAATGTTGAAAATTTTTTCTCTCCGATTGACTTGAAACTCACCATACAGATAAAGAATTTCACGCTGATTCCAAATCTGAAATCCGTTTTCCAATCCGATGCTTCGTTTTGAAGCTACAGCCCAAAACGTCCCAAATTCTAACTCTGTCGTTTTTCACCAATGTCCCAAAATCTTAAATGGCGTCTCACATCTAAACGAAGACAGATAGGAACAAGCCGATTCTTTCACTGAATTTGTCTCACTCTTAGCTTTCAAACGAGCTATCGCACGACAAAATCCGTCCACTGGAAGCCAAAATCGAAGCAAGCTGTCCAGAGGGGGGGGGAGGTCAGTGAAAATTTTTTCTCTCCGATTTCGCTGGAAACATCCTTCCTAACCAAAAATTTCACGTAGATTCCGAATCTGGCCTCCGTTTTCTCATCCGATGCTTCGTTTGGGCGCTACACACCAAAACGTCCCAAATTCTAACTCTGTCGTTTTTTCGAAAAATGTTGAAAATTTTTTCTCTCCGATTGACTTGAAACTCACCATACAGATAAAGAATTTCACGCTGATTCCAAATCTGAAATCCGTTTTCCAATCCGATGCTTCGTTTTGAAGCTACAGCCCAAAACGTCCCAAATTCTAACTCTGTCGTTTTTCACCAATGTCCCAAAATCTTAAATGGCGTCTCACATCTAAACGAAGACAGATAGGAACAAGCCGATTCTTTCACTGAACTTGTCTCACTCTTAGCTTTCAAACGAGCTATCGCACGACAAAATCCGTCCACTGGAAGCCAAAATCGAAGCAAGCTGTCCAGAGGGGGGGGGGAGGTCAGTGAAAATTTTTTCTCTCCGATTTCGCTGGAAACATCCTTCCTAACCCAAAATTTCACGTAGATTCCGAATCTGGCCTCCGTTTTCTCATCCGATGCTTCGTTTGGGCGCTACACACCAAAACGTCCCAAATTCTAACTCTGTCGTTTTTTCGAAAAATGTTGAAAATTTTTTCTCTCCGATTGACTTGAAACTCACCATACAGATAAAGAATTTCACGCTGATTCCAAATCTGAAATCCGTTTTCCAATCCGATGCTTCGTTTTGAAGCTACAGCCCAAAACGTCCCAAATTCTAACTCTGTCGTTTTTCACCAATGTCCCAAAATCTTAAATGGCGTCTCACATCTAAACGAAGACAGATAGGAACAAGCCGATTCTTTCACTGAATTTGTCTCACTCTTAGCTTTCAAACGAGCTATCGCACGACAAAATCCGTCCACTGGAAGCCAAAATCGAAGCAAGCTGTCCAGAGGGGGGGGAGGTCAGTGAAAATTTTTTCTCTCCGATTTCGCTGGAAACATCCTTCCTAACCCAAAATTTCACGTAGATTCCGAATCTGGCCTCCGTTTTCTCATCCGATGCTTCGTTTGGGCGCTACACACCAAAACGTCCCAAATTCTAACTCTGTCGTTTTTTCGAAAAATGTTGAAAATTTTTTCTCTCCGATTGACTTGAAACTCACCATACAGATAAAGAATTTCACGCTGATTCCAAATCTGAAATCCGTTTTCCAATCCGATGCTTCGTTTTGAAGCTACAGCCCAAAACGTCCCAAATTCTAACTCTGTCGTTTTTCACCAATGTCCCAAAATCTTAAATGGCGTCTCACATCTAAACGAAGACAGATAGGAACAAGCCGATTCTTTCACTGAATTTGTCTCACTCTTAGCTTTCAAACGAGCTATTGCACGACAAAATTCGTCCACTGGAAGCCAAAATCGAAGCAAGCTGTCCAGAGGGGGGGGGGACGTCAGTGAAAATTTTTTCTCTCCGATTGCGTTCAAATTCACCATACCGATGCAGAATTTCACGCTGATTCCGAATCTGGCCTCCGTTTTCCCATCCGATGCTTCGTTTGGGCGCTACACACCAAAACGTCCCAAATTCTAACTCTGTCGTTTTTCGAAAAATTTTGAAAAATTTTTCTCTCCGATTGACTTGAAACTCACCATACAGATAGAGAATTTCACGCTGATTCCAAATCTGGCCACCGTTTCACCATCCAAGACAATCTAGGCGGTCGCCCATGTCAACCTAGACGGTCGCCCACGTCAACCTAGACGGTCGCCCACGTCAACCTAGACGGTCGCCCAAGTCCACCAGGCGGTCGGACCAACTCACTCGAGTCTCACACTCTGTCGTTGCAGAGGGGGGGGGAGTCAGCGAACATGTTGTGAACCCACCTGGCCGGCACACCACGACAGACTCTGTCGTTCCAGAGGGGGGGGACTCAGACCCGAAGCACCACGGCGGCCGACCACGACACTCTGCCGTTCCAGAGGGGGGGGGCGCCGGTCGAGTGTTTGTCACTTGCTTAC